>MVGT01002360.1:380499-408669 GCA_002174775.1 Macleaya cordata | reverse complement strand
AATTGTCCATCAAAACGGATTTCTCTTCTATATACATACACATGCGCGCATGTTAATAAATTTATGAATTAATTAAACCAAGAAAAAAATATATGAATTTCCAATGGTTTTCCATCGAAGAGAGGAGAGTGAGAGAGCTAGAGAGAAATTTCAGAGAGTTGGGGTGTTGCTGGTAGTGGCCGGCGGCGGTGGTGAAAGTACGTGATGGTGATAAAGGTACGCTGTTAATTAGTGTTGGCGGTGGGGTGAGGTTGGTGTTGATGTTGGTGGCGGTGGGGATGATGATGATGATGATGATGATGATGATGATGGTACGTGGTAAAGGTGGCATGTACTTATATTTTTTTTTTCCCATAACTATTTTAGACATTTTGGAGAGCCCTTTTAACTGAGCATCGATCCCCCTCCCCCGAAACCGAAAGTAAATTAAACACTATATATGTATAGCTAGCTGCTGGGAAAATTAAAAGATAGGAGTACTTACGTTTTGATGAGGCAATATCAATGATAAAGAGGAAGCCAACGAAAAAAATGAAAAGACCTAAATGAGTTTTGGCCATCGTACGTATGTGATGCTCTAATTAGATCGATGTAGTAGTACGTATATAGAAGTTTTGATATATAAACTACTTCTATTAGTTTCTGATCGAATATATACCCTATATCAGATCAGAATATATGTGAGCTCTATTTATAGCTAGCTGCTGCTATATAACACGACGTCCTAATTGCATTTTATTAACTGATGATCACTATTTAATAAAAGTTAATTAATTGAAAGAGATATTCATATTTGATTGATTTCTCAAATCTTTTATTTTTTATTTTTTTAATGAAGATATATTGAAATCAAATATCTGCCTAGCTAGCTTGTTTATAGCATGAAACCGATTCTAATTCTTGGGCCCCCCCATGCTCCAATCCAAACGCGTTAATGACTAATAACTCATCGTATATACCATGCACAACAGGTGTACAAAGAAAAATAAAAGAAAAGTGCATATATACCAAGTACTGACTTGATGATGAAAACATTAGTTGGATGGCACCGAATTAAACAACATCAAATATATGATCATCTTTTCTTCATTTTCTTTTAGAAGATTTAGATCACCTTGAGTACAATTCCTATATTTTGTAACCGCTATTGGGACCGACTCAATGAATCTATCCATATAGACAGATTGAAGTGGCATTCTCAATCCATCATTCACTGTGCAAAACAGTTAGGTAGGAGGGCCCTACTACAAATTTACAATCAACGGTGGATTGAGGGTGCCACATCAATCTGTCTAAATTAAGTTTTGGGTCTTATTTAACGTGATTCCAACGTCTAGCTATCATCAAAATATTAAAATATATATATATATATATATATAATATTAAAAAACAAATGTAGAAGTTGGACAATTTTGAGTGTAGGTCCTATATTTAATTAATCCTCAATTTAAGTTTAAGTTCTAAGTTTGACCAACCTAAACTTTGGGCCAACAATCAGTCACACATGTCAAGCAAATTTCTAAAATACCCTTATTGTTACTTGCAAGGATAAAATGGTGTCAAAAATTCAAAATGGACACCGAACCAGTGGGGTCAACTTAGATGCGATCAAAGGTTGATTTTTTATGAACATGTTATCCTTATCATATAGATCTTAAAATCGGAGATGGAAGAAAGCCCTAATGAAAAAGCTAGTTGGCACTTGGCACTTGCTTTTCTCTTTTTCTTTCTTTTATTTTTTGGATTACTTAGTCTGAGGGTCCCATAAAATGGTCATCAATACTAAGGTTTAGGTCTTGCGATTGTCCACCTTTAAGTTTAGGCCCTGGAAATGACGGTTGACCGTCTAAAAAACTGACGGGAATGCTAACAAGACCCACCCAAACACTAATTGTGAATTATTAGTAGGACACAAAATTAAATTTCTTGCTTATGGAAAGTGCAATTCAAGTAAGAGAATGTTAATGGACCTCTTCAACTTCTTTGATCAAATTCTTTCCCAATTCAGATTTACTACACTTAACTGATTTGAAGTATATGAAGTACAATTCAAATAATAAGAGAACTAAATTCGATTCTTACGATCCCGAGTTTGACAGAGATTGGAGTAAGAAAGTAAAATATGAAGGTTTAGATTTTGAAATTTGTAAAGACTCTCCAAAGAAAAACAAATAAAAGGTTGTTTCACTTCGAGGATCGAGAGTAGTGAAACCAGCATTGAAACTGATCTTTTTTCTGATCCTACAGTTGATAGTAAGCTCATAAAATCTTGCAATAACGAGAACACAATCGAATTGGTAGTTACAGGTAGTGCTGAGCTAGCTATGGATTGAAGACGAATAAGCATGAATAAAATGCCCAATTTGTTTCAAAGTTTTTTCATCAGGGCAAGCTTTGGGTGGTTACAAAAGGTCTCATTTGGTTGGTGGATCTGAAGCTGGAAACAATCAAACTATTGTAATTTAGCAAAAGCTACCCGTCATGATTCGAGATCTACTCGATCTTAATCTTTCTGTTCTAGATCTAGAATAAACCATTAATGACGACCTGGGTTTTAAGCCGTGGTGGATTGGAACTAACCACAAACATTAGCCACTGATGGGTTTGATCTCTAGCTGAGAATTCATTCATAGTGATCCAATTCATGGTTCCCATGAAGATGCAAGTGTGTACACACAAGTTGGTGGAGATTTTATTTCATTAATTATTTACAGATTTAAAGATAATCCTACAGAGGTAATAGTTCTAGTTCTCGCAACATAAACAAGAAATTTGATTTTATAGATCCTACTAATACTTTATTATTAGTGTTTGAGTCCTGTTAAAGGGTACTCTCGTCGTTTCACAGATATCCCTTAACATTCTTATCACTTTTTGGACGATCAACCATCATTATAGGACCTAAACTCGAAGGCGGACAATAACAGGACCCAAACCTTAGTATTGACCATTTTATGGGAACCATGAACTATACCAGTATAAATTCTCAGTTAGAGATTAAACCCACCAGTGGCTCATGTTTGTGGTTAGTTCCAATCCGCCACCATGGCTTAAAACCCACATCGCCATTAATAGTTTCTTCCTCACCTGAAGCAGGAAGCACTACACCAAAACATGCTTTTTGTCACGTTTATAACCGTGACAAATTTTTTGTCACGTTTATAAACGTTATAAATATGGCGTTATAAATTTGTAACACTTAGTTTGTCACACTTATAATCGTTACAAACAAATAATTTTCTCACGATTATAATCGTTACAAATTTCATTTGTTACGTTTATTTAGTGAACATATTTTGTGAAAGTTTCACAAATTTGTAACGATTATAAACGTAACAATTCTGTGACAGTTATAATCGTTACAAATTTTTGATTTTGTTATAAATTTGTCACGATTATAACCGTGATAAATTTTTTCTATTTTAAAAAAAAATAATTAATTCTATTTTTCTGCCTTTTTGGGTTTCCCTGCACCTGCATACCACCTAAAGCTGTACTCCTTATACATAAAAGTCATTTCTACTCACGTAAAAATTCAAAACCTATACCAATAACATAATACAAATATACCTTAAAATTTTAATCCAACACCATTGCTCAATATAAAAAAAAGTAAACAGGAAAAAACTAAAGCTTCCATCAGTTTAGCACAACATACAAGAATAAGATTTAATGCATCAAATTTAATTCCAAAGACGAACTACCACAATAGAAAGACCTCCATTGATACATTCGTACATTGATACATGATTATGGTACTAATGTCTTTAGGTTCTACATAACGAAACTTTTAAGACAACATCACCAGAAATCTTCGCCAGCCTCTCTTTGCAGCTTTCTCCCTATCATAATCTGAAGTGTTTGCTTCAATTGCAGACTTCAGTTGTCACCAGAATGTTACAACCAATAATCACACTAGAAACCTCCATGTTCCAAGTCCATGTTTGGCTGCCACGTTTATAAATGTGATTATATTTTTATCATTAATACTTCGAATTATTGTCACAATTATAGCTGTTTATTACGGTTATAAGCGTGATAATGTTACTAACGTTTATAATCGTGACAAACCTAGAAAATAATGTGTTACAAATCTTCCGTTCTGGTGTAGTTAAGATTAAGATCGAGTAGATCTCGAATCACAAGTAGCTTTTGCTAAATTACAATAGTTTGACTGTTTCTAGCTTCAGATCCACCAACCAAATGAGACTTCTTCTTGTGACCACCCAAAGCTTGCCCTGATGAGAACTTTGAAACAAATTGGGCATTCATGCTTATTTTTCTTCAATCCATAGCTAGTTCAGCACTACTTGTAACTTCCAATTTGATTGTGTTCTAGTTATTGCAAGATTTTATGAGCTTACTATCAATTGTAGGATCAGGAAAAAGATCAATTTCAATGATGGTTTCGCTACTCTCGATTCTCAATGTGAAACAACATTTTATTTGCTTTACTTTGGAAAGTCTTTACAAATTTCAGAATTTGACCCCTTATATTTTACTTTCTTGCTCCAATCTTTATCCAACTCAGGATCGTAAGAATTGAATTTAGTTCTCTTTTTTGAATTATACTTCCTATATTAATTTCAAATGAATTAAGTGTAGTAAATCTGAATTGGAGAAGAATTTGATCAAAGAAGTTAAAGATGTCCCTTAACGTTCTCTTACTTGAATTGTATTTCCTATAAACAAGAAATTTGATATTTTAGATCCTACTGATAATTTATAATTAGTGTTTCGGTCTTGATAGTGTTTCCGTCACTTTTTGGACGGTCAACCGAGTCAACCGTCATTCCAAGACCTAAACTCTAAGGTAAAAAATTGCAGGACCCAAACCCTAATATTGACCATTTTATGGGACCCTCATATTAATTAACCCTAGAATTAAATATTTGTAAATTGAATGATCTCTTGGTCATTGTTCATACGATGAATGATAAACACGATCTTGCTATTAATTAGTTGAATGACAAAAGTTGTTATACATCAAGATTGATCTTTTAAATCTATTTTCAAATTTTTTAAAAGAAATCTGAAAATTAATTTATTTCGTTCAATTCGTTAATAGTTTGTGGATTAGCATCAACTACCGGCCCCGCATCCGTTTGCTATTCAAATAACTCCATCCGTCATTGATTTTACACCTTATTATGTGTCAGTATCTTGACACAATTTAAAGTCAAAGTCTTAAATATATTATTACTAGTCTGTGTAACTGGTGCTTATATGTTTCAATAATGTTGAAAAATATCTAAGTTATAAGTCTTTTACACAATGGCTCTCAAAGTTGCAAAACAATAACATTTACTACATTGAGAAGTTGTAATTACTAAGAACTTTAATTTTTCAACTTGATTACAAAAACTACCTTGTTCTTCTTTTGTTTCGTTTTTTACTAGGCATCAAACTATTCTAACTAAACCGGAAAATTGGTTAGGATCTGGTAAACGCTAAGCATGATAAACGAGTCAGTTTTCCAAATCAGACCCTAAAAGGTTTACCCTAATTATCTTAATTAGTATTATTTATTTATATTTATTTTAACAATATTAGTATTATTTAATCATTATTAATGAATGGGATGCACTTGGATGTGCAGAATCTGATCACACGATCAATGAGATGTGCTTGAATTTAAGTATTTTTATTTTATTTTATTTTAAGTTTTAATTTCTTCTTTTTGCCAATAATCGGATTCGATGGAGTTCAACAAAAGAAACGTCCGTTTTCCCTAAGTTTGGCTATCTAGTATATCTTCTATGATTTTGTTTTATTTTTTATTTAACTTGGACGTGACAAGCACATTTATTTATGTATCTATTTATTTATGGGTCTTGTTAACTGGGCACATGTTAATTAGGTTATAATTGTTGGATTTTTTTGGCAACTTAGTGGTTGGCAAATTATTAGATCATATTCACAAAAAATTATTTGAATTAGAGATCTCAAACCTTTTAAAAAATAACTTTAAACTATTCACAGCTGATTTTCTTTTTTATATGATCTAAATAGTGACTATAAATTATATTATATTTGAGTGAGGTTATATAGCCCACTCCCTATATAGCCCAACAATAATCCCTCTACCTTGTAGAATATTCCACATAAAATGTATCCAGGGGTTAATTTTTAGAGAGGATAATCTACATGGTGATGAGAACATACTCACCTGAAATCAGTCTGTTCTAAAACTTATGACCTCATAAATCAGCCCCTGTAAATCAACGGTCAAAATAAAAGTTAAAAACGTACCAATTTTTTAAGGGCTAATTTGAGGGGTTATAAGTTTTAGAACGAGCTGATTTTTTAATATGATGTTATACATAGTGAGGAGAACATCCTCTCCAAAAGTCAGCCCCTGAATGCATTGTATGTGAAACCCACAGGCAGGGGTTATATAAGAGGGGCTATATAAGGGGTCTATATAACCTAACCCATAATATTATACATACTCAAAACCCCAATTTTTGGCTGCAAAATACCAAAACCTCCATAAATATTTTATAATAGTCAAAATTCTTTTTTTTTTAGATTTTACCATTTTTTACTTTTGAAGGGATAATATTTCGGTTTACTCCAAAGCCAATAATTTTTTTAATTCCCTTTTTACCCTTATTTAAAAAGAGATTAATATCTTAAAAAGATTCTCTCTCTTAATTTGTGTTTAATTGACCGCTTTTAATTAATTATTTTTTTAGTTTAAAATCATTTTAATCTCCATAATATTTTGAAGATTTTATCTTCAACAAACTACTATATTTATTTGTGCTTCGTTTTTGTGTTTTTTATAATCTAAAAGTCAAAAGAGAAAAACGAAGAACAATACTAGTTTTGATTTCATCTTTTTTTGTTAATATTTCTACAGCAAAAATGGTTCACCTTTAGGAGATACAAGCATTGGTAGACAATGATTTTTCTTCAAATGGCTTTCTACAGCAAAAAATTTGCAAGATTGATTTCATCTTCTAAATTTTTTTGAATTTTTATTTTTTTTATTTTAATATTCACACTTTTATTCACGCTTAGTCTCTTGTAGTCTATGGTTGATTAAATGCTTTTGTAGTGACTTCAATTAAGTTATTTGTTTATTTTTTGTTTATAGATTTGCAAAATAATTTTTTTTTTAAATTAGTTTGTTTTGGCAAAATAATTTTTAAACTTGCAAAACTAATTTTGGCACTACATAAATAGCTTTGTAAATGACAAATCTAAATTTAATTATGTAAAAAATATTTTGATTAGCAAAAAATATTTTACTATATATGAATTGAAAGTTTTCAACAAATTTTGCTAAAAAAATTATTTAATCGAATTTTTTTAGCATCTAAATTAGTTTTGGATTGAAAAGACTTAATTAGGGCGAAAATTTAGGATACTTTAAATACAATCTAATTTAAGGAAAATTTTTAGGAAAGATTTAAGTTATTACCCTAATTTAATGCTTCATAACATTTTATTACTAAATTTAGGAGCTGGTCAAAATTAGTATATCCCTTATCTAATAAGGGCAAAAATGCCTATACATCTGATTTTAAGAATTTTATGAGTTTTGGCTATTTTGAAAAGTTCATAAAGTTTTTGGGCAGGAATTTTTAAATTTTGGATGTTTTAGCCATTCTCCGTATATTATATCTATATAAGAAAATACAATAGTTATAAGACAAAAGACAATCTAGATTTGACTTCTAACAAATCTGGGTCACTCTTTTTTGTCATATACACAATACTATAACTTCCTCAATGGCATTTTTGGTAAATAATGATTATCTAAAGGGCATAGGTTTATAATGAGTTTGTAGATTAAAAAGATAATGTACATGTGGGTAAAAAGAAAATGTACATGTGGAGGAGAGAGAAATTTGTGTACTCTTATATTTTTGAAAAGCATTTACGAAGATCTTCAAAATGAGTCCAGTCATCAATACCAAAAAAGAAATTAAAAAAAACAAAAATTTGGATGTTAAGTAGGTCCAAACAACACATAATTAGCATACAAAGACATATTTGTTGAATGCAAGAAAAAAGTAGACTAACATGTGCTAAAACCGTGCCTAAGGCATGGGTTATGACTAGAATATAATAAAACATAGCGGTCTTAAGACAAAGAATGATCCAGATTTGTTTTCTCATAAATATGGGTTGTTTTTAGTGACTAGGACAAACACATATAACTTTCTAATCAATGGTATTATTGTGTAAATAAAGTATATCTAAAAGATATATAATTAGTATGAGTTTGTGGATAAAAATAGTATGTACACGTGGAGCAAAATGAATGTGTACATGCAGAGGAGAGAGAAATTTGTGAACTCTTAATTTTTTGTAAAATAAAAAGAGTCCGGATATATGTACATGCTTAAATGTACAGGCTAGATGTACAGCCTCTTGTGGGGCCCACATGAGGTTGATCTAAGGGCCGAGGTTTTGTTAAAATGTTCTTCTCATCATGTAGATCATCTTCACAAAAAATCAGTCAATTCTAAAACTTTTAGCCCCATCAAAAGTTGATTGGAACTTGATTAAAATTTAACGGTGAGAAATGAACGATGAGAAATAGAGACAACTTTTAGTGGGGCTAGAAGTTTTAGAATTGACTGATTTTTGGTGAAAATGATCTACATGGTAAAGAGAACATTTTCACAAAATCTCAACCCTTAAATCAGCCTCATGTGGGCCCCACAAGAGGTTGTACATCCAACCTGTACATTTAAGCCTGTACATATATCCGGACTCAAATAAAAATGTTATAAATTTTTATCTCCAAATCGATTTTTGATTTTGAAAAAGATTTGTGAAAGTCTTTAAAATAAGACGGGTCGCCAATACTAAAATTTTAAAAAAAAATAAAAAAATTATGCTGGGTGATAAGTACGATCGGGGTGTAGACACACATGATTGACATATGCCGAATGCACGAATCACAAATTAACATATGTTAGAGCGAATTATAAGTGGTGCCGAAGGCATGGAATATCAATTTTGTATATCTAACCTAGAAAATGTGATCTCCCAAAATAATATGGAATTGTTTTACTTATTTTCTTTTTCTTATTTTTTCTTTTTCGTATTTTGCATCCACTACTTCTATATAAAACAGTTAAATATTGTTATTAATTAATAAAATAATAGACAAATCTAAATATGAATCTTGTACGGAAGGCACGGGTTAAACTCTAGTTTATAAAAAATAAACTAGCTCATTTGGATAATCATAGGGAATTAAATAAAACCTCTAACTTTAGAGTAAGGTTAAAGGGAGATTTTTCTCCTTAGGTCTAGATGGAGATGACTCAAGGTTTGATTTTTTTTTTGTAAGGACAATTTTCTCACCATGTAGATCATAGCTACCCAAAATTATATTATTCTAAAGACATCTAACATTTTCATCTACATGGTGAAATTTTGAGCCTTATATTTTATCGTTAAAATTTAGATGGTAATTTTGAGGGGTTTAAATGTTTTAGAATGGTATAATTTTTTTGTGAAGATGATTTACATAGTGAGGAGATCATTCTCACCGAAATTCAACCATTTGATCATCTCCATCTAGGCCCTATAAGAAAGATCTTCTCGAAAATTTTCCCAAAAATCTCTCATAGCATTACTCTAACATTAACATGTGCCCTAACGACACAAGTTAACAAAATCTTTTATTCATTTATTTATTTATATTATTATTTTACAAGTACATCTATTATCTATTATAATATACTATAGGAGAAGTTTTGGGTTAACAAAATCCTCTCTCTTAGGTGTGGGTTAAAAAAACCTACATTATAAACATATGGTCCGATCTATTATCTATTATTGGGTTAACAAAACTCTCTCTCTCTCTTTGATGTAGGTTAACAAAATTTTAAAACACCTAAATTTTCTAATATCTAATAAAAAAATTTAAATTTTTTTTAAAGAAGCCCCCATGCCTTGCACTGGATATGATGGCTAGTAATATACTATAAGAGAAGCATTGGGTTAACAAAACCCTCTCTCTTAGGTGTGGGTTAAAAAAACCTGCATTATAAACATATGGCCCAATCTATTATCTATTATTGGGTTAACAAAACCATCTCTTAGGTGTGGGTTAACAAAATTATAAACAATTAAATTTTTTAATTATCTAATAAAAAAATTCAAATTTTTTTTTTTAAAAGAAGCCCAGTGCCTTGCAGGGACGTTCTCGATTTTATTAGTTATAAAAATTAAAATTGTAAATACGAAGAAAAAAAAAGAAGAAAATAATGCTATTCGAACAAAATCTCAACCTCGCTGCCGACAAATCATGTCTATCACTAGGAGATGAGATTTCGTATAAAATAATCGGAAGAAGCAAAATGATAACACCAGTCATGTGTTCCATGATATATATATATGTCATTAATGCCAAGCACATATATACATGCTGGATAATAATTGTTAGCATTTAAAGATATTTATTAAAAAAGGATGATTTTTTTTAAGAGGGAACTATTGCTTAGGATACATAGTTACATACGAATGTCAATAGATTCTCGAAAATTTGAATCCGATTCCAGTTCGTACACGATTTTTTGAATATTATTTGAAATTTCAGATATCGGATTCATATATCAGATATTTTTTCGGATAATAAAAATTTTCGAATACATATTCATATATTAAAGAATTCACTCCGTTAATATCCCATTCGATAAGAAATCACATAAATATAAAAAAATATCACATCTGATATATAAAACTTGTATATAGTATATATATATATACTTGAGAAGGGATCAAATACCCTCATTCAAGAATGCCCAATTTGTCCCCCATTACATAGAGGAGGATGATCTAAGGGCTAATTTTTTTGTAACTATGATCTCCTCACCATATAGATCATCATTTAAAAAAATCATTGAGTTCTAAAACTTACAGCCTCCTCAAATCATCTCATCAAAATCTTAAAATTTTACGTTTTATTAAAAAATTCAATTTTAGTGCAAATTTACAACCAACTTTTGATGAGGTTAGAACTTTCAAAATTTGATGGTTTTCGGATATGATTAAGTACAAGGTGAGGAGAACTTTCTCACAAAAAATCAGTCTTTAGATCCTTTCTATGTGGGCCTCACGTGAATGGGGTTTAGTGGGGGAATTGTGGATAGGGTATTTGATCCCTTCTCTATATACTTATATATAATACAAGCCCCGTGCAAGTGTGTTGCACATATTCTATACGTTGGGAATATTTCTTACGCTAATAAAAAATTTTTAAAAAAAAAGACGGTTTTACATTGTGATAGAAAGACTAAAATACCCTTTTACCAAGGGTAAATTATGACTATTTTGTCCCTCACATAAACTTTGTGAACAAATAATTTTTCTAGGGACAAAAAAATAAAAAGCCTAAAAAAAGGTCATTCTCTTAATTAATAGTATAGATATTATCTAAGAGTCAGGATCAGAGTACAGTGTTATTTGTACATTTTATATGTACAGTGGCATGTGGGGCCTATATGCCGTTGATCTAAGGGCTGATATTTTTTGATAATATTCTCTTCACCTTGTAGATCATCCTCACCAAAAATCAAATCATTATAAAACTGGTAGTCCCATTAAAAATTGACTTTTTTTCTCATCGTTCATTGTTCACCGTAAATTTTTAATCAATTTCCTATCAATTTTGATGAGATTAAAAGTTTTAAAATGATATGATTTTTGGTAAGGATGTTCTACTAATCTTGTAGATCATTCTCACAAAAAATTGGTCATTAGTTCCTAACCCTGTGGGCCCCACAACCAATGTAAAAATAACGATATATAAATAAGGTTGTACACGGATCCGTTCTCATTATCTACTAAGTATTAGTATATATAAAATATAAAAATATTGTATAGTATAAAATTAAATTCCATACTACCAAATTTTAGATAATGACTGAATTGGGTTAACTTATCTGATCAAATTAGATATTATCGGATATTCGATAAATTTTTTAGATAAAATAAAATATCATTTCGAATATCAGATCGAATTTGAATAGAAAAGTTTGTTTTCAGATTTGGATAGTGCATGGTAGCGCCGGGACACCGTCGAGAACGTCTGATCCACCAACGGAATAGCCACCAAAGAGTTATAGAAACCGCCACCGAAGGACTATCATAACTGCTACCAGAGGACAATACAACAGTACCTACAAATATTATATGTAACAAACTAATGGTAAACCACAACTACGAATTTTAATCCTAAAACCTTCCAAATCATCGCAGGAGTGCACAATTGTTGGACCCATGTGCAAAAAGAGGGTGTTTTTAAATGCAACAACTTGCCCACGTGCTAATACAGGTGGGGTCAGCATATGGTCACAATGGGAAGATTTTTATCACATTCCCACACGAGTTTTCTCTTCCTTTTCTTTTTTATTTTTTTGAGTCGGTATCCGTTTTAGGTTTACAGCTAAATACAGTGGGGTTAAGATGATTTTTTTTGGTTGCTGCTAAAGGAGTTCCGCAAAATGTTCGGGGGATGGACAAGTTAAATGGACTTTTAATCCAAAATCCCATATCCAAATTATTACTCAATTTTACTAGGGGGTGGTGTGGGGGCAAACTAACATAATACCTACTTTTTTTCTTCAACCCACTAAAATTAAATAGTACACCCCATCCCTACCAATATCTCCATCATCTTCATTTCTATTGACGGTCACCTCCACTGCCGGCCACTTCTTCTTCTTCCTTCTTCTTTTTTCTTCTTTCTCCACCGCCGACCACTACTGCCACCTGAAAAGGAAATAAAAAATAAAAAATTCCAGATCTGGAGTTTTTTCAGATTTGGAGAGGCGGTGAAGGTGAGAAAGGGAGAGAGAGAAAAGTGTTCAAATCAAATCAAAGATCTTGAGGGAAATAAAAAGATTGTCTAATTTTATTTTATTTTTATCCATCACAATCTCTTGAGTTTATTTTATAGATGGATATAAAAAATGAAGTTAAATCTAATAAAAGTAAAACAGAAAAAGATATCTTTTTTAATAATAATAACAGTAATGATAAATCATCTAATTATACATCGCATCACATGGAATTGAATTCAGCTGAGGTTTTATTTGTAGAAACTGTTCTGAATGGGCGGGGAGGAGGAGAAGGATCAGGTGGTGGGGCTGCCTGATGAGTAGTACTGGGATGAGATGGCCTAAACATAGTAGATTACGATACCAATCAAGACAGTGGCGTAGAGTGTCAAGATTATAGGCCTCGGTGATGATGGTGAATTAGTAGTCATTGTGAAGAAGAAGAAGAAGAAGAAGAAGAAATGGCGGTGGTGGTGGTGGCGGCGGTTGAGTGGTGGTGACGGGAGGTAGAGATGGTGTGTGTATTTTTTGTTGGAGTGTTTTTTTAAGGTTGGGGTGTTTTTAAGAGTGGTTGTGTTTTTTGGGGTTGGGTTGAAAAATATCAACCCATTTTTAGATGACCATCCCCTAAGTAAAACTAAATCCATCCCCCCAATCAAATTAAACATTTTAATCCACTCCCCCATCTTGTCCATCCCTCCAACATTTTGAGGAACTCCTTTAACACCATCAATTTTTTTTTAATAAGGTAAGATTGTATTCAAGAAAGGTGCTGAGAAAGCACCAGGGGACTACAAAGAAAGGAGAAGAACAGGAAAAAAAAAATTTACAAAATTAAGCAACAAACTTCTCCCAATTGAAAGCAAAATCAGCAAAATAATACCCTCTAAATGATTCATAATTTCTAGCCCAACTAAAAAAGAGAGCTTTGATATCCATAATCACCTCCACCCTTTTGTCGCGGTCCTGAAAACATCTTCTATTCTTCTCCAACCAAATTTGCCACCAAATGGCGAAAGGCAAAAAAAATCTAAGAAATTTACAAGGATTAAAAACAAGACTGGTTTGCCACCCTCTTATGAAATCAATAACAGATTGATGCATGATCCATTGGATTTTAAGAATAGACAAAAAATGATCCCACACTTTAGAAACAAAATCACAATGCAACAACAGATGGTTGTTCGTCTCATCATTCTTGGCACATATATGGCAACGGTTCACCAAAATCACCCCCCTTCTTCTCAACACATCCACAGTTGGCAGCACCCCCAAAGAAGCCGCCCAAGTATTGAAAGAAATTTGGCAATGTCTCTGCACTTCTCACACGCTTTTCATGGTGTATTCGCCTTTTTAAATATGTATCATGCGCAATAGTCCCCTACTTCAAAAAAAAACTGTCAAAGTGGGCGGGCTTGCGCTTGAATTTTAGTAGTGCGTTTTGAATATGAGTAGGGCTCCCCATATAGATCATCCTTACCGCGAATATAAACTTTCATTCCCATTAAAAAAAAAAAAAAAAGAGTAACAAATACGTGGCTTCTGAATAAAAAATCAAACCAGAAAATAACATAATTATTGATTATTGAATTGTTTGATTTACAAAATAATGCATGAAAGTGTGTTAAATTTGAGGTTCCCAAATACAGAGTTAAGCCATTGAATTACTGACAAGTTAATCGCCTTTTCCTCTGTCACACAACCAAGAAGAAGAAGAAGAAGAAGAAGAAGAACATGGCAGTCAAGGATTCATCACTGATCAAGAAGATGTGATTAACATCTTAAAACCATCCCTGAAAATAATAAAGTAAACATGCAGAAAGAACTTTTCCAGATTATATGGAAATCACCATAAACAAGAGGCTACTACAGTCTTTTACTCTTTCATGGAGATGTGTATGAATTTCTAGGTTTGGATATAAGAAATAAACATATATTATACTGCACCATAACAACAGTAATAGAAAGAAGGCTTTCAATCCCAGGTTGGAAGTTCAAATTCAAAAGAAATAGGAACCGGAAATTTACACTCCACTTATTCTTACACTTTCGCCACTTACACCCGCCTATGCGACCTGCTTGGAAATGGATCCAAGAGCTGATTTATTATGAGAGATGATCTCATCATCATGTATTTCATGCATTCTCAGTTCTTCATAGACAATCACATAGTGCTTAAGCTTTTAACCCTATCAAAAGATGATTGAAAGTTGAAACTTTAACCATCTGAATCATCCATTTTACTACTGTCAAATTTTCAACCAACTTGTGATGAGCTTAAAAGTTAAAGAACGATGTGATTTCTGTCAGGACGATCTACATGATGAGGATATCATCCTAAAGATAAGCCCTTGGATTATCTCCATACAGGCCCCACAAGCGTGGAGTGTAGGACTAGGTACGGTGTAAGTATCCGACCCCAAACAAATATGGCACAGACAACATATACAGGATTTAATTTAACATCTCTCTTTTTTCATTTTTTTTTATAGGCAATTTAGTAGATTAATATCTCGTCAACCTAATACATGAAGTATCAAATTTTGATTTCAGTTATATTTTGACTTCCCAAGAGTTTGATACATATGGGGACATTTCGACCCAATGTGTAAAGAATGCATTTCCAGGGACATAATGGAACTATATATTCCTTAAATTTTATTCAAACTTTGAAATTATATAACAAGGATCAAAACACACTCATAAGCCATCAAACTGTAATATAAACAACCATGTCAAGTCTGGAAATGGATATCTTCAGCATTATATTGCACTTTGTCTCAGGTATCTATCTCAAGGCCTACCATCAAAATATAGCTACAGTCAATGAAAAAAATCATCCGTGTCAAGCTTATTAATGCGGTTATTAATGAGTCGACACAAGCCAAAAATACTTGTCTCACTGTTTTGTTTATAGAAGTTTCCTCATGTATGATATATTAACCATGTACCCTTTTTCTAGGTTTTAGTTGATAAATCCTAATACCTTTCATTAACGAATGTTGTTCATTTCTCTCTCATGTTTATGCAACAGATTCTCTCTATCTGTACATGTTAAATGCACGAATATAGAATCTGTTGGTGGGCAAATCGCATTGGATTTTAGTTGAGATAAAATGTTATGCATTAACAACAGTTACGAGAATTACTGAAAACAAGTGTTTCATACTTGCCTGCTGCGACTATTCAATAAAACAAGGTAGAGTGGATCTTGAGATGAGAGCTGAAAAAGCTGTATGACAATGTAGGTGCAAATAGTAAAGCTGAAACAAACAAACAAACAAAAAAAGATAAAGAAAAGAAAAGAGATAAGTACTAACCCCAGACATATCGATTGCTATTTAATTCTAAACAATTGTAGGAAATAGCAAAAACTAAGAAAACGAACATACAGTTTGAAAGATAATATATGACCAAGGCCTATCATTACTACCCCATATTTGAAACCAAATATATTTTTTCTACAACAGAATCAAAGTACTAGTAAATATAATTCATTACTATGTAGCATATAACATATAACAGAGAGATTATACTGGTGAAGGAAAAGATAGTGACAAACTGATATTGAACTTGGATATATAAATAAATAAGTGTTCTTCTGTGTCAGCAAACAGAAGGTGCAGAGGCTGAAGATTGGGTAAACAAAAAAAGATTACCTGCCCAAGCATATGAATAGAACTATCCAAAAGAATGCACTTATCCAATTTGATTCTTTGTAGCCCACCCAAACCTGAAATAGAAAATACATAAGCATGTAAGATTGCTTGCTTGATCACAATTGAAAATTTTGGGTGGGAGAATATGATTATGTAACATTTTTATTTCTTTTGGTGTTGTTGTTGTTGTTTGTTTCGTTTCTCCGCTTGTAATCTTTGGGTGTTTTCTCAACACCCCTTCTTGAATACTGAAAGATCCCTTTGGGTTTGTCAATGTTCATTGTATTTTATTGAGTCCATTGTAAGAGAATTCGTGTTGTAATACTTTTTGAAAATTTTCTTATGTATGGGGTTTTGTCATGAAATTGACAAAGGGGGAGATTGAAAGGCCCCTTTGGGTTTGTCAATATTCATGGTGAGACAACGAACTCAAATGTAAGTCCTTGCTTGAGTTAGAGTTAGGTTGTATCCTTCGTGCAAACTCACACTTCAACGAAGATCGAAGAGAAAGCACGCCATCGGACTCAACTCACCATCTGAACTCACCACACGTTGGTAAGTGACCATGTTTATCATTCATAGGTGGTTAGAATGCAGTAGGACTTAGCCACATAAGCTAGGATGATTTTAGAACCATTTAAACACTTTTTAAAGGACTTTTCTAGCTTATGGGCAAGGTGGTATCGATACCATCTGAAGGTGGTATTAATACTGACCTAGCCTGTAAGTCAGGCTAGGCTGGTATCGATACTCACCTTGGGTCAGTATCGATACTGCTCTGCCAGTATCGATACCAACCTTAGGCAATATCGATACTGATGCTGTACATCAGGGTGGTATCGATACCCATTGAGGGTGATATCGATACCAAGGCCAGTTCGCAAAATTTGGGTTTTTTCCTGCGCGATTTTTGGCCTTGGGTTTTATACCCTTTTGGTCTTTTGACCCAAATGATTGAGGTTTTGTTCCTTCTCTTTATATAGAAGAGAGGCAAACCATTTTAGGTTATGCATCTAGGAAGAAGAAGAGAGTTAGAGCTTAGGGTGAGAAACCATTGAGAGACTCTTTGTAGTCATCTTCTCCAAATAGCTAGGGCTTCAAGATCTTGAGAGAGATTGAGCTAACTTCTTCAAGAGAGTTGATTTTGTTCTACCATCATAGGGCTTTTCATGTTAACTAGATATTGCATATCATTCTAGCATGAGAGGTTCCGATGAGTTCGTCGGTGGAGTTCCGATGAGGTGCAGGCTCGTGGATTCGAGCATACAAGTACGAGGCTTGGTGGATTCCGGGTTGAAGGCTTACAAGAGGCTTGAGGATTCGAGCTAACAAGTGCGGGGCTTGGTGGATTCCGAGTTAGAGACGCACATACCATTGAAGGGGCGATTCGTGGATTCAGGTCGTGGAGAAAGACCGGTCGAGTTTGAATGAGGGATTTGTGTTGTCGATGTGAACGATTGTAAGATTTCTCACAACTCTTAGTGGTAATTTCTGGACTAGGTCCCGGTGTTTTTTCCGTTAGGTTTTTTCCCGTCAACAAAAATCATTTGTGTTGATTGCTTATATGTGTGAATGATTTTTGCTCAAGATTGAAATATTTGATTCTCCATTAATTCCGCATTTGAGAATCGAATAAGTCAATGCTTGTTTGTTTCATTGTCTACTTATTATGTTTGCATTGAGAATTAATCTTTGAATTGGTAGATATTGATCCCCCTTCCATATATACCTAGATTAGTGTTTATTGGTTAAGACATTCACCTAGGTATAGGTGACCTTTCAAATACTATTTTGCTTCTATAAAAAAAAATGAAAATTTTGACTTACGGATTATGATTGACCTCCACAAAGTTATAACCCTACTTCTCATGATAAATATTATCAAATGTGCATCAGATTAAGAATATATTATGTTTCGGAAATTGTTCATATATTCGGCATGGTTCTCAGCCAAGTCATCTGAGTAGCGCTCAGCTTGGGTAGGCTCGAGTTTGATCAGAAATTCGCGGGTTTGTTCCATAGGCACAGGGTGCCCACTAAATTCTATTAGAATGAATGAAGTTATGAATAAGATATCCATGAAAATTTATTGGCTATTGTTTCAAGTAGCAAACATTTCCAATATTCAAACAGGATTACGTAATTTTTTTTTTCTTTTGTACTTTATGTGATATACTATTGAAGGGGTAGACGTAGTTTGTTTGATATCCACTTTGTTCTTTCCTGTAAATCATTCTCTCTTCTCTTCTTTCAAGGGCTCATTTTGTATATTTATGGACAAATAATTTGTTTCGTTGAAATTTCTGTTGAATCTCAGATCAATTAATTCCAAGATAATAATACATAGATAGAAACTGCTGATTAGGAATGTCAGTATGAAAAAACAAATCAGAAGTAGTTCCTTGACATACCGAAATAGCCGCAACATTAATATACAAATCAACCAGTGTTGCTGTCATCCAACTGCAAACAATTCATAACATCAGCGTAATAATGGATACCTACTTATATAGCATGCACACTCAAACACTAATGCAGTACTAACATACAAATTACAAAGAGAATCACGAGTAAATGAATTCGGTTGTTTTCGACATTATTAATGAATTCAGAGGTAACATGTATGTGAAAGTGAAACCACCTATATGTACCAGAGACGTTATGCTAATTTTATATTGATTTCTTCTAAATATTGAAGTTTATCAAACTTGCAAACATTTTGGGTTTATGTTGAAGTTCATTTTCTAATGGCTAATTACAAGATAAACCTTCTTCTAGCTATATTATTTACATCAAATATTCCACAAAATATACCATCTTTTTGGGCATCTAGGAGATTTCTGTAAATCATATACCATTATAATTTATTTTATAAATGGACCGAGTTTTAACTTATAGAGGTAAAAATCCAAGTAAACATAAGTTGAATATTGAGGAGATAACTCCAAGCTCCTTTGCAGAGAATATGAAGAAGATAATATTCAAGGACAAGGCAGGAACCTTGTATGATCGGGTGTTATTTCTTGTTTGTTCTCAGTTGGGGTTCCCTTAACCCCGCAAACCCTTTCTTCTTCTTTTTTTTTTTTCAGTTGTTGAAGACCATAAGAATTCATTCCACTAATATCATCTCACCTTACAAGGATCAATAACAAATGAGAAAAGGATAAGAATCACATATATACTAAAAGATACCGGTCAATTCAAATTTATAATATTACGTTAAGCTAGAGAAAAAATAAAAAATTGTTTCTGATTTTTCAATGCAGAAATATAAATAAAGAGAACGCATCTGCATGCATCGTTATTCATACACGAGTTTACAATAGCCTGTGGGCACCAAAAAGGAATTGTACAGGACGAAATAACATAGCTTATTTTAAGTTAGGATATTCTCCTCATCATGTAGATCATCATCACAAAAAATCAGCCCATTTCCATTTATTGAAATCAACAGTAAAAGGAATAGCTTCATCACTTTTGATTTTTAGTTATTCCCAATCACCGGATGATGGGGTTACAAGTTCTTGAATGTGCTAATTTTCGGTGAGAATGATCAACATGGTGAAAAGAACATCCTCAACCAATATCATCCTTTGGATCAACTTCATGTGGTCCCCACAGGGAATGTATGAATAACGATGCATGCCAATCCGTTCTCATAAATAAACCAAATAAACATTAAGGTGTGGTTCATAAACTTCGGAATCCAAACTTATCTTCTCAATTCTCAAATTGATGTCTCTTCATTTGCATCGATATTCTTGTTAATGGATTTTTCTTTATTAATAGAAAGCAAACCCCAGAATGAGACCATAAAATAAAAACTTACGGTGTCAGAAGCTCTTTGCGGAAAGGAGTGCCATCAGTCAGGATAGTGTAAACCAGAGCTCCCAACATCAAGCAACCCAATGCACTAAACAGAACTCTTGCAGCAACAACAGAGGAAAACTTCCTCTTTCTCTCAATATCATCCCTAATATTAGAAATGTTACAGCTAAGTGAGTATCAGAGGAAAAAAAAATCACACAAACAAACTGTAGATAAAATTGCAAAAAACACACGAATTAAAAAAAAAAAATTCCACCAGTAGTTAAAACACTTTTCTTCCTCTGATATCCTTTAAAGTTTTTCTTAGGTGGTGAATAATACAGTGTGAAGCATGAAAAGAGGGCAAGACAAAAAGGAGTTTGGACCAAAAAGAAAAGAAGATACAAATAATTAACAACAATCATCAAATCCACTAGGGGACCAGCCAACCTGAAAAACCCGGGTAGATCATTATAACATGGATATATACAGCTAATAGTCTCAGATAATAAAGCTACTCCCAACTTTTCCACAAGCTCCTATATAAGAATATTAATGAATCAAGTGTTTATTAACTTTTTTTGATCGGCTAGTGTGTATTAACTTACTTGTCGTGGTACCGCAATAAGACATAATACATGGGATCTTGTAAAGCGTCCTGAGATGACAACTTGAAAAGTTGCACCACGATGAAAGCACATGTAGTAATACTGAAAATGCAAGAAAATGATAACTCAATATTAGCCCATATAGCTCATTTTACGGATAAATAATCATGACGGAGAGCAAGGAACATCAAATAAACATACCAAAGTAATTAAATAACCATTTGCACACCATCATAGGAATGATCCAAATAATATACCTAGCAAATTTGATCTTCCATTCATTATATCATAAATGGTGGTCTCGACTCTCAACTATTGTTCAACATTCCAAATGTTTTAGAATGTTTCATAGTGTTAGGGTTGGATAGTGACCGAAACAAAATTGTATTTATTTGCATTGGTATATATCAGTACTGTTCATGCATTGTTCAGACTTCAGACATTTTTCAAAATACTTCGGTCAGAATGTCTTTTTTCTAACTAATCTAACTTCAAAATGATATTTTAAACCTCCGTCCCAACCTTATATGAGCAGCAAATATTCCATTTGCATTGTAATTTAAACCTAAAGAATCCATGGTAGTTTCTCTGAGGAAAATAAAGAGGAAAAAAGCAAAGGTGTCCGTACCTGCCAAAACATATTAACAAGATTATCCAAACTACTTCACTGATCAAGTTTGGTTCCTTGTAGGCTACCCATGCCTGATGATTGTAAATTGTAAAAGAACATGTAAGACATCTTGCTAATAGTAGATGAATAAATTGAAAGAATGTACTGTGATGCAACAGTTTATCTTGCATACAATCCACCAAATAAACTTTGCTTTGTAGTGGGCATTACATATGTACACACATATATATACTTACACATACTCACAAGCACAAGCACAAGCTTATAGGACCACATGGAGATGATTCAAGGGATGATTTTTTGTGATGGAATTTCGGAAAGGCAATGCCCTACCCCATTTATGATTTCAGTTATGAGAATAGAACCAGCAGACTCCCAAAAGAGGAAAATGACCTATTTAGTAGGCCTACCAGGGTAAATGAGATAACTAGGCTTACCTTAGAATATGCATGAGGGCCAAGCTTTCCCGTGACTCCATACCCAAGCATTTTTTAATAAGACAAAATAGCCAATAGTATTTATGTTTCTTTTAAGTTCACAAATATTTTTAAGTGAAAATTATGACTCATCCAAGTCACTGGGTAGGCTTGAGCAAGTCAAGCTCGCAAGCTGTCCAATCTTGGAAAAAATAGATAAGAATCCAAAACAACAGAGTGAAGTATATAAAGATAATAGCTTAAGTACTCCTGAAATGAATATTTGAGTTCTCGGGAGAATCAAATAAATAACCCCTTAAGCTTGTTTGCATGGAAATGAGGAATAAGGCATAAGTTCACGTACAGCTAGAGCTACAACAATAATATAGAAATCAATCAAGGTTGTTGCCATCCACCTGCAAAAAGATTGTAAGTACTGAGTAGATGATTCCATAAGAAAAGAAGAGAAAGACTCATTACAAAACTATGATATGGTTTGAAGTCCTAAGTTCTCAAAGAAAAATAAGAAACAACTTAAACAGACAAAGTGAAAAAAGGAAGACTCAAGATGGTTCTCCACAAATGTAATACTATAATAATGCTTGTATAGGCATTTGGCTTCCCAAGCTGACCTAACATTTGCAATTTTTGTTTCAATAAATCAACTACATGAATTATGAAATGACCTGCCACTCCCAAGCTTCAGGTCTTGCCCATAACCAAATTACAAATAAAACTTCATAATTTGATGCCACGACGCCACGCAATTAAAAAACAACTCATGACCAAACAAATTAATCAATTGTAGGAATAAAAAATGTTTACGCGAGAGAAAATTGAAACTAGAAGAATCAATTGCATCCATCTACGACTGAAAAAACAAAATTAGGATCCACATACTTCATTCAAACGCAAGAAATAGGTTGACTCGCATCTTATTGTACTGAAACTTAGAGGAAATTCACCCTACAACTTCTAACTAGAAAAAAAAAATTCCCAATAGTGTACTAGAAATTCCATTTAGTAATTTTGATAGAACAAATCTACAAGGTGAGTTCATACTGTTCTTAATTGCCAAATCAAAAATCCCCAACAATATTGAATCATAATTTCTATGTCTATCATTTATAGTCTCCAAAATGAACAACTAGACAATAAAATTCATAAGTTAGATAGAACCTAATAATTTATAAAGCCCCCAAAATCTGTTCACAGAATATTCCCGATTTCACTTAAATATTCTTCCAATATATACATCAAATTGGAAGAAAAAAAAAATCAGAATTAAACAAAGAATCAAAACCAGTTTCAGAAATCCTTGGTGGGTTTTCTTCTTCTCATAAGTATCAGCAAAATTCGAAATACAAAAAAAAAAAAGGAAATTCAAAGTTGGGTAGTACTTGAAGTTGTGAATAAAAGTTACAGAGAAGCAAAACCCAGAAAAGATAAGCAAGAATTATACTTACGGTGTCAAAAGCTCTTTGCGGAAAGGAAGACCATCTATGGAGATTGTGTAAATTAGAGTCGCTACCATCAAACCACCCAACACACAGAACAGAGTTCTCAACACATTAACAGACACAGACGCCATGGCTGTTACTAACACGAACAAGAACAATCCTCTTGAAGAAGACAAACTTCCTTCCTAGAGAGAGAAAGAGAGAGAGAGAGAGAGTTGCAGAAGAGCAAGAGCTGATGGGGTGGGAGAAAGTTTAATATCTCGCAATCGCAAATGAAAAGACGTCTGTAAAGTCAGTAACTGGAACTTGGAATTTTCAAAGCTTCTGTTTGGTCCATCTCCAAATGTTCACGTGGCGGTTTCTTAGCCTTGCGATAAGATTTTGTGACGTCGCGCTTTAGAGACAAAAGTTTACGGTCTCGTGGCTAAGCACCGTCCACGTCATCTAAAGACGGGTGCGAAGAAGTTGAAGCATTGCGTGGAGGAGAATGAGTAGCCGCTTACTTTGCTTGAATTCTATTTTGTTGACCCACGTAACGTATGTAGAGACG
Organism: Macleaya cordata; assembly: GCA_002174775.1. Classification (NCBI taxonomy): domain Eukaryota; kingdom Viridiplantae; phylum Streptophyta; class Magnoliopsida; order Ranunculales; family Papaveraceae; genus Macleaya; species Macleaya cordata. The sequence continues at coordinate 384,726 of MVGT01002360.1, read as the reverse complement.
ACCCCAACTGGCCGTTTAGAAACTGTTAACTAAAATTCTTTTGACCACAATTAAACCAAAAGACTTTTCTCTTTGGTCACGGTAAAAACCGTTGCCGAAAACCCCAAAGTTGAATCAACTCTGTCTTTGGCCACGGTTTAAAAGCGTGGCCAAAAGTCTAAAGTTTTTCTTTTTATTAGCAACAATGGCAATACCCTGCTAATATTATTTTCAACATCCACAATCTTACTTCATGAACTCAACGCTTTACGTCATCCGTCAAGAGAGAGAGAGAGAGATGCTAGAAAATTCATATATTTGATTTTGAGGTAACTACAGTAATGTTCATATATTTTATCTCAGAAAATTCATTTTCTTCCTTTCCCTAGCAAGTTGCGCAAGTAAGTAATGCCGCCGCCGGTCACAACAGTCTTAAATGAGTTTCACATGAAATATATAGCTCGATCCGCAAAAAACATACATTGAGATGAGTTAGAACAAATTAAGAATCTATAGACGTACTCAAGTCTTATTCAGAACCTTAGATATATTAACAAGAAAAAAAGTTGGAACTTGTACTTTAATGTATAAATTCATATATGCTGGATAACAATCTCTTTTCTTACTGTAACAATGGGATTATACAAGCGCTTTTAAGATGTCCTCAAGCATCCATAACAGCTTTTACCTTATAATCTTCAACCTCCCTTGAGAGATTTGTCACTGCAAGAACACCGAAATCATAAACATGTCTTCTTCCTATTCAAGTTATTCTTCGTAGCCTTCAACATATTGTATTTCAGGTTCCAGTTTAAGATAAACGCAAAAAGTAAAGAATTAATTCATTGGAAATTGCTGTCACCAATAAGTGTAAATTAATTAGATGGATTTTATTCCTTAAGGACAAATCGTCAAAATAAGTGAGTAGCATAAATTTAAAATACTACAATAATGAAAGATAATGAATATCTAATTATGAGCTTCTGTTCATATAGTTGAATAGATGAAGGTATGACAGGAGTCAAGGGACAGCATGGCAAAAAGAGCAATACAACTAACCAAGCTTTGTACCAATAAGAATTATTGGAACACCAGGTGCATGATGCCTTAGTTCAGGAATCCACAAATTTGAAACCAAAACAAGGAACATAAGGAGATTTTTTTTTTTTTTTCTTTGTGACATTAATAATCACCTGAAAAGACACGCCATGTCTTCACCTTCTTGGTGACATTTTCATAGCTAGCTAGCCTTGCTAATGAGAGAGAATGTCAACAGGGATTCATCTGTGCCGATACAGCTCAGAGGTCATAATCTATTCTAATCCTCATTTCCTGTTCTATAGAACAATGTTACCTGATCCACACTAAGAAGAATATTACAACTGAAGAAAATAAGAAAGAAAAGGATAATGTAAACATAACTAAATTTTGTGATGTTACACGCAGTATCCCACAATCCGAGGTTAACAGTACTCCCATCCACACCACATTTGCACTGAAATTGTTAAAACCTCTTGGCACATAATCCTGTTACAGCTGGGAGGGAGTGACAGAGAGTATTGAAGAGATTCCACCAATAGACAATCTTTTCATAAATCCAACAAGGGAGGAACCCAAAAAGTAGGAATTTTCTTATGCATTTTCAAGCAATTTACCAAATGCAACAACAGAAAAAATCGAATATTCACCAAAAGAGATTTTTTTTCGAGAGAAATTCAAATATTCACCAAAAGATATGACAAAGCAGATTTTTTTATTTAATTTTCACTCAGCTACCATATTCCCTGAATAGAGCTGACGACAAAAAATGAAAGCAGTCAGCTCTTACCAGAAGGACCTGATCAGGATAGCTCCTTCTCTTTCTCTTCTTCTTTAAGTACACATCTACCAATGAAGAAGAAAATCTCATATCTGAGGAAACCCCTTCAGATTTTAAAGACAAATGGAGAAAAAACCAGGAAGAGAAAAGTATTTCTCCACCATTAAATAGATCTTTCTTGCCCTTGGATGAGAGCCATCTTCCACAGAAAAACACATGAATTTCCCATCCTATTAAACAATACAGGTATAGATTGAATTTCAAGCAACTCCGTGAACATTAGAAATGGACTTAATGAATTAATAATTGTACATTTCTAATTCATCGAATAAAATGTACATTTGATGACCAAACTGTTTTTTTTCTTGTGTTTTATATCCAACTCTGTTACCCTTTGTGATTGCTAATTGACGGGACTGAAGCTAATGAAGCACCACTTACAAATGTACTGATCACCAATAGTCCACGCATGAACAGAATCCATTCTCGAAATGGTGGCAGCGGTTTCTATCCCTCACAATTATCCTACGATTATAAATTCTTGAAATAAGCTTCAGTGACGAATGACAATCCCCACAAATACGAAGGTTCTTCACTATCCGTAATGGTGTGTGGCTTTTTGTACTAATTAGGCCAAAGGAAATTGTACTCTTCTCTATAATAGTACAGAGTGTTTTCTTTCTCTTCCTCGTCCATGTTAAGCAATACTTGACTGGTGTGTATCCAACCAACCTCAACTGATCAGCCATCTCCTCCAACATTAAATGGATCTCTCTGGCTCTTGGATGGGATTCATCCTCCACAAAGAACTCGTGAATTGATCCATCGATCAAGTTCTATCCAACTACAACCCGGGTCTTTCCTTATATCCTTCTCCTTCATCATTAACCTCACTTCAGCAACACCCTCCCAGTCACCTTAAGAGGCAAACATATTCGAAAGTGCTACATAGGATCCACTATCACTTGGAGCCAACTCCATAAGTTTCTTAGCTACACATTTTCCCATCTCAACATTACCATGCATCTTACAAGCCCCTAATTAACAAGGCTTTCCATCTCATATCATCCGGCTTAACTGGCATGTTTAGTATAATCTCCTATGCCTCTTCAAGTAATCCAGCACGACCTAATAGATCAACCATGCATCCATAATGTTCAATTCTAGGTTTTAACCCAACTACTCTAACCATTTGTTCAAAATACGATCTCCCCTTATCAACCAACCCTGCATGGCTACACGCACTCAACACACTGATGTAACAAACATCAGTCGGTCTAACTCCTTGTTCCATCTTATTGAAATAATCAAGCGCATCCTTAGCCAGCCCATGAACAGCTAGCCCTCCAATTATAGCATTCCAAGTAACAGCGTTTCTTCGCAGAAGTCTCTCAAACACCTGAATTGCCTTCTCTATGCTCCCACATTTCGAATACATATCAATCAAGGCAGACCCAAGTACATCATCCACCTCAATTTTATGTTTCTCTGCATATAAATGAACCCATTTACCCAATTTAAGAGCACCAAGATGCGAAATAGCTGGAAGAACACTAACCAAAGTCACATAATTTGGGCAAACATTCTCCAATTGCATCTTTCTGAATATCTCCAAAGCCTCCCTAAAGAACCCATTTTGTGCATCATCCCATTCCAAGACACCACACTTTTTTTCGGCATTAAATCAAACAGTTCCCTCGCAGCATCAAAATTCCCCATTCTTACATACCCATCTATCATTACATTCCAAAGAACCACATTTCCATTACCAATAAAATTACTACTTTTAACAGCACTTTTGTCGAACAATTTTCGTGCATCGTTCATGACCCCACAAATCGCATACACCCTAACCAGATTACTAACAATAAACTCGTCCAAATCCAACCCTAACCCACTTTTTATAATCTGACCATGAACTTGTTTTCCTTCTTCAATTCTTCCCATTTTAGCACATGCTTTTAACACAGATGGGAAGGTAAAATTATTGGGTTGGACGAATTCGTTGTAGAGCATTTGATTGAAAATAATCAGAGACTCTATTAATTGATCATTGGTTTTAGAGAAAGCTCTAATTATGGTGTTAAAAGAGAAACAATTAGGTTCCTCAATCTGATCGAAAACCAAACGAGCGTATTCAAGATCTTTATTATGATCGGTCAAAGCACAGAATCGTAAAATCTCGGCAGCAGCAAAGGGGTCTCGAATCCGACCAGTTATGTTGTGGCGGTAAAGCAACGGCTCCTCAATTCAATTTCGTTAGAGCAACCACAGTGGTGTGATTTTTAGGCTAAATCTGGAGATTCAGTTGAGTAGAAGTTAAAAATGGAGAATATATAGCCTACGAGGGTCTGAAATAGGCCAAATTTGGCAACCTGCATATCCATCTGCAGAATTTTTAGCCAAGTGGGGTTGGGGAGTCGCCTGAC
>MVGT01002360.1:337305-376170 GCA_002174775.1 Macleaya cordata | reverse complement strand
TTAGTTTTTAATTTTTAGTTTTATTTAAGTAATTTTAGTTTTTTTTTTTTTTGCTATTTAAAAAAAAAAATTTCCTGTTTTCATTGAAAGTCGATGACATCAGCATGATGTCATCAGTGTAAAAAAAGGGTACTGTTAGTAGTTTTTAACTTTTAATTTTATAAACAAAATTTTTTTAAAAAAAGGTACTGTTTCCATCTTTGTAATTTTTTTTTAGCTATTTAATTAAAAAGGCAAAAAAAAAATTTTAAAAAAAAAATTCGTACTGAACATATTAAGCATTTCCATTCGATGACATCAGCATGATGTCGTGCTGATGTCATTACTTTTATTTTAAATTTTATTTTTATTTTATTTTTATTTTTTTTTTAAAAAAAACTTTTTTTTTTTTTTTATTATTATTATTATTTTTATTTCACTCTTGGTATTTGTTGTTTCTGATGTCATTTCACTCTTTGAAATTGCTAAAAAAGTGCGACAATGGGATTCTATGAGGGAACCTGAGCCAAGCAGGAATTCCACTTTAAGAGGAAGCATTCACCGGTTAGACGCTAGTGTTGAAACTGAAGCTAAATTAGCTACAGTAATTAGGCGCCTAGAAGCTTTAGAGGCCCAAAAGGGATCCAACCATCTTGAGAGTGTTAGGTTTATAGAATCCCCCATGTGTGTGTTGTGTGAAGCTTCCGATCACTTAGTTGAGAACTGTCCGGGATTAGCTGCTACCAAAGCCGAACACGTCAATCACTTTAATTCCTTCCGTAAGCCATATCCCACCAATGATCCCTTCAGTAGCANATAAATAGAATTCAAATGCTTCAAATGCAATATTTGGTTAAATTTGCCAAATTTATTAAAAGCACCCCAAAAGTCTATCAGAGGCACCATGAGAGTACATGCTATTGGCACATGATGACCAAGTCAACTCAGTCAAAGACAGTCAAAATTGGTCAAAGGTTGGAGTTTATTCTCTAATGAAGCAAAGAGGACAAAAATGATCTTAATGACATCATCATGATGTCAAACATCATAAGCCTTACAATTCTTCCATTACCAAATTAATTATCAAAGGAAATTCCTCCACCATCCAATACCTCCCACTAATTAGTTTTATTTATTTTTCTTTTAAAGAAGGAAAGTGGGAAGAATTTCTATATAAAGGGAGAATGAAGAAGGGGGAAGGAAGGAGGGAAGTGTAGAGAATTAGAGAATTGTATGAAGAAGGTGTAGTAATCAAATAATCATTTGTAAGTTCTTAATGTTTTCATCAATGAATACTTATTTTTGTTATTAATTTTAGAGTTATGTCTAGCTAAATTTCTTCTCTAGGATTAAAGAGGAAGCTAGTTATGTGCATGCCATGATATTTGATCTTAATCTAAATCTCCCTTAATAATTATTTTTAGCAAAAATGATTTATCTTCTAGTAATATTATTTATTACACTTTTGTTTCTTAATGAAATTAGTACATACTCCTTTATTAATTGTGCTTAGATTTGATATAATATGCTTAACTATTGTTTTGATATTATATGCTTAACTTTGACAATTAATTATTGGAGTTGTTATTTTTAAAAGTGAAGAAAATCATATTATTTCTTTGGTTATTTTAAATATTAATGAAAATATTTTCCGACTCCATTACATAAATTGTATTGGGTTTGAGTTATATTGAAGGGAGATTAGAGAGAGTTTAAATTTATGGTATGCATATAATTAGTGGAATCTGAAATCCTAGTTTCTCTAAATCTTTGAAATTTCTATTTAGTTATTTTATTTGTTCTAAATTATCCAAAAAATCCCAAGCTATTTCAAACCTTAATTTAATTAATTGTACTTGTTCCTTAATCCTTGTGGATCGACCCGTACTTGCCGTTGTCTCAATAGACAACCGTGCGATTGCGGTATAAATATTATTGAGTGATAAAATCACGACCAATCATCAGGCGTGGTGGTAGCACCAGGCACTACGTCCACGCCTGCCATTTTTAAAAATTTTTTTTTAAAAAATGACGATTATATCCATAAAAATAGTTTTTTATTAATTTCTCAATTTTTTTAAAAAAACTACCACTGTGCATGTGGTTCTCGTAGGCTAAATAACAGAAGGGTAAAATAGCTTTTTACCCTGCATTACTTTGGATGCTCTTATAGATAAAAACAGAATCAATTTGGAAATTTTTAAAAAATAAATAACAAATGTCAGGCGGTGTCCCTACAGTCCTCCTGGCATCAAGCCCCCTGGCATTTTTTTTTTGTTAATTTTCTTTTTTAAAATTCCTGATGTGTCCCGGTTCTATTTCTACTCCAGACTCCGGACAAACCCTAAAACCCCTCCATTTTCACCTATTTTCATCGTCTTCTCCACTTTTTCACAAATTCTTCTTGGTTATCAACACAAGGTAAAGCTCCCCATGAGTTTTTTTCTGTTGGAGGTGAAAGAGAGATTTTGTGTTGATATTGGAGAGAAATGCTACTGGCTTTTATAGAAAAAAAACTAACCCAGCGGTAAAAAAATATCCGTTGAAGTGGGGAATGCCAGGACGATTTTTTAAAATAACGTAGGGTTAGGATTAAATCCAAACGTTGCAATTTTTTAAAAAAATTAAAAAATGGGTGGGGCGGGCACACTGCACCCTGCTGGTGCTGGGTGTTGTGCCCCCACCCCGCCCAGTAAGTTTCAACAATTAAAAAAAAAAACATGCAGCCTACCTGTTGCTCGCCCAACAACAGGCGGGAAGCATTCCCACCGCTTGGCTAAAAATTTGCATATGGCAAATGGAGAATGGTAAATTTAGCCTACCAGAGGCTCTCGTAGGCTAAAATGCAAAATACATATCTTTTATTGTGCAACTATTTATGCATAAATAACCTCAAAATGCAACCATTGTAGATGGTCTTGGGCTGTGTTTTATAAGTATACCACTTCCTAATTAAAGGGACATATTTGACTTAAACCGAGTTCTTGGGATACAAGGTTTGCACGAATCTTATTATTTTAAAATCTATTTATAAATAATCTTTATTTCTTCTGTGTTTAATAAGTGAGTGATTTTTTTGTGTGTTTCATTCTTTTTTTTTCAGAAATATAAGTTCAGGTTCAAGATTCATTCTGTTACTTCGAAAAAACACCTTAATATATGCTATGTCGTGGCAAGGAGAAAATACAAATCATCATCACTATCATCAACAACAACAACAACAACAACAACAGGGTAATACTAATAGTAGTACTTATTTTTGGGCTCAGGGCTTGGGGTTGGGGCAGTCATCACTTGGGGCAACAAGCACAGACAGATTTTTTGTCTGAACTTTCAATGCACTTGCTTTCACTACCAGGCGCCATGATCAATTTGGCACCTCGTGCCAAGACTTGTGCACTGCAAAGCTGCCTACAATTCTCAGGGTCATAGCAGTCGCCTAGTATCAATGGTTTTGAATATCTTGGTTCCCATTGGTCCACATATGTGCAAATAAGTTCCTCTGGCTTTGACTCCGACTCCAGCTTCCGCGCTGGCTCTAAGGTTGGCACTGGCTCTGGTTCTGGCTCCGGCTCTGGCTCTGGCTCTGGCTCCGGCTCTGGTTCTGGATCCTCTGCATAATATTTATATATTGATCACCAAGAAAAATAACATGTACCATAACTAATTACAACATTACAGCCGACAACAATAATATCAAATTTTTTTTCTAATAAAAATTAATTAATTAAAATTTATACTGACTAATAAATAACTAAAAAAAATACATAATATATATATATAGTCAGGATCCATGTACAACAAAAAGTTTATATCAAAAAGTGTACACCGACTTGTGGGGCCCACTTAGAAATAATCTAAAGATTAATTTTTTGGGAGGATGTTCTCTACATCATGTACATCATCCTCACAAAAAATCATATCATTCTAAAACTTCTAACCCACATCTTACCATTGAAAATTATTAAAATTTAATGGTAAGATGTGGGTTAGAATTATTTGAATGGTATAATTTTTTGTGATGATGATTTGGATGGTAATTATGACGTACTTACAAAAAACTAGCCCCTAAGTCTTCTCCATATGAACCCCACAGGTCGTTGTAAACTTTTCGATGCATGCGGATCCTGACTCATATATATATACATACACGCACGCAGATACCACCCTCGTACGTAGGAGATGCATCCCTGATCTGATCATTCTTTAGTTTTGTGAGAAATATGATTTACTCATCATCCCTTACATGCATCATCCTTTTAAACAGACCTCCCATAAAAAATTTCAATGAAGTTTGAAGGTTTCTAACCCTCGGATCAAATATGAGGAGGGCTATATATTGCAAACCCATTAAGAACACTCTATTATTACATTGTCATCATATGAGGCCCGTACATATAAATGATCCAAGAGCCGATTTTTGGTGATGATGTTCTTTTCGTCATCTAGATCATCATATATGAAAATCAGTCCATTCTAAGACTTCTACACCTATTAAAGATTTGTTGGAAATCATTGGTGAATAAGATGTAGTCTCCCCTTCGCCATATTTTTAAGAACTGTTTTGAGGAGGGGTTAGAAATTTTAGAATAAAGATACGAGATGCACTCAGTGAAAATTGAGAAGATCATCCTTTACTAAAAATCAACTTTGATCATCTTCTTTCGATGCAATTAATAGCCCTCATATATATATATATATATATGAACTCGGCTAGGAGGTATATTGTAGTGACCAGTTGATAAGGTGCGTACATCAACTGGGTGTTCTTGTTTGTGAGAAAGGTTTCAGTTCGATATCACTTTAAAGTCTTTACTGTTATCTTCAATAAGCACGGCATGGAAGACATCTTCTTGTTTGATGATTTGGATTGTTAGCACAGCTAGGTATAAATATACAATGGGGAGAGACCAGCTCGACAGGTCAGCACGATTAGCTACAATTGAGTGAAACAAGCAAAACTGGTCAGCGCGGCAGGTTAGCACGGCTTTGTACAATGGGGTAAGACCAACAAGACAAGTCTGCATGGCAGGTCAAAACTGCAATCGTTATTTTCTCAGTAGGAAAGCAAGGCTTCTTGCTCGTTTTCCCACAGACGGCGCCAATTTGTGAGGTGGAAAAATGAGGGAACGATGGGGATCCAATCGAGAACTCTCCTCGAAATACTTCTCAATCTGATGTGATGAACTTATTCCCACTTGTTGAAGAAGACCTGCAGACCTGCAGGGTTAGCACTCCGACGATCAAGTTAGTAGGGAGTTCAAGTAGGGAGGTTGTAGAGTAGATTAGTTGCCCTTACCTCGTAGGTGTCTCATCTATTTATAGATGAGCTCCCACTTCTGTTGAGATTTATGTGCGAGATATCTGGAGCACGTGACCTCGACCTGGTCAGTTGAGCTAGCCGTTGCTAGGCAGATAAAGTCCCGGATTCTTCGGAAAGCCTAAGTCACGTCAACTAACGTGCTTATTAAGTTGGACTTAGTCTAACCTATTTGAAATCAAGTTCTTCAAGACGATCTCACTAGGACTTGCTTTGCTGACAGACCTGACGAGCTAACCAGGTAGGTCGGCCGACCTGACGAGCTAACCAGGTGGGTTGGCCGACCTGACGAGCTAACCAGGTGGGTTGGCCGATCTGACGAGTTGACTTAGTCTACCAGGTGAGCTGAGCAGGTAAGCTTAGCTGAGCAGGTAAGCTGAGCTGATGAGCTTACCTGATTTGCTGAGCTGAGGTGGCCGAGCTGACGTGAGTTGAGCTGATGAGCTTACCTGATTTGCTGAGCTGAGGTGGCCGAGCTGACGTGAGTTGAGTTGATGAGCTTACCTGATTAGCTGAGCTGAGGTGAGTTGAGTTGATCACCTGATGACCTCCATACGATATCAATTGTATTGAGTTGCCACATGTAGGGTTGTTATTAGTTGTGTTATTTTTGGCTCCTACAACTAAAAATCAACTTTGATCATCTTCTTTCGATGCAATTAATAGCCCTCATATATATATATATATATATATGAACTCCAATTAAAAAACACATAGATCACACACTAGCTAATTGAGAAAAAGAGAGGAAATAATTACTTACGGGAAGCAGAGATGATATTGGAGACAAGGAGGAAGCCAATGAAAAATAAGGAAAAACCGAAATGAAATTTGGCCATGATCGATGATAGTACTACTTTTGATACTTTAGTTTGTGAATACACACATCAAATACTGATCTCTATTTATAGCTAGCTAGCACAATAGCTTCAACTGAAAACAATAAAACAAAAGGCATCATTTTTTTTTTAAGTCAAACCCCTCAAAAACTTAAATTAATAAACTTCATTAAACACATACGACCTTGCATTTTATTAAATAATAATAACTGAATGATCAATATTGATCTTTCAAAATCTGATATTGATATTTCGAATCTATATTAAACTTTTAAATTGATTCTACAAATCCATTTCGTCCTACTATGAGATTTGACCTCAAATAATGTGTATAACGTGTTCAGTTAATTATACATTCACTCGTGGATCCGTTAAACATGGAAATCCACTATTAATATATACATATTTTTACACCCAACCTAAAAAATTCTTTTGGTTTGATTCCTGTTAATTTTAGGGTGCTTTAAAGGAGTTCCTCAAAATGTTCGAGGATGGATAAGATAGGAGGGTGGATTAGATTGTTTAAGTTGGTTAGGGGATGGATTTAGTTTTACTTGGGAGATGGTAATCTAAAAATAAGTTGATATTTTTTCACCCAACATTCTCAAAAAAATATATATACATATTTTTCCACCCAACCCCAAAAAAACCCCAACCCTAAAAAAAACAGCCACCATCTCCACCTACGACCACCACCACCATCTCTGGCCACTACCACTACCACTATTTCTTTCTTCTTCTTTAAGTGTCTGTAATTTTTTTTCTTTTTTCAAGAAAAAATAATATTCGACCATCACCTCAATTTTCGACCACGACTCATCCAGACTCATCCATAGATTAAAAGAGATTGGATTCTTTTCTATTTTTTATTTTTTACTTTTGGAAAAAACCGAGGAGATCTCTGACCTTTTCTATGAACTTGCATAAATTGATTCCTCAGGAGGAAAGGAAATCGGGAAATCGGCCATCGTCCTATCTCCACCATGGTCGCCAGTAACCAAATAAAATCTTTTCTTTCTTTGTTCCTTTCAACACCATTTCTGGTTTTGGTCATCTCCGGCTTCTTCTGCAACTAGTGGAGTTTTACCTCATCCAAACCCTCAATCCCCCTCTTCGCGCAGTAATTGAGGTGAGCCCTGATGCCCTGGATCTGGCGGACAAAGCAGACAGAGAGAAGAGGATTAGGATGATAACTAGTAAGCTGCAAGAGGACCATCATGATTTCGACCATTAAAAAAAATTCAGATTCAAAAAAAAATCGAAGAAGATGACCGAATTCAAATTAAACTGAAAATTTCAATCACTGAATTTTGGGTTTAATTCGATGGTATGGTCGAATTTGAATTTTTCTTAAAAAAAAAAAACAGACGATGAAGAAGAGAAAGAAAGAAGAAAAAAGAAGTGAGGTTTTTTTTAGAGTGGTGAAGATGAAGATGATGGTGATGTTGGTAGGGGTAGGGTGTACTATTTAATTTTAGTAGGGTGAAGAGAGAAAATGGGTGTTAGGTTAGTTTGCCCCAACACCACCCCCTAGTAAAAATGAGTGATAATTTAGATGGAGGATTTTGGGTTAAAAGCCCATTTAACTTGTCCATTCTCTAAATAATTTGAGGAACTCCTTTAACAACACCCTAATTTTTTTTTGTGGCATGTGATTTTGGCTAACTCCTTCGCAAACCAACCCCATACAAACCTCTTAATTTTTTTCTATTAAAACTGCTATTATACTTCTTTAATTCTGTAAGTAGGTGTGGAGCCAGAATCTGGCGCGCACCACGCTCGAAAAAGACTCGCGCGCGGGAAACGCATAAGTTGGATTCGCCCACCTCAGAAGGGGTATGAATGATATGTAAGGAGTCGCCACCTGATTTATGGAAATCAGGGCCCGAGATTTTAGAAAATCGACCTAAATCTAGTTTTTCGAGAAAACCATGGCAATAGTCCAAAGTAGATGGTCGGCGGTACAGAGATAATGGATAAGGGGATCTAGGTACGGGTTGGGAAGGTGTTAGGCACCCAACAACCGCCTGTCCGTGAGGACGGCCTCTACTTCGCGATTAAAGACTTTTAGGGAAATAAATGATCAATACTAAGTTATGATACATACACAAAAATAACTGCACTACAATAAGCAAGCCCCCTAAATCTACGTGTCATGATCAAATAGTTCTGAGGCGAAAGATGCATCCATCCATCTGTCTGAATGCAGCAAAGGAAGCGACGCGTGCCATCGATAGGCTTGCGTACTAAGAGCACAGTGACGTGGACGTACTTTGTATCCACGCGCAAACAAGCGGTGTGATACGTGCAATGTGTACACGTACACTCAAACATGTGATATAATGTTGTATGCGCCATACACTAAGGGATCACATCCAACATAGGATGTGCCCAAAGACGACGAGAAGTAAGTGTCGTGGACGTACTTTGTATCCACGCACCACAAAGACGACGAAAAGCCAGTGACATGGACGTACTTTGTATCCATGCACCAACAAAGATGACGAAAACAGATTCATGGACGCTCTTGGGCATGAATCTGAAAAACAACGAGAGCAGATTCATTGACACTACAGGGCGTGAATCTGAAAGATGACGATAAGCAGATTCATTGACGCTACGGGGCGTGAATCTGAAAGACGACGAAAGCAGATTCATTGAAGCTACAGGGGGTGAATCTGAAGGATGACGAAAGCAGATTCATTGACGCTATGGGGCCTGAATCTGAAAGATGGCGAAAGCAGATTCATTGACGCTACGGGGCGTGAATCTGAAAGAAGACGATGAGCAGATTCATTAACACTACGGGGCGTTAATCTGAAAGGAGACGATGAGCAGATCCATTGACGCTACAGGGCGTGGATCTGAAAGACGACAAAAACAGATTCATTGACGCTACGGGGCGTGAATCTGAAAGACGGCGAAAGCAGATTCATTGATGCTACAGGGCGTGAATCTGAAAGACGACGATGAGCAGATCCATTGACGCTACGGGGCGTGGATCTGAAAGATAACGATAGGCAAGTTTGGCCCTTAGGCGTGAGCCTCAAAGATGACTATAGTAGAGAATCTCCAAGATGACGAAAGCGGAGAATCTCAAAGACAGATCCATGGACGCTCTTGGGCGTGGATCTGAAAGAAAACGATAGTAGAGAATTTCCAAGACGACGAAAGCAGAGAATCTCAAAGACAGATCCATGGACGCTCTTGGGCGTGGATCTAAAAGGCGACGATAGTAGAGAATCTCCAAGATGACGAAAGCGGAGAATCTCAAAGACAGATCCATGGACGCTCTTGGGCGTGGATCTGAAAGAAAACGATAGTAGAGAATTTCCAAGACGACGAAAGCAGAGAATCTCAAAGACAGATCCATGGACGCTCTTGGGCGTGGATCTAAAAGGCGACGATAGTAGAGAATCTCTAAGACGACGAAAGCGGAGAATCTCAAAGACAGATCCATGGACGCTCTTGGGCGTGGATCTGAAAGACGACGAGTGTTGGGACTCCCAAAGACGACGAAAGCAGAGTGTCTCAAAGACGACAGTAGGCAGGTTCAGCCCTTAGGCGTGAACCTCAAAGGCGACGATAGCAGAGAATCTCCAAGATGACGAAAGCGGAGAATCTCAAAGACAGATCCATGGACGCACTTGGGCGTGGATCGAAAAGACAACGAATGTTGGGTCTCTCAAAGAAGATGAAAGGCAGATTCAGCCCTTAGGCATGAATCTGAAAGAGGCATCACGTCCAACATAGGACGCACCCAGAGACGAAAGGGGATCACACAATGCATGTGTGCCTGAGAAATGCGAGCGTTGGTGAGACGCGAATGATGCATGTCTTATGCTCTAGTAATGCTCGAAGGTATCTAAAGATTCCTAATCTGATTAAGGATGTTCTGACCCTATGTGCATGAGAATCTCTAAGCTAAATGTGATGCATCTAAAAAAAATGTAAAACAAAGGTGAGGATAGAATAGGAATTTCACATCAAGTGAAACCCTACACGCTCTCGAAAACAACACACAATCCTAGGCTAATGCAACCTAAAGCTACAAGCACGTAAAACCTAACCCTAGGGTGAACTAAGCTAGAGACCTTAATCTCTATTATTGTTTGTTTTTAGGGTTTGGCAAGTTATCAAGCACTTGGGCCCGACATGAGTGGATATGGGTCCTTGAACCCGCAAGGAAGAGGATAGGCTCTAATGGCCCAAGTGATGGTGATGGGCTTTGGGCCCTCGAAAAATAGATATAGGCCTGTGGGCCTAGCATGGAGGCGGGCCCTTAGGCCCAAGCTCGAGAAATGAGCCGTTAAACTCATAGCAGCCGATAGAAAGCCCGAAGGCTAAAAATTAGGGAAAGGAAGGAGGGCCCGTGGGCCCACCACGAAGGGATGGGCCCGCAGACCCAAAATAGCTTATTCAGAGGCTTATTGAATGTTTAGTCTAAAACTGGCAAAATAATTAAAACACCGATATAAATCACTAGTTACTTGGAATCAGTAAACAAGCGAATTAAAGCAACTTATGATTCAAAACTTTAAGCACAAGGATGGGAGTGCAAGTTAGGCTCATTTGGCAAAAATGCATTTGCGAAAAACGATGAAGTCGCAAGCACGATATCAATCATATTAGACGTGGCAAAACGGTGATACTAACTCATGTGGTAAAAGATGTACCATGCTCTATATGAAAAATACTTCGTTGTCACATGCTTGATCATTTCATGCATGCATCATGCAAAACATTTAATGCGAAGATTTTAACCCATGTTCACGTAAACATCATGTGGCATGCATGTATGTCATTAATTATTTCATGCAAAACTAACATATATCACGTAATACATGCTAAAAATCACATGAAATGAAATTTACATTTGCCACATTTTTATCGTTAAAATTGCATGCAAAATTTCATTCAATCATTAAAGCACTGTTGCATAGTCAGTTCATCACATGGAATATGATCTCAATAATGGAAGAGAACAAAAGATGAGATATGAATTATTACCTAGTCGGCACGAGCCTGTGGCTCAATCGCGAGAAATCTCACCCCTTCACGCATCGATGTGTGGTGGAAGCGACAAGTGGGCCCCACTCTGCATCCAAGTGGAGAGAACCAAAACTTCAAGAGACCACGCAAAATTATTTTTGCAACTAACGCATGGGAGGAAAAGAAAAGGGAAAATGAAATAAGCTAAAAAACTGTTTTTTTCTTTTTGCAAAACTATTTTTGCAAGACTATTCTTGCAAAATAATCTTTTTTTCTTTTAAAACACTTTTTTTCTTATTTTTGTTGTTTTCTCTTCCTTTTTAAAAAAAACGTTTTTTTTTTCCCTTTAAAAAATACGTTTTTTTTCTTCCTTTTTTTTCTTTTTCTTTTTCCCTTTTTTCTCTCTCCTCCTCCCTTCTTCTTCCTCCTCCAAGCGTCTGCTACAGACTCCCAATTTTTCTTTTTCTTTTTTTTTTCTGCTTCTCTTCCTCCTTCTTCCTTCTCTTTTTTCCTTCTCCTTCTCTTTCTTCCTTTCTTCTCTCTTTTTCTTCCTTTCTTCTTCTTCTCTACAACACGTCTGTAACAGACGTTTTTTTTTTCTTTCTTTTTTTTCTTTCATCCTACTTTCTTCTTTATCCCTCTCTGTTTCTCCTTCGACTCTCGCAGTCTCTCCTCTTTCGACTCTCGCAGTCTCTCGACTCTCACAGTCTCTCCCTCAGACTCTATCGACAGCTCTCTCTCTCGATTTCTCTCTCTAACTCTTGGCCTCCTCTCAGTTCTCTCTCCAACTCTGTTCTGCTTTCTCCATCTCTCTTCGTCAGACTCTCTCGACAGTTCTCTCTGGTTCTCCCTCTGGTTCTGCCTCTACTAGTCTCTCTCTCTCTCGACCTTTCTCAGTCTGTCTCTTTCTACAACCCCTCTCTCAATATGTCCTTCTTCATCCTCCTTCGACCAGTTCCCCTTCTTTTTTGTGCTTGCAGCAGACCTCACCCACGACAGGCGTGGGGGGCATGGAGGAAACACAAAAAGGTTGTCCACCACGCCACCTTGCATGTGCGTGGTGGCCCAAAATAATTTTTTTATTATAAAACATGTTTTCCTTATAAAAAATGGGAATGGGTCCCACCATTTTGAAATTTGATTTTTAAACAAAATTCCCTTAAAACTAGTTTTTTGACAAAAACAATCGATTTCGAAAAATTTAGGGTGGGCCAATCCCGTCGCGACATGTGGCGATGCCCAGGGATTAGAACCGAAAAAAATCCTACGATTCCTCGATTGAACCGGTTCCATTCTGAGTTTGGGGTTCCTCGAGATTTGGTCTCATCTTGTTCCAGTCTTGAGCCGAATTTTGGATGAGTGGAGTGGAGCCTGCTTGGTCACATTAAAGCAATTTTTTTGTTAAATTTTGCGCATAAACCGAGGTGCAGCCAAAACGGGTATTTTTCCAGGGTGTGCGAAAATTTGGCGTCTACAGATGCCCCTCCTCGCCAGAGACCGGTTGCGGTCAAATGGCGAGGCCGACGATGCCTGATTTTCGCGCACCGTTGAAATGGTCAAGCATAAAAGTCCAATGATTTAGGTTGTGAATTCGGTTAATCGTTCGTAGTCAGCCAGAGTCGAGCACAAATTTTGCTGGTCTGCTTCCGAGCTAGTTTGACCCTTTACGATTGTGTGTAGATTTGTGTTGTATTGTTGTCCTTGGTTGGACGGTCGCTGGACATGCATGCTCCTGCCAACTTTGCCATGGCGAGGAGTGGTCCGCAATTCTTTGGCATTTTGCCAGGTTGTTTGTAGTTTGAAAGATGATTTTGAAAACCAGATCATTTTTCCTTTTGAAAGATCCATTTTAGCAATTTTTAATTTACCCAGATGGCGAGGGGAGATCTCTTGCTTGATCGTCGCCGAGGGACTCGTGCGTCGTGCTAGGGTTTTTACACCACTCAATTATATCAACACTTCATCTTCTTCCTTGACCTTGTTTGACTGAGAGATGAACTGGATGTATCATTTCTCCCATTAAATATGTTCTGGCACCCTTTTCCGTGTGACTCCACTTCATCATTAATGGGGGTAGTGGAGGTGGGTTCTCATTCCAACCTTTCACTTGCTTCCTTGTGAGGAGTCAGGCAAACCCGTTCCTCGTCCCTCCGAGTTCAATAAATATCCGGTGCTTCAAGGTACGACATCCACACCAATCCTTTCCTATCTCGTTCTTCTTTCTTCTGCAGCCTTTTTGGAGAGAACGGAGGCTTTCCATGCTTGGGTGCACAATCTTGATGACTTCGAGAATTCATTCATCCAAACTCACCGCATCGGACATGTTTCTAGCCTTGTGAGGTTTCATTTAGACAAGGACCTCTTGAGGGCGGCAACCACCTGTTGGGTCCGCGATCTTCACGTCTTCCATTTCTGTTTCCGCGGCATGTGCCCCACCATCGAGGAATTTAGCAAAATCTTGGGCATTTCTTCTGATGGTCATCTATTTGCTTATGTCACTCCTCGTATCGTCATTGCCACTACCTGCTCTTGGCATCTGCGACCTTTGATTGAACCACCAATCCTTCCGGGGGAGAATCCCATACGTGTGGCGGGCTATCGTCCATAGTGTGCGTCTTTCCTCACTTTAGGACTTGCAAACGATGCTGCTGACGGACATGGAGGGAATGAAGAGTATTGATCGTGGCTTCCTCGTCTGCCTGAAAATGAAAACAAAGGAGCTTCATTAGTTGTAGGCTTTTTCCTTTTACCCCACGTGTTAGTGCTATCCCTGCAAAGCTTGTTAGTCGCCGCATAGATAAGATGAAATAAATGGACTGAGTTTGGAATATGTGTACCTTTGAAGTTTATTCATCGATTGGTGTTCGATGAACCCATCAATTGCGCCAAAGCAGACGACTTCCAAATGCCAACTGTTGTGACCCTTCATGCTTTTTTTTTAAACAAAATGCGCTTGTCTTTCAGGAAATTTGCCTCAGATGCCTAAACTAGAGTCATGTAAAACATGCCCCTAGCGTCCTAGATTTTTCCTCATAGGCTTCCTGCCAGACAAGGTTTTAAAAACAAAACATACGCGTCTTTTGAAAATCTTTTTTCTGAAACAGATACGACAGACGCGCGATATTTTGTAAACCTCTCTTATCCTTTGGGGATTTTTGCCTCAGACGCCTAAACCAGAGCCATGTAAAACATGCCCCTAGCGTCCTAGATTTATCCTCATAGGCTCCCCGCTGGATAAGGTTTTTTTTTTTTTTTTGAAAAAAGTGCAGAAACAGGGCAATTAGACCCCTTAACTTGGATACGATTATGAATACTCGCCCGACTAGCAAGAGTCACGTCGACATGTTGCCACTTTCTTTGGTTGACCTTGTATTGCTTCACCCTTTTTCCTCTGACCTCGCTCGTTGGATCTGACGGGTACCAACTTATCTAGAGACTTGAGTCCAGCATTGATATCGCTACCATTGGGAAGTCACGATGCTCTGGATGAAGACTGTCTGCATTTTTACCCATGTCGTAGCTTGTTCTTTTTAATTGTGTCTGCCGACTAGTGCTCTAACTCTGAGGGTGTTGCACTTCAAAGCTCACAAATGCGGATCAAATTTTCTCAAGTCTTTATTTTTCAGACTACGAATTCTATTCTTGAATTTTTTATCTTCTTCACTGCCAGAGTTGAAGTGCAACCCATGGACAGAAGTGAGCTAAACGATGATGAGATCTTCATGACAAAAAATTTTAGCCCTTGGATCAATTGTAAGAATAAAAGTGAGTATTAGGTGGGCCCACACGGAGACGGCTAATGAACTGATGTAATTTGAATGATGAGGAGATTTTCATGATAAAAAACAAAAGTGGGTATTAGGTGGGCTACTTGGGGACGATACGTGGATTGATGTTCATCTAGACGATAAATAGATCATCTTCACAAAAAATCTATCCTTAGATCATTTTATGTCGATGAATAGACCAAAATGATGAGGAGGTCTTCGTTACAAAAAATCAGTCCTTAGATCAACTCATGTAGCACCTAATCGCGTATATGTAGAGTGTAAAAATAAAAGTTGGGATTAGGGCCTGCGCGAAAATGACTCATTCCCTGATGTCATCTGAACGATGAAGAGATCTTGGTGACAAAAAATTAACCCTTCGGGAGGGGTTCAAAGTGGGGAACACGCATCCTCATGCGTGTATGGCTTTTCAAATGAATCCTTATTCCCATGAACAAAACAACAAAATTGGTTATTTTCTCCTGATTTTCAAATTCCCACGGTGAATCACTGCGACCCAAACACACCTATAACTACTTAATTAGAATTTTTTTATTTTTTTTGGCAATTGGGATTATTGCACAGAGTACAATTACATGGCAAAGATACACCGCCAGTATGGGTGAGGAATTAACATTTAGACCTCCACGAATATACACAAGTAACCCTCATGGATGAAGAGAAAATCTCCACTTAGTGGGTTCTTGGGCCCATTTTCCTTCTTAAAACTTTGAACCCATGATATACATCGTGGGCCTAAAGTTTACAACTTGGGTTTTGCAACCTATTATCCAATTTGGGCCTCAAAAGCCCACTCCAGTGAAGTTGGATTACTTCATTAACTCATTGGGCCCCAAAGACCCAATTCAACCAAAAGGGTTTTATAACCTACTTCTTCTTTTTATGGGCTTGACAAGCCCGTTCCTCCCAAACCCTAAGAACCTAATAGTTAAAATAAGATAATCTTTCCTAGAATAAGTTAAGTCTTGGTTAGATTTGTTTGACTTTAGATTAGGGATGCATTAGTAATACGGTTGCTTGTTAATTTCAAAATTAGTGTAGGAATTCTTCTAAAATAATTAAGTGAGACCACCAAAGACGAGCTTTTGAGATCGGCATACGTGCCTACGCCGGGTCAATGGTCATGCTCACTTAATTTAGTTGGGTTAATTCTTAAATTAAACCCACTTTGTGATAATCAAATAATTTTTCAAAACAAATAAAAGAAAAACAAAGGTTTTCTACTTAATCAAAGCACTTGCATTAGGTATAGGTCATGCTTAAAGCTATGGATTAGAAATCCTTAACAGATTTGGGTTTCTAGATCTTCCGTAAAGCATATCACTCAGTGTTTTGCAAAAGAAAAAGCATTGTGGTGTTACATGTGCATAACGGATTTGTACGCCTCATTATAAAAATTCATCTGTTTACGTCCATAACGGATTTGCACGTGTCATCTGTTTTAAAAATTGAAAATAGTCTGTGTTACGTGTATAATAGATTTACATGTATCACTTTACGTAGTACAAGTCAAAGAAAGACTTGTACACTATGGATGCTGGCACGCGACAATAGAGTTCACGTGTAAGTTTCAGTGGATATGTGACAACGGAGTTCGCACACCAATCCATGGCCGTTTTGCACATATTAAGGAAGTCTACGTGCATTTTCTCAAAGTTTATGGTAACAGATTCTATGGTCTTCAGGCGGTCGTAAATGAAAACAAAGTCTATTTACACGTGTCGATCTTAGGTGGCAACGGAGTCCACCTAAGATCTTGTTTGTTCGTAGGGTGTCAATGGAGCACACCTTGCGGTCTTTTACGCGTGACAACGGAGTTCACGTGCAATTTGCTTGTCTGTAAATGGGAAAAAATCTATTTGTAATTTTGTGACGCATGGCAACAAAGCCCATGTGTCAATTTGCTTAGTCACGTGCATAACGAATTTGCACGTGGCAGTGTGTACTCTACTGTACATATTATTTTTTACTTTTTCCCCCAAAATCTCAATTGCATGAAACATAGGATTAGAAGGGGGCCAGAACTTACTTGTTATTGTACAAAATCTTTCTTAGTGTAATTTAATAAATTTTAATCACAAGATTCCACTCAAATACCCTTAGCCATGAAGTAGAGGCCGATCTCACGATCGGACGTTGTCGGGTGTCTAACACCTTCCCGACCCGTACCAGGAATTTCTCTATGCAGACCAGACTAATTGGAAGATCACCAAGTTTTCTGATAAAAAAACTATTTTCTAAAATTAGGTCTTGATTCCTAGAATTAATCAAATACCGACTCCCTAAATTAACACAATTAGACGATTCCATCCCCTAGTTAGAAATACGAGAAACTATTTCTTATTCGGTCGTTCGTGGATGAAGCGAAAAGCTTTTTCGCAGATGTAGGTTTAAAAAATTGACCCGTTTCATAAACTAGTCACGATTATGAGTTGATAATCTTGACCCTTTAACCTGCTAACCTGCCTAGGGTTAACCCGCGGATCAGGGTCAGTTGTGGCCAAAAGTCTAGTACAACCCACGTGGAAGTAAGAATATTCGGATAAGTACTTGGCCTGAGTGCGACAGGCTCTATGGATAAAGTGTTGTTTGTTTGCCTGGCCCTTTTACAAAACAAATGCCACATAAGTTGGAAACCCCTATAACACTTTTGGGAGGGGAAAAGTAGTGGGTCCCACCCTACCATATAAGCATCTGGCACCTATTTTGTAAAAGGCTTGTGATATTTACCGCATAGGCAACCAATAAGGGCCACCTAAGTTAAGGGCTACTTGGTGATGTTAAGGCTGTTGTTAAGGGCTACCACGACCAAGTAAAATGCCTTTGACTTATTTTAAAAATCCAATTCATATCTAACTCTAGCCAAAAATCGAACATACCCTTTTTTATGGAAAGAAAAAAAATGATAAAGTATGTATTGTTCAGACTCATAGAGCATGCATAACCAATTTTTTTTAAAAATAATTTTGTACTTTTAGTTTTCTCTACAATGATTTGCTTTCTTTTGTTCCATTTTTTTTTTATGTTTTGATGACCGAATGCCTTCTCCAAACTCTTTTTGTTAAAAAAAAAAAGTTCCTCCATTAATGATGGAGTTTATTTCATACCATATATATAAGACTCCCAAATGTGAGATTTAATGTTCGAAATGCTTGAGTCGAATAAGGTTGAATGTACGTACTCGGTGTTGTAATGTTTAATAAGGTGGTGGAAAAATTCGTTAGATTGGTGAAGTGAGAAGAAAATTATTATTTTCTATTGTTTGACCAAAAGATGGTAGCCCCTATTAAAACACATATCAAATTCAGTCAACTATTATTGACTTTAAAATTAAGTGGCCCTTATCGATTGGCTATGCGGTAGATATAACCAACGTTTGTAAAATGGTCGGGCCAAAAAGGTTTATTGCTATGGATATCGCAATAGGTGGATAAAGTATACAGTTTACTTCCGTTTTGGTAACAATTTTTAACTTCTCAACCTCCAAAATCAGATTAGTAAGTTATTAAAATTTAATTTCATTTTCTCTGCTACCTGGCAGATAATCTCTTCGACTTCACACCTTCCAACTGGGGAATGAGATAGAAAGAAGAGAGAGACAGTGTGATATATATATAAACAATAGAAATCGATTTTATTAGTTTTTGAGTGAAAACCATTTATTACATTTTCATTCTCCCCTCGTCCTCAGATCTTGTTCGTTTAATATTTTTTGAATACTAATACGAGTTCAAAGCTATTACGAATTTACAAATCTTTGCCTTTCCGACCCGGAAAATTTTGGGTTTCAAAAAATTTTCAGATTCTTAAGTTAGATCTCTGTGTTTCTGCGGATTCAGGGATTTTGAAGACATCTAGGGTTTTCTTTTGTTTTTGTTGGGTTCTAATGGAGATGGGTTTTATTGGGTTATTGATTTTAAGCTCAGATCTTGTCTGACATATGGATTCTAGACTGGATTTAAGTTTTTGTTGTTTTTCAAGGAGATTTTGTATTGTTTTGGGGAGTAGGATTGATGTAAGATTCTGGAATGAAATTGGATCTTTGTTTTCCGGGATTGTTGGGAGGTGATTTTTGCTTGTAAGTTTTTTTTTTTTTTTTGCTTGAAAGAAATTTAACATGTTTTGGAGGGAACGTGAAAGGGAGACTAACGAGTCCAATGGGGGTCCTCCTTGTGGACAGATTCGAGTACTTGTAGTTGGAGATTCAGGTAATTTAAGCTCTTGAGTATTGGTTCAATTTTTGTATTTTTACATTAGTTATGAATTCTGAATTGAAATCTTGACACAGTTCATGCCAATTTAGCTCTGTTCAATTTTAGTAGTTACAGTTTAATCAAAATTCGAGTCAGATTTGATGTGGGTTCATCCAGACTGGGTTTTTTTTTTTTAATATGAAAGTAGAACATTCAGATAATTGAAGAAGACAAAAAATCTGACAATTAAAGCCACCTTAGATTCTTGAGTCTTAAATTTTTGATAGAGAAATGAAAATGAAAAATGATAATACACAGATTTTTTAGGGGAGGGCTACCTTTGCTATTGGATTTGGATACACTTTTCTACCCCAAAAGCTGTAAAAGCTAAATGTGGTTGTTCAAAAATGCAATTTTTTTATTTTTTATTTTTTGTACTTGCACCAAAATATTCTTAGGTTTTTAGAAACCCAAGTTCTATCCTATAGTTGCATATAGTTCTTGACTGTAATAGGTTGGTTTTCACTATCTTCATGTACTCAAACAAGTTGTTAGGCTTGATAATAGCGTGCCAGTAGTAACAAATAGATTTGTAAGTGACAAACTTGTTCTGTTGGCATTGATTTATATTGTTTGCATTCGATGTAAAAAGGATACGGACATGTTCTGATGTCTGTTTATAATTCTTAGATACACTGAACTGCAGAACCACGTTTGTTGTCTCACCATCGCTACAACCTGATATAGGAATCCAACACTCTACAAACTTTTGTTTTAACACCTCCAGATTCTTTTATTTATTTAGTTGCAAGACATTGATGAGTGCTTGTCATAGCTTAGTAGTCCTTTTCAAACTAAAGTTTGTTTAGAGCAAATAAAGCACTGAATATGTCTTAACTTGTTTAGAAGAATATGCTACTTTTCATGAATTAACCCATCAGATCATTTATGATTCCATTTTCCTGAGACGCAGCTGAGGGTCGACGCCCTTTTTGCCTTTAGAACACTGATTCTAGTTTTCTTAGTTAATTTATGCCTTAACTTCTGGACTATGTCGAACTTCATCTTTGAACTTTATTCTTCTGGCAGGTGTGGGGAAATCATCACTTGTTCACCTTATTGTTAATGGTTCATCTATTGCTCGCCCTTCTCAAACAGTCGGGTGTTCAGTTAGTGTGAAGGTGAGGTTTATGTTGGTTGTTTCTTTAAGGCATTTTGCAGCTCTGACTGGAACTTGGAACTCTTGACTAAGTTTTTCCTGTTTTTCTTACAGCATACCACTTATGGAAGTTCTGGTAGCTCTTCCAATAGCATTAAAGGTGATTCAGAGAGGGATTTCTTTGTTGAGCTTTGGGATATCTCAGGACATGAGCGATACAAAGATTGCCGGTCTCTTTTCTATTCACAGATCAACGGTAAGGAATGACTTCTAGTGTTCTCTCAATGTCTTAGGGTTTAATTTAGTCGTACTCCACAGTTATACATTGCCAAGAAGAACACGTCTGGGAAATGGTAAAGAATCATACCTTAATTGGTCTTTAACCTAGGAAAAAATGGCAAATTAAGCGAAAGATCACCAGACAACAGTACTCTTTTGCTTACTGAACAAACTACATCCATCAGTTTTTCTTTTCTTATTTAAGTTGGACCACATGATTAACTTCAAATGTTATTGGAGGACTATAAAATCAGTACTTGAGGATAGGAAGAAGTCATCTTTCAGTCTTTCGCCACACACGTATGCATGTAGGGCAGGAGATGTCCTGTCCAAACCACAGCCCAATCAGATTTCTCATGCATCCTTTATGTTAAAAAAAAAACATAAAAAACTAAAAGAAGAAGCAAAAAATTGGTGAGGTCTAAATGGCTATGGTCATTAGATAAGGTGATTTGACTTCGAAGATTTCCTTTTAGGGAACCATCAAGTGCTGACTGCTGAGTTTCAAAACCCCCTGCATCTGTCACTTGTACACCACAGACAGGGGTGGCTTCTTCCTGTTGGTCCCGTAAATATTTCTTTTCAAGTCTAGGCTTCTATAGTTCTGTGATGCCATGAAATTAGTGAAGTTTGATTTCCTTTTGCTTTGGTTCATGTGCAGGTGTTATATTTGTATATGATCTCTCCCAAAGAAGGACAAAAACAAGCTTGCAGAAATGGGCAGCTGAGGTTGCAGCAACTGGATCTTTCTCAGCTCCTCTTGGATCTGGCGGTCCTGGTGGGCTTCCTGTACCATACATTGTTATTGGCAACAAAGCAGATATTGCAGCAAAGGAGGGCCCAAGAGGAAGCAGTGGAAATCTTGTTGACGCTGCTCGCCAGTGGGTTGAGAAACAGGGTTTACTTCCATCTAGTGAGGATCTTCCACTGACCGAGAGCTTTCCAGGCAGTGGAGCCCTTCTTGCAGTAAGAAGTCCATTTTGAAGCTTATAAGAATAAGTTCTCTCACTTGTTTTATTTTGAATAACTAGAGATAAAGGACCCATATGTAGGAGGTCATGGGACTAATGTGCATGAGAATGCTGTCCACATGTGACAACTGAGTGCTTCAAATGTGGAGAATGTCCTGTTTGTATACATGTTTGATTCTTCAATTTAAGTACCAAAACGTTTCTGTAGCCTCCTTACCGTGTCTGGGTGTTGTGCCCGTCACATGGCCAATTCAGAATTATATTAGATGCATGTCGACATGCATATGTATATATTATGTACTAAAGACTAAAGTATTGCACAAAAAGCAAAAAGCTAGGACTAAGTAAAACTTTCATACCCCTCGAGTTATACAGCAGCAATTGGATATTAGAGAAGAGATTAAAAAAGAAAACAAAGAGAAAAAGAAAAGAAAGATAGAGCATGTCTACTGGTATTAGAACACATTATTTAATGCAATTGTAAGCAAAAAAAATTGAAATCTAGGTCGCTATTTAGCTGAGCAGAATTAGCATAACATTGCAAGTAAGATGATATTTATGAATTGTTAAGAAGGAGGATAAAATTGTCTAGTTTTCAGATACTTAGTTGAGTATTGGTTAGTTCTTCTGTCCTTTGGTTTTGCTTCAGTTGTAGGCCCCATTTGATTTTGTCTCTGTTCAACATCTACAGGCTGCCAAAGAAGCAAGATATGACAAGGAAGCGGTGATAAAGTTCTTCCGCATGGTCTGTGTATTTGGTGTTTCTTTTGTTTTTTAGTTACTGATTGTTTCTTTGTAAACAGTTACTCTCGGACTAACATTTGGAACACATTTTCAGTTGATCAGGAGAAGATATTTTTTGGATGAATTACCTGCAGCAAATCCATGGTCTGTTAGTCCAGCTCAGAGATATGTCCACCATTCAGGCGATAATTTGAGCGATGATGATCACTTCCACAAGACTCCAAGGTTTATTCCTTTACTACTGAACAATAACATTTTCAAAAAGGCTTTTCTTTTTTTTTTTTGGCTTGCATTGCTGTTTCTGTTGTCCTAATATCTATAACCATAAGATATTAAGCAAGAGTTCTAATATATAGAGTATCATCCCCCCTTATTTTCTTTTATGTGAAAATTTCAGCAAAAAGATTCTCTCGTCTCATCTTTTAGCAGTTAATTGCGAGACAGACATTTGAGCAACTGGAACCATCGTGTTCAAACAAACTTCGGAGCACACTTTCTCTCTCACTCTTCGTCTTCCTCGTATAGTTTCTTCAGTCTTCATCTCTCCCATAAACTCTCCTTTTTCTGGAACCTTTTTAGTGGGTGTGACAGTTTCATATAATATAATGAACAACATATTATTTTCTTCAAATTTTTACTTCAAGATGGTTTGAGATTCTGAATTTGAAATCAAAACATTTTCCAATGGCTTTCCACCCTTTGCATTGTGGCTGTTTCAAATCTGTATAAAATTCCCATCTTTTGAAAAAAAAAAGGTTGAGAATTCATTAGAGAAAAAACACAAAAGGTGAAAAGAATGTTACTACAAAGCTTATGAAGACTGTTTGGAATATATGGTCTGTCTTTTTCATCCTTTCACTTTTTTCCACCGAATGGAACTTTTTTTTTTTTTCTTTTTTATGTCCATCAGAACTAGTTTTTTTAAACCAAGGTTAAGAGAGCAGTTTAAGAATGGATTCCGCAACTTTATTTCTGATCAAACTACTTATCACTTTCTTTTGTTCTCTTTTTTGCTGCTTTATGCAGTTTAAGCGGTGATCCGTACAAGTCCAACATGCTTCCTCCCCTTCCAGCTCAACGTAACCTCACGCCACCTCCCACACTTTATCCTCAACAACCTGTGTCTGTTTCTGACAACTACAACCTCCCAAGATTTGCCATGTCTGGTTCCCAAGAAGTCAGCAACACCAGGTCAAAGAGAATGGACATTAATGTATGATTTCTTGATCTCTGACCGTTCTCTGAAAAAACATGCACTGTGCGTGAGGGCTCAAACTAAATATAGCAAACAAAGATTGGATAAGAACAGAGATATATGGAGGTGAGTACTGTGTGGTTTCCACTCATTTCTTAAGTTTCTTCTTGTAACTTGCCTCATAGTTTGGTTGATATCTGTAAGTGTTCTATTGAGTTTTGTGGTTCTCTCAGCTTTACGATTTGCTTCAATGTATAAAGATTGATTGTTCAATGTTCAAACAGAAATTGAAAGCAATTCTTTACTGTGTACTATTTCTTGTCATAAAGGTGTCACAGTTTAGTAGAGTGGAATTATGGATTTGTCATCGAAAATTTCCTAATCTTAACATTTTATTGACCGATGTCAGACAGGTTTACATGAATCATTAAAACTCAAGCTTTAGTCAGTTAGATTACTCATCGAAAGATCTAAAATACGAGTTGAAGCCACTTGATACATGGGTTTCTCTTCTCCTTTCTTCTTCTATTTTCTTTTAATTTTTTTTTTCTTGCTTCTGTTTCTTCTGCATGGCTTGTATGGATAAAGATGGTTCATTAAAAAACAATGAGCATTCTAATCTCCAACATTCTGTTGCTCTCATAAATCATGATGGTACTTGGGATTTTAGAGAAATGAAATAGATAATGTCATTTTGCCAGTTAACTTTTATATAGCTGCTTGGATAGAGAATAATAACTACAATGATATGATCTGTGTTCAATAATTTCCAAGTCCAGTTGCATATACAGAGAATCAATAAAAGTTAGAACTTTGGGAAATGATTTAAGACTACATCTCAAACTGTTCTATATATTCTTTGTTTCTGGAAATAACGATTTAGAGTTTATCAGTTTTTTTTTTCTTTTTCCCTTTCGCATATCAAACTTCCTAAATATAGATGTACACTTGCATATGCACGACACCCTTTGACAGGTTAAAGTTAAATACTCCTCACACGATACAACTAGGCATCAAGGTTCAACATTCTTCCCAACTGTTATTGTGTGGAATGGATCCATAAAAACTGGCCTGCAAGTCCATAATTCTTGAGAGACATTTTGCATGGTCGGCCGAGATAAGGATTGGCATGTAAACATGCAAATGGCTATTTTGCAGAACATAAAACTTCCTCGGGGACTTGGTCGGTGGAAAGCGAGAGACATTGATCCAACATATCCTTCAATAACGTATCTCGATAAATCGGCGATGATGAGTTCATAGAGGAAATGAGTTCACCTGGATACCTTCCCATTATCACTTCTAGTGTTACCACTCCAAAACTGTACGCATCACATTTTTCAGTCACCTTCATTATATAAGCAAGCCCTGCAAGAAAGAAAGGTGATCATATTTTTTATGGGAAACTCGTTGAAGAAGAAAAAAACAATACATGACTGAAAGTTTAGGAGTAGTTAACAATTCAGTTTACAGGGAAAATAGGGTATAGGTAATATTCTGTATAATATGGATCTGTCATTCAAAATCTTGTAAAAATTAAAAATGAATAACAGAAAACTAGAAAGGAAAAAGAAAAAAACAAAGATGAAAAATGAATATGCAACTGTTAACGGTCATCCTCATTATTCATGCACTTGCTACTTCTTAGTTCAAGTTTTTTGAGTTTTCTTCGTGAATCTACAAATGTTTGAGTATATTGAATGGAAGAAAGACAGATGTTTATGGTACCTGGAGCCACATATCCATACGTTCCTGCGAATGTAGTCCAATTGGATGAGTCAGGCTTTAGAAGTCTGGCAGTGCCAAAATCAGATACACGAGCCTCATATTCTGAATCGACCAAAATATTGTTGCTTGAAATGTCTTGATGAAGTATCGGAGGTGAATGATCATGGTGCATATAAAATAAAGCATGGGCTACACCTTTGATGATATTAGTTCTCTTAGTCCAATCCAACTCTTTAGATCTTTCGACATCACTTAAGCTCCCCCTCTCCAAATACTCATAATTAAACTAAATATGAATATCGAGGATGCGAACAGAAACCATGGAGTTTCACAATATTTCTATGTCGAATTTCTGTTAATGTACGCATTTCATTCTAAAAAATTTTAGATCAGAAATCTCACCATCTTGTAATGGATGAAGTTTTTTTACAGCTACTACTTGACTTGTTGATAGCTCTGCTTTATAAACACTTCCATATCCTCCTGTTCCAATGCAATATTTGATGTCGAAATTCTCTGTTGCTTCAATGATGCCATCATTCACTATTTGTCCATCCTAATTTCATATGCAAAATAGATCTGCATTGTTCACTTCTCTTGATTCTTCCTCCGTACTCACTATTTGGCCCTTCTTTATATTGTCCTTTACGATCGATGAATTGCAAGATTGCAATTCTTTAGCATTACCGCATAAACCTTTGTTGTTTCTAAATGCTTCAACTGGCGCATCTCGAAAGGCTTTGTAATTGGGCAGAGAACCTTCCAATTCATTGTAGGAAATGTCGACAGACAGATGACAAGATAAGCATTCGATCAAACGAAGACGGAATGGAACCGGATAGCATATTGTGAGAGAGATTCAGCGTCTCCAAGTTCAGTAAGTCTCCAAGTTCTGACGGTATTTCTTCTGTGAGATTATTCTGACTACGATCCAATAGTTGTTGTAAGGAAACCAGAAGCCCAATTTGAGATGGAATTCTACCATTCAATCTGTTTGAACTCAAATTCAAATACTGCAGATTTAAGCAATTACCAACTTCTTTTGCCACTGATCCAGTAAGATTGTTGGCTGACAAGTCTAAAGTTAGTAGACTAGATAGATTTCTAATTTCTAGAGGTAAATTACCAGAAAGATAGTTATCACTCAAATTGAGGTTTAGCAAGTAAGTTATTCTCCCCAATTCTTTTTGAATCTCTCGCCTTCGTAGTTCAGTCAATCTTCCAAACTCTGGTGGTATTATGCCGATTATCTCATTGCCAGAGATCTGTAGGCTTGTTAATCGTCGGCAGTCACCCCAATTTTGTGACAGCTCTCCATAAAATTTGTTATATCTTAAATTGATGAAATCCAGATTTGGATATACACCAAATGCTTCTGATATATTGTCTCTCAATTGGTTACCATGTAGACTGACTCTAAATAAGATTGAACAGTTTCTCAAACTTTTCGGGATAGAACCTATCAAATTGTTGTTAGCTGCAGTTAAGTTTCCCAGCAATCTACTCTGGCAGATCTGCTCTGGCAAATAGCCAGATAACTTCTTGTTACTCAAGGTTAGTAAAGCTAAGTTCGTCAAGTAAGTTAATTCTCGAGGAATGGAACCAGAAAGTTGATTATCACTGAGAGATAAAGGCGGGTTAGAATGGTTAAGTTTCCTAGAGAACGGAGGGATCGATCTGGTAAGACTGTTATTGCTCAAACCTAGATCAGTAAGAGATTTTAAGTTTCCTAATTCTTGAGGAATTGAACCTGAAAGTTGATTGTCGTTCGTGAATAGAATTGTTAGTTTGCTCAAATTATCCAAAGAAGCAGGAATTGAACCATTGAGATTGTTTCTGTACAAAGGTAACTGAGCAAGTTCTTCTAGGTTTCCAAATTCTGAAGGTATGGATCCAGAAAGTTGATTTTCAGATAGCTGCAAGGTTATTATAACTTTGTTCAAATTCCTTATAGAAGAAGGTATGTCACCTGAAACAAAATTCTCAGACAAATCTAGGTTGTTGAGATTGGTTAGATTTCCTATTTCTGGAGGAATTAAACCAGATAATTGATTCTTGTAGATGAACAAAACAGTTAAAATTTTCAGATTTCCTAGAGAAGCAGGGATTGAACCAATCAGATTATTCTGATACAATGCCAACACAGGAAGAGATTTCAAGTTCCCTAGTTCGACAGGAATCGAACCAGAGAGTCTGATTCTCATAAAGGTGTAGATTGTTTAGATTACCTAAAGAAGTAGGGATTGAACCAGTGAGATAATTTGAGTTCAAATCAAGACAAGTAAGAGATTTTAAGTTCCCAATTTCTGGAGGAATAAAGCCAGTAAGTTGATTCCTCCAGATATTTAACGTCGTCAAATTTTCTAAAAGCGGAAGGAATCGAATCGAACCTGTAAGAAACTTGTTGGAAAGGCCAATCAGATTGAGATTCGTCGAATTATCAAGTTCCTTAGGGATTGAACCGCTAAGTTGATTATCGCAGAGAATCAAGACTTGAAGATTTGTTAGTAATCCAACTTCAGATGGGATTTCTCCGGAGAATCGATTGCCAGACAGAATGAGATCAGTGAGTTACCAATTTGAGATGGAATTGAATCGAAGAGCGAATTGTCGGAGAGCTCAAGAGTACTGAGAAGATGAGGGAAGAGAGAGAAAGTAAAAAAAATTATGAATAGAACCTTGCAAACCCGAGTTTGTTAAGTTCATTTATACAACTCTGGCTTGGTTGTTGCAGGTAATTTCGAACCAGTTGCAGCGAGAAGAAGAATTGAAAGTAGTCCATGAAGGAAGGAGAACAGTTTTGAGTTTGGTTATGGAGGAGTAGACTTTCTTTCCATTTGAGAAGAGCCTCTGCTTCTTCTTTAATGGTGGAAGAGAGATTAGCTTAAGCAAGAAGACTGCAAAAATGAAGAAGAAGAAGAAGAAGAAGAGTTTGTTTGATATGGAGGACTCCATTGATGGCAATGGGTTTGTCTGAACTCTGTAACTTTGAAAATGAATTGGGGGAAGTTATATTGACCGTTACGTAGTTATAATACGAATTGAATAAGAATTTGATCCTATACTTCGTGGTATTGGTTTGCAATCCAACTCTTTTACATATCAATGCCCACGTGTATGTAAAGATTTTACTTGCATGGCAGTTATTAAGCCACCTCGTTGCACCCCCTATTTCTCAAATTGCTCTCCACTTATTGTTACTTTTTGTTTACACTGATCTATTTGGATAACATAGAATGTTTCAAGGGCTGATTTCTTCTGGGGATGATCTCCTCTACTTGTAGATCAACCTCACAATTATTCTCATTGTTTAAATAATTTTATCTCAATCTAAAATTAATCTAGATTTTTATCAAAATTATTTAACGAAAACCTAATTTTTTGTGGCGTTAAAATTTGTATACTTATGTGACTTGTCGTGAAGATGAACGACATTGTGAGGAAACCATTATCACAAAAAACTAACTTTTAGATCATTTTTATGTGGGCCCATAGACTAATGTAAATAGAGTGTAAAAATAAATAGAACATTAAGAAAAAAAAAAAGTGGGGGCGTTTTGAGAAATATGGGATGCAACGAGACTTGGCATGCCCATTTCGTACCAAAAAAAAAAGTTATTACGCCCATAAACAGTATAACACGCCTTTGGCTCAGCAGTTGTGCACCACTCGCACATGTAGGAGGTCTTTTACGGTGGGTTATTCAATCCCGATTTTGATGGACTTCTACAGAGTCTTAAAAGTGATAGACTTCGCCGGATTTTGACAGACTCTTGCAGACTCCTGTTGCAGACTCCTGATGATTTATTTCCACTGATTTCAACGAACTCCTGCAGACTCTTGCGGACTCATGTAGAGTCCTGCAGAGTCTAGGGTGATAGATTTTTTACAAACATTTTATAGATTAATAATTTTTATTAGTTAATTATAAATCATAATCTATTTATATTATTAATTTATTAATAATATTAGTTTTTAATTTATATTTATTAATATTAACTATTCAAATTTATGCTTATTATAGATTATTATATTTACTAATAATAAGTAAGTAAGGAATGATTAAAATAAATAAAATTTATTAATTATCAATCATTACTATTTATATTAATTATCAATAGTTTATTAATTATAAATTTATATTTATTTATATTACTATATTAGAAATAATAGTTGTTTATATTTATAATTATTTGCTAATTTATAATTAATATATTTAATAATTACTTGTAGTTATCAATCATAACTGGTTGTAATTATTAATAATAATATTTATTAACTTATATTAATTAATATTAGTATTATTATTGAGTATTAATTATTAATATTGTTATTAATTATTAATATGAAGTCTGCCACAATCTCACTTATTTTGGTCGAATTTCACACAAATTAATTTACACACAAAATTCTTTTAAAGTCCATCAAAAAGGTAAATCCATCAAAGTCATGGATTTTAAAGTCCACAACTAATAACACATGCATTTATAGGACTCCCTCAAAGTTTTGATTGAATAGCACATGCATTTGTAAGACTCCTTTAAAGTTTTGATTGAATAACACATGCATTTGTAAGACTCCTTTAAAGTCTTGATTAAATAACACCTGATTTGACAGGTTTATAAAAGTCCATGGAACTCCATTAGATCATGATTGAATAATCCCTTAAGTTTAAAATTGGCTAGCGACACATATGGAGTTTTGCTCATGTAATGCTTAGGAGCTTAATTGCTGAATTGTCCATTGTTGTTCGGTCTATTTTTAACCACCTCACATATTTCTCTCTCATCTGGTAGGTGTCATTTTTCTTTTTTATTTTTTTTTCTTCTCCTAAAAAAATATCATTTTTTCTACTATGCGAAATTTAATATTCGAAACACTAATGTCAAGTGTTAATCATTCAAAAATAATTTACATGAATGTAAAAATACATGTGCGTGATTGGTGGTCAAGAGAGGCTGTGATCGCGACCGCGATGTATGTTACGACCACAGACATCGTGGACCCAAACTTCTAGGTGCTATTGAAGTAGTATTAAGTTGGCTTCAAATCGACTTAAAATTAACCTATTGAAATAGTATTAATAGTTCTTTAACGTGCTTTTTTTTTTTCTTTTCAAAACCGACTTTTCATTTTTATTTCATAGGCATTCTCACATACCGTTCACACCTACTTTATGTAGTCTGCGTGAAGATGATTTAAGGATTAATTATTTGTGAAGATGATTTTCTTTGTCATGTAAATAAAAATTAGCCATTATATCATCTCTATGTAGACTAAATTCCACTCTTGAATCAAATCCAGCATAAAGAACACAACAAGCGTAAAAAAAACTCTCCTTATCCCTCTCTCTCTATCCCTTCATGCTAGAGTCCCAATTCGATGTGCCCAACTAACATGCACCCAAGGGCATTGAGCAGTAGGATATTCACGTGGTAAATACAAGGAAGATAGTTTTGCGAACGTCCAACGTCTATGTCTTCGGGCACACGTAAGTCTAAGGGCATTAAATATCTTTGAGCACTTCTAGACTCATCTGAAATTCTCACCCATTAAATTGATCCGCTAACGTGTGACCAATTAAATTTACAGAGAGAATGAGAAGCGCATTCAATTCACCTTCTCTCTCAATTTAATTGGAGACACATCGGTAAGTAACTTCAATGGGTGAAATTCAAAAGTGAATATAGAATTTTTCAATATCTTTTCCTTTTTCTTTAAAAAAAAGGTATTTAGATTTGAAGAAAGTTGTTTGATTTCTTATATGAAGTCTTAAGTATGTTTTGTCGGAACTCTTCAATTAACCTGTTGGATTTTCACATCCAACAGTATAAGTTTTACCACCCCACAATAAGATTTTAACCGGTTGTGTGTGGATAGGGAGGTCTGCTCACACCCTAGAGACTAGTCGGGTGCTTTAAGAGACCCGGATACCCTAGATCTCAAAAAAAAAAAAAAAAAAACTAATAAGTTTCACTAATCGTGGTCGGTTATAGGTACTTGACAAGCTATTTTTGTAATGTCGGATATAGAAAACCGATCGACCATTTCGTAAGAAAAAAAAAGGAAAAAAAAGAAAAGAAAAACCCTTGTTTACAAACCAGCCAAAGAGTCCAAAACTGGGGAAGGTTTTGGGGTTTTAAGCATGGCGGAGGAAGGAGACGATAAAAGACAGTCAGCCGTTTTGGACCCTCCGATGGAAATATTTGACGGTGGAGATGATCTCATCAGTAACCTCCTGCAATGCCAGCTCAAATCTCTCCAAACCAGAGTCAAGGTATTTTCTTATCTAATAATCACCATTTTATTTTATTTTTCATTTTTCTCAAATCTTCCATTTCTGTCCCAACTTTTTAGCTATTGACAAAAAGAGAGTTTCTGAATTTATTTAGGAATTAGAGATGGAGAACGCTGCACTGTTGTCCCAGATTTCAAATTGCCGCTGTCAAACGGTTCGTCAATTGTAATTCATTAGGTTTTTTTTTTTTTTTTTCAGTTAATATAAGTATCATTATGTAGAATCAAATTTTTTGGAACTTATTTTTAGGGTTTCTGAAGTGCAGTTAGATGAGAATTCGGGTGGATTTGTTGTATCCAGCAACAGTTCTGAAATAGAGGAGAGCAGGAGATTAATACGTGGAAGCTGTGAAGAGGAAGAAGTTAGTAAGAATGAAGAATTACAAGGAGGAGGAATCAAATCCACTAACCAAATTAAAAAGAAGACGAGAAAGAAATCTTCATCAGGTTACTTCATAATGTCTAAACTATTTTTGTGACCTGCGGGTAACGTGGGTCAAAGAAGAACCCACCATGTGATTGGTGGGTGAGAACTTAAAATGATAAAAAAAGGGTTCGTAAGAACCTTGGAGTTGATCTTTTAAGTCCATACCAATCACATGGTGGGGTCTTGTCCCACGCTAAATACTGGTTTACAAAATCACACTCCGTAATGCAATTCGTAGATTGAGCATATGTATGGTTACCTTGTTGATATAATGCCTATGCACTATCATGTATTATTATTTTCTCATACAATTTGCAAATATTGAGACTTGTAAGAATGCCGATGTTGTGCTCACTGTTTTGGGTCTGCCACCTTAGCTGCAAAGTCTATTGACTTAGAAACCTTTTCATCATTTTTAATTTTTTATGACTAGAACAATGATTTGATGCAATTGTTTGTTAAGTGGTAGTGGACTCAAGTACAAGTATAAAGAGTTTGAGAAAAAAAGAAACTTATTTGTTAAGGCATTGATGATTACTGAAAGTGTGGTATATTCCAGTAAATTTCCTTCTGTTTTAGGTCATATGCTTCTCATCTATGGCACTTCTTGTAGGATGTATCGTTCATGGTTCTGGTGAAATTTTATATGCTTTTGGCTAGAAATCATGATTGCTGCCCCAACCCAACCCTAATAAGTTTAGTTGCTTTTGTGTACAGGTTGTAACTTGAGGAGCATACATCACCATGCCAAGAGACATATCGCTCTTAAAGTCATGTACTTTGGTAAAAGGTACGTTTTAATTGTATCATAAGTTATGAGGTGATCAATATATTCTGACAATCTACTGATACCCATGGCTTCGATTTCTATCTTTTCTTTTTGGACTCCTTGTTATCTTAATGGAGTATCCCATATCCTTTCTCTGTTTTATTTGGACTCCTTGTCTTCTAAATGATTTTCCTACAATTTCCTTTAAGAAACAATTTTCCGTAGATAAATACTTGCTTCTCTGCTTGTGTTCTACTAATCTTGTTTTACAGTTAATCTTGCAATTTGATAAAAATGCATAGTGTAACTGAAGACAACGAAAGCCTTATATTTCAAACATTGGTATATTGTACAGGTTTTATGGGTTTGCTTCAGAGGCACAAATGGATCCAACTGTAGAGGTGTGTCTACTTATCTTATCTCTCTGCTTAATATTTCATATACAAGAAGAGAGAAACTAGGAACACTTCTTTCAACAAAAGGGTGTGTTGTACTACAGATATATTCATTTTATCAGTCAAAGACACGAAATATGATGTTTAACGGTTTAAGTTCATAGCAGTACTTTTCTCTTCTCACATTATCTAGTATGATGAATACCAAAAGTTTTTTTTTGGATAAGGTAATTCAGTAAGGAGAGAAGGCATACAATACCAATCGAATAAAGAAAAAAAAAAGAAGGCCTACAATTAGACAAATCTCCGTGGTTATGGATGGAGGTTTGTTGTCATCCCACGAGTCCCTAACCCTTTGAATTGGACTCTGCTTTGCTAAAACGTGAGCCGAATTTCTATTCCTATAACAGAAGGACAAAGTGAAGTTTGACACTTCTAGCCAAACAGCAGAGTTTCTGAGGCAGGTTCGAATTCTCCAATCACAATTTATCAGGGCAGATTAGGCTCTTTGACATATTCATCACATCACGTCCATTAAACCCCTTTCTTGAGCCAACAATCACCTAGAGCACCATGACTTCAGCTTCCTCACTAGGTGAAATTTAACCTGCTGAACTCTTGTTGCTATAAACTCTCCATTCTCGTTTCTGGTTATAGCCGTAGCGTTTCCTTTTCTAGATAGGATGTTAGCTGCACCATCAAAGTTAATCGTAATCCAACCTTGTTTTTATATTTAACCTTGTATTGGGTGGCGGGGTGCGCAAATTGGAAGCATGTGATATCTCTAAGATGCCACTAAGAAAGCAATGGATATCGTCGTCTTTTTCTTTTTCCTTGGACCATAATGAGGATTTTCTTCGGTCGAACTCGTCAAAATGGATTTTTTATTGATTATTTGGTCTTTTCAGTTTACTAGGCAACCAAGTTTGAGGTTAGTGGGTGAAGATGGTTTTGAACCTAGGGTGCATCAACAACCACTAACACCACCAACTTAGCATGTTAGATCACTATCCTTGAGCACCCACAATTTGTCACAGGGACTAAGCTGAAGATATTAATCATTTACTTGTATCAGCTTATTTATTGATGTCCTTGGAAGTGAACCTCCTAATTTGGTATGTGGAGCTTCCTATCAAGTGAAACAGTCTCTGTTTCTTGTAGTTCCTCTTGAAGTATCTCCACATAGGCATGTTGGTATTTCCTTTCCTTCGTATCACCTCTATGAAATTCTAACCATGCTCCCTTAATATACTATATGAGTGACAAACATTTGGGCTACACATGTTTGATTTTGATTCATTCAAGTTTTGGCTTTCATACAGTCTGAAATTTTCAAAGCACTGAAGCAGACAAGGCTTTTGGTTGTTGACAAGGAGTCGTCGCGGTACTCAAGGTGTGGTAGAACAGACAAGGGTGTTTCTTCTATTGGGCAGGTAAATGAATTATGAAAG
The DNA here is from genome assembly GCA_002174775.1 of Macleaya cordata. NCBI lineage: Eukaryota > Viridiplantae > Streptophyta > Magnoliopsida > Ranunculales > Papaveraceae > Macleaya > Macleaya cordata. The sequence continues at coordinate 341,644 of MVGT01002360.1, read as the reverse complement.
AATCATTATTATGTTGCAAGCCACTCCTAAAATGTCCATTCTGTTTCTGTTGGTAAGTTTGCTCATGCAGGAAACATATATATCTGAAGTCGTTATTCAGTTATCTTGTCTTAGGTCTAGTGGCCATTAGATATCATCGGACTGCAACATAAATGACTGTTGTAAAGGTGCCCAAGGGCCAAGGGTGCCATAAGCTACTGTTCTCTTTCTCTTGAGTTTAAGTCTGATTAAATCTACCCTCCTTACATTTGTATGAAATGTAGAATAATATGTGTATGTCCGTGAGACCATCTCATGATCATTAAAGCATGACAGTTACATCATAATGTTCTTTGATGCAGGTGATTGCTTTATTCTTACGATCAAATCTCAAGGACAAGGGGTTGCATGCAAATTATGAGTCTCCAAAAGAATTAAGTGGTTTGCCACCTTCTCTTATTCTGTATTGATTTTTCTTTGTAAGTAATGTTTCCAAATTTTACTTGTGGGAAACTGGATTGAATTCAGTTGGGGGAAAAAACCTATGCAGAATCTGTGATGAGAATCCCACCATTACTTGTCCTAAATGATATCAGAGTCCTTGGCTGGTGTCCTGCTCCTAAAATGTTCTGACAGCATAACTATGGAATGTTTTAGTAAAATTTGTCATTTCTATCTGGATTTGTTCATTCTGTCTAGCTGTTTGCTTCTCAGAAGAAGAAATTGATTATGTGAGGGTGCTGAACAGAGTCCTTCCAAATGATATCAGAGTCCTTGGCTGGTGTCCTGCTCCTACTGATGTCCATGCAAGGTTTGGCTTTCTTTTGCAACTAGGTTTTTCTTGGTGTTCTATTTTATGATCTTTGCGATTTTGTATGAATCTATACTTCGTAACGAGACTTTATTGTGTGTATTCTTTTCTTTTGTTCCTTTTGTTTTAGGACTTCCTTATAAGAAATAAATAAAACATATTTAGAGAGGACAGTTCCCTATGTATTTCTAAGAATAGATAAGCACAGCTTACTCATGAAAAGGAAAATCAACAGATAGTGACAGGAAGAAGACCAGCCAAGTTGTATACGGTTTGTTCTTTTGTAGCCATATTTATTTTGGCTCTGCTTGTACTTATCCACAGCGCTTTGCCAACAGATAGTGACAGGAAGAAGACCAGCCAAGTTGTATATGGTTTGTTCTTTTGTAGCCGTATTTGTTTTGGCTCTGCTTGTACCTATCCACGGTGCTTTACCCCCTTGTATATTGGGTTTGACAGCTTTCTTGTTATTACCATATATTACCAATAATAAAGCCAAAAAAAAATCAACTTCCACCATTAATCTGGAGATACTGTCCTTAAAGATCAGAAATCCTTGCAAAGGGGCCCAATTTTCTGTTTATTATAAGTTCTTAAAGGATAATTGTTTACATTTTAGAATTTCACTTTTAAGCACTTTTGAAAATTTCCAAATTCAAAACTAGTCCACCGGTACTCTGAAGTCATTCAACTGAAGAAAATTAACTGTGCTAAAATGAAACGCTGATGCACTTTGAACGTGAAGGGCATGAGATTTGGTCACTAAGATGGGTGTATGGTAAATGTTTCATTCACTCTGCAGAGTTTTTCAGTTTCAGGCTGAACTTGAATAGCTTTTATATAGATATTTAGTTTTTGTAATTAGCAGAGTTGACTGAACCACCTAGGAATAAGCTTTAAGCCTTCAACTTTTCTGGACTCTGGTTTTTTTGAGGTTTTGAGAAGGCTAATATGTCAACTTTCTTAACAATTGCAGGTTTAGCTGCTTGAGCAGGGAATATAAGTACCTTTTCTGGAGAGATAATCTGGATATATCAGTATGCAAATCTTTACTGCTTTCTATTTTTGCAGCATGTCTACAGCCCCTTGGTTTTTGGGAGCTAAAAAGAATCTCATGCATTCTTTTGTTTCATGTTTTACTAGGCAATGGAAAAAGCTGGTAAGAAATTTGTCGGGGAGCATGATTTCAGGAACTTCTGTAAGATGGACGCGGTGAATGTTCACAACTATAGGCGGCATATCACATCATTTGAAATTTCTACCTGCGATGAAAGGTTAAAATTGTCTCACAAAAGAAACTAGTGACCCTTGTCATAAAGCCTTAAAACCTTGTCTCTTACCAGTTCCTACAGAGTTATTTGGGTTTCTGACTTCTGAGTTATGGTGATCTAGTTGTCTGATTGTGCCCTCTGATAGTTTTTTCTCTTTAAGTCTCATGGTTTGGTTATGTTACTTTTCACACTTCTCATGATTCAGGATCCACCAAAAACATTAAATGTACCTCATTTAATCTTGTGAACTTATTGGCTGTTTTTAGCTTAAAATCTGCTGGTTCAGGAAGTTCAACGGTAATTATGCTATAACTTGGTCAGGAGATTATTGATGTAGGTTAGTGGGGATATAAAGGAGCAATGGTGGAGGAGATGACATGAGTAAAGTGTTCAAAATAATGATTGTTAGAAGTCAAATCTGAAATTGGTGAGAGTGAACTCCACAATCAGTTGAAAGAATCAGCTTTCAAGTCACTCATCTCCATTTGTTCCTTGGGATTAGAGGACTATGTAAACAAGTCTACAAGCCAAAAGTGAATTACAACCAGTAACCTTGCCATTTCTGATTTCACACCAAACAGAGATGGATGAGAAAATCATGGGAAAGAGTGCCCAATATCCTCTCACTTCCTCTATCTAGTGAAAATGACTAACCTACTTTTCCGTAGTGCTACACACACACACACACTCACTATTTTAGTTCCAAGGAAACAATTTCTCATCGATTTTGAGATTTATTTTACAAGTCTACCGTGTCCTAATGGAGTCCTTTTTAATGGGGTTGTATTATGACATGTTTTCCCATGTTATTTGCAGGTCTGAAGATAGTCAACTATGGGCAATGACAATTAAAGGTAGTGCCTTTCTGTGGCACCAGGTCCGATGCATGGTTGCTGTGTTATTTATGATTGGCCAAGGTCTTGAATCCCCTTCTGTGCGTACACGATACCCTTATCTGATTGGTAATTGATAGTCTGATTGCCTTATTCCTATCTATCTGTTGATCAGTGGAAAGCTTGTTGCTCCCATTTGACTACCTTTCTTATTTCATTTGTCCACAAGGTAGTCACTAGTCAGAGTTGCAGATGATAAAGATAACATCTAAAACTGTATTCAGGCTATATGGTCTAACAACGAAGCGGTACATGTGCACCCACTACTGCATGAGATTCACATGGGATGAACTGCTTCCAAAGGATATTATATACCTAAAAGCAGATAGCAGTTGCACATGGATACTTCATCCACTTAAAGTAATTCATCCAAAATAGCTGCCAAAATTTTATCCACTTGATGGATGGCTTGATTTTCCCTTTGAAAAAATCACTTTATTTACTTTTGGCCTTGTCCATTCCTATAACATGAAATGAATCTCATTCTAAATTTTTGAAAATGGTATAGGTAATAGATGCATTACTGGATACTAACAAGATTCCAAGGAAACCTCAGTACACCATGGCTCCTGAGCTTCCATTGATTCTCCAATCATGTGAATTTGAAGGTCTCAATTTTATTTGTTCACCAGGTATTTCAGCGATAAATAAAATTGCAGGTTCCACTCTCTGTATCTTTGTATTCTAACTGCTCATCATTCATCATTAATGAATCATGATACCCTATAAATCCTGTAGACAGCCAGTGCATTTACTTCATAGCTATGTAGTTAATCTCGCGCGATATCGCCGAGATATCGCCGAGATATCGTGTATCGGACCTCTACCGATTTTTCTGAAAAATCTCGCTCAGAATATCAGTCCGATAATATCGGGCGATATTGCCGATATATCGGCCGATATTTGTCCGATATTTTCAAAGAAAAACGGTGTGGTTTTGGACAATATCGGTCTCTCCCCCAAAAAGTTTAAAATTTCTAACTCAACTCCCTTTCTTGTTTTTTAAAACAAAACCCCCCTCTTTTAAAGTTTTAAAAACAAAAAACCCCCTCTTTCTATTAAAATCAGATTAGGTTACAATTTTTTTTACCCAAATCGATCTCTAGAGAAGAGAAAAGAAAAGAAAAGAAAAGAAAAAAGAAGAGAGGAGAAGAGAAGAGAAGAGAAGAGAAGGCCTCCGTCTCCGTCACCGTAGCTGTCGCCGTCGCCACAATCAGGTAAGTTTTTTTTTTCACTTCAGCCCTTTTTTTTTCGTTTTCTTCGTCTCTTCTTCATCTTCCTCCATCTTCTTCCATCTTCCTCCATTTCCATCTTCCATCTTCCATTTCATCTTCATTTTCCTCCATTTTTTTTTTCTGATTTAACTTTCAACGTCCTTTTTTTTT
>MVGT01002360.1:246614-336761 GCA_002174775.1 Macleaya cordata | reverse complement strand
GTCAAGATTGGTAAGTGTTAATCCATCTTTTGACGTGGTAATTACATATACAAAAGTCACTATGGTCTCCTATCCTCCAGTTTCTGTTAATAGAGCACCTTCTTTTTAAATTGATACACAAACCATCTTATGTTACATCGATACCTCATAAACCTCCTATTATAACTACATCAACCATAACGTATATCCAACCCACTTTGGTTGTAGCTTAGAATGGACGAATATGTTTTCGTGATCCATTTTAATATAGAAGGAAAAGTAAGCATTACAAACAATTTATTAGCTTAACTTCATGATATATTATTTATGATTTTGTAACAGATTTTGGAGTCAAACAAGTTTGGTGTCTGTCTCCGTATCCCTACATGAAACCTATGCCCATACTTGGATATTGATGCTAGCATCACCTAAAGCTGATTGAATTTTATGTGTAGATGCTGAGCAAGGTTTGAAGGAGCACTTACGAAATGAATTTAAAACCTACAAACTCCAGTCTGCTATCTTTCTGGAGGCCCTGATGAGCTGCTCCTCTACAACTGGTAAAAGCAGTAAGCATTTCCTATTCACTGAGCAAACCTTGTCTTTTCTGTGTCATATGTACGGATTGCTGAGACCTTTGAATTCCAGATGGAAGTCTCTTGAACCATGACAAGAAGAAGGTGGCACACATTCCTCTCATGTCACGGCCAACAGAGCGTGAGTCCCACTGTACCCTTTTAAAATTGAACATTTACTATTTTCAACAACGCAATGGTATTTTTCTCATGTTTGCTTGAAGCTGCGTCTCTTGAATTACCTTGTGTATGTTTTGGTTTTACTGTTTTCAGAATCAGATAATGTACAGTTTTCTTGCCCCAGATGTTGCTAGGCATTATAATCACGGCCATTGACTAACCAAATTGTTGAACTTGCAAACCATCTCATTGGCCTTCTCATGTCTGGGTCATGACTAAAAATATCATACCAATTGATGATCTTAGTATCCTGACATTGGTCATCCATCTTTTTATGTCTGTCTGTATCTGGAGTCGCTGTATCCTACCTGTGACCTTGTTTCATGATATACATCCAACCTCATACTGGCCAAACCCCCAATTTTAAGCATATATGGGTCTGATCACATAGCACAAGTTCCAAATCTGGTTGAACCAGATCTGCTGGCTTTGACGGCAACCCATTTATAACCAATTCCTAATCAGATATTCTAACTCTCTGAAGAACATATAGGAACTAAGTCGATTACCGTGACTGTTGTGTCTCAACATAACCTAACTATATTCATCAAAAAAACATAACCGAACTATATATAATACCAGCTATGTGATTCTTTTTTCCATCTGTCACCATATTTTCATGTTTTCTTTATGTTCCCAAGCCCTTGGGTTTTTTCTAATGCTTCTAACTGGTTACAGCGTCGTATGAAGAGCGACAGGCGAAGCTGATAGCAAGAACCAAAACATAGGAGCTGCTGAATGATTTCTCATCCGAAACTTTTGAAACCCCGACAACCCTTGGTCCTGGCACCTAACCAAATGCTGTGTATGTACCATAACCTATTGCATAAATTCTTTTTTTAAGTTATCTGAGTTTTCCCCTTCTTTTTACCCCTTTTCTTTAGTTAGGAAAGAGAAGGGTTTTCTCCTAGAACCCAACAACTTAAAAAGGGGCTGCTAGTTGGAGATATGCGAGACTGCACTTGTACTTTGTTTTGTAAGAATGGGAACCAATGTGGAAAGATATATCTGGTAAGGCTCCTCCTTACCGGCATGAGGAGCATTAAGATCTAAGAACATCAATTTTTGCACTTTTAAGTTCACCAATCTTTGCTAAGTTTATTAAACCCACCGCCGTGGTGCTGCATCATGTCATTTCATGCGGTGTTTTGTAGAGGCTTTCGTTGCTTTTTTGTTGAAACAGGTCAAACCATGTAGCTCTTTATTACAGTCAGTATTTGAGGTATTCTGCTAAACTCATCTAACACTTGCTAGAAGAAAGAGGCAGACAGAGAGAGGGAGAGAGAGAAGTCCATCAGTAGCATTGGACACTTGCTTCTCAATGACACAGTTCTCTACGTTTACGCCGCCCCGGCTCTGCGCACCGGAAGTTCCACTCCGAAAAGCTCTTCTGAGCTTGAGACATTTTTTAACTGGACACTCTGCCGTGGACTGGGCTATGGTTACCACAAATTTGGCTAATTGTTCCCATGATCACAGCAAATCGACATGAAAGAAACATGCAAGACCACTCTGATTTATCGTTCAAAAACTCGTTAGAGAATTCGTTCACACAGCCCATGATCACAGCTCATCTTTTTTTCTTTTTCTTTTGTTGATCCCTATTTTTGGATTTTGTAACATATCACTGATCCGAAAATGCTTGCATATCTAAACCTAAGTAACCCGAGCGTGGAGCGGGTACTTGGAGTGACTGATTGAAAAATTGTCCTAGTTTTGGAGTGTGGTTTGGAGCGGGAGCAATTGAAAAATTGTCCTAGTTTTGGAGTGTGGTTCGGAGCGGGAGCATTAGAGTGTGGTTCGGAGTGGGAGCGCGGGGTTCTAAAGCGGGAGCATCACCCCTATACCACGGTTTCGATTGCTAAGATCTAAACACAAGAAATGAAGACCAACAAAACCTACATAAACTTCATAGGAAGAGAACTATACCCAAACATCACAAATCCTCACTACTACCCAAATGCAGAAACTTAACTAATAAATAAACTGATCATTTTAAGTACTATATACTATATAGTAGTACTTCCAAATTTTACTAATTCCTTCTTGATCTATCCAACCACCACCGGAATATTGGATCCGAAGAAAGGTGACAGAGCCGGAGATTGCACCAGTGGAATCTTGGTGACAGGCGGCGGAGGAGCGGATGATGAAGGGTCACGATAACCATGTAAAATGTCACCTTCTTGAGAAGTAAAACCAAGAGAAGTAAGCCCGAGTTATAATACGTATGGCTTTACAACATTCAAGACCTAGATATGTCTGCTCTCCATCCAGGATGAAAATTACCTATCATCTCGTTGGTACAAGAACGTAACGCACCTTCGGCATTGAGCCGGGTTGCTAGGTTTTGGCGGGGTTTGTTGAGTGACAAACCAGGCTAGCTGTGAGACCGTAAATGCCGGCCACTATTTGTAGTACTTGAGCTTGGGTCGACTTAAAGAGTGAGAGAGAGAGAGAGAGAGAGAGAGAGAGAGAGAGAGAGAGGGATAGAGATCAGTCAATTAGCTGATAAATCACGTGTGAGGTAATGTCTTTCTACATCATGGCCATTTCTTGTTAATCCTTCTCTAGAGTGCTAGCACGAGAAATTTGCATGCGCGATAGATGTGAGTGGCAGATCCTCTCTCTCCATTTGCATGTCACCTCTTTATCTCCTTAATGATTTTGGCGCGCTCTACATAGAGACCAACCAACAACTAATTTTTGATGAGAATGCTCCCCTGTTCTCACAAAACTCATTCTAAAACTTTCAAGTTTGAACCTCATAAAAAATTGATTTGAAAATCAACGGTCACAAAATGATCTTTACATTGAATAATGAACGATTGACTTTTCAATCAACTTTTTATATTGTTAGATGTCTTAAAATAAATTAATTAATTTTTTTATAAAAGTGATCTATACGGTTAGGACAACACTCTCACTAAAAATTAGCCATTGATTCCACTCTATGCAGGCCCCACAAGCCAAAATCAAGAAGGGGACAAGCAACATGGGTAGATCTGCTATAAGTTTTTTTTTTATGTCTTTTTTTTTAATTAATGGTAAAATAGGGAAGCAACAACTTTTACTGCCTCTAGATTTAACGATATGTATATACTATCATCATAACAAAACTTGTTGAAACAAATTGTATATATGTATGTGGGTGCGTGTGGTTCAATGAGAAACAATACTATATATCATGACCATTGGTAGCTATAGAGAAGTAAAATTATAAAATGCATGGTCGAACTAGCTAGCTCTAGTTAAGAAACTAAATTCAAGTTATTCACAAAAATTAAAGGCGGCCTGCATTTAAGCAGCTAGCTAACTAGGGCTAACTGATAGGGTCGGGGATCTATCTATCTATCTAATAATAAGTGTTTTGTTTTTGTTTACTGATCATCTGCAGGACAAATTTGATTAAAAACCGGCAACCGACGTCGTCGACGATCAGGTCCATAGAGGACGCCATTGATGTGAGCATCCACAACTTCTCTATCTGCCTTCACGCATTCCTTCTTCCCTTCAGTAATCGACAGCTTAGTTATTATTGGAATGTTGTCGTCCAGTGGCGACCAATCCAGCGTTGTCGTAATAGGTTTGGATGCCGTCTCCTACACAAACCCAATAAAAAAAAAAAAAAAGTTCAAAAACCAAATAAGGTACGTAATAATGTATCAATATCAGATTATAAAGCTTTTAAGAGTGAGTATTACAGGTGAGATCAATAACATTAATTTCTCCATATGATCGAACACATTTGATGCTGAGAAACTTTTTGTAGGAGATTTTAAAGGAGATTCTACATTTCTACCCCTTAGGGCTTTTGAGCTGGTTTGTTTAATTTGTTGCTAGAATCTCCTCTAAAATCTTCCCAAAAAAAATCTCCTCTAAAAAATTGTCACATATATAGGAATCACACAAAATGTAATTGATTCTTCACCACCAAGATAGGTAGGTACCTCAACATGCAGAACCCTACCACATCAGAAACTCATCCTTAACATGATGGGTTAAGAAAACCCTAGCATGTTATTAATGGGGACTAAAAACAGTCAAGTCCACAGTCAAGAATCACATGGTGGGTTCTTCTTACCCATGTTACATGTGGTCAGCAAAATTGAATTCTCTATCTATGTCTATATATATAAAGCTCTATACTATTATAACCATAACTGGCAGTTTAATTGCTCTACAAATATCAGAAGGTAATGTATGGGTGCTGGCAGGCAGTTAGGTTTTTCGAAACGAACCTTGATTATGCGTTTGTCTACACGTGCATGAGGTGAGGAGGCCAGTGCAGTGTTTTTCTCCCGTTCGCTTGTGATAGTAGCCGATGATGATGATGAGGAGGATGTTGCTTCCCGTGTCACCGCTGCTGACCCATGGTGGACGAACCGGCATTTTGCACCATAGGGGCATGATCCCACTGTACTAAAAGTTTTGCATACCTGATGTCAAAACACAATACAACCATCAGAGAAGAGATCGAATCAGCAGTACTTCAAAATATTTCATTGATTTCAATATATACAAAAAAATTTGAAAACCTAGAAGAGACTGATAATTAATGAGGATCAATTATATACCTCTGACGACTTGCTCTTAATGGAGTATCGAGTAGTAGTAGGTCGCACATCCTCCTTTCCATGACCAAACTGCAAGTAATTAAAATCAAACAAAACAAAATCTTAATTAGTAAAATCAATAGATTCAATATATACTTAATTAATGTTTTGGGTACGTAATATATTTCTGCAGGTTACAAAATATTGTAAACCCTAGCTAGTTATAAACAACATGAACCCTAATTACCAATTCATCAACAAATGCATTGCAGCATGGCTCATCTTCCAATGGGCCGCCGGCCATGAGTTTCATATTAATGGAGTGCATAGTTGCATATAAGTACTATACTAAAAAATCGACCCTCTCCTCTGCACAACCACACCGTTTTGAGAGGCGTGTTAGAGTAGATTTATTTTATATATAGGATTTGTGACTTGTATTAACCGACTTAATTATAGTCAATTAGGAATAAATTTCTAATTTGGGGTGTGGATCAAATAAAAAAAACTAAAGTTCCCTTTTTTGTAACAGAGAAAAAAAAAAGTTCCCTTTTTCTTCTTTTAAGTCAAACAAGGTCGCCCGTGTAACACAGCACAGCTAATGAACCAATTAAGAGAGATAAACTTACGCCTGGTGGAGGAGAAGATGATGATGAGATGAGTGAACTAGCACTCGCTTGGCATCTGACGCCGTTTTTGTTGTTCTCCCACGCTCGACAGATCTCTGTCCTATACAGGCTTCTGTTCCCTAACACTGCCGCGGATCCAGGCGATTCCAAACCTGATTTCGATCGGCCTCCCACCGCAGATGATGATGGTGATGTTGATGAACTGACCAGAAACTCATCCATCACTATTACATCTTCGTCAACCTTGACTGGTGTATTAAATCCAGGGGGAGATCTTGATGGAGGCGTCTTGAGATTCTCAATTGAAGTCAGAGGAGAAGGTATTGAAGAACCACCACGAGAGGAAGACAAATTGGTGTTTTGATTATGCAGAAGAAGCTGATGGAAATTACCCAACACTTTGATCGGAGATGAAACAACTACCCCTGTTGCTGCTAATGCTGTGGGAGAGTACCGGATCAATGTAGTATTATCCCTATTATCTAGAAGATCAGAGGTTGGAGAATTGAATCCAGAATTAGTGAAGGAATGTAGAGGAGATCTTGATCTGCTAAGAATTAATTGGTGGTCTCTCTGTTGATCGATCGGATTAGGACTTTTGTTCCCAGTTATCTTCGAATTAAACATCTCCAATTTCAATTTTCAATTTCTCTGTTTCTCATCATCATAAACCAAATCAAGTCAGAAACAAAAAAAAAATACGTTTCATTAGTTCTAGAACAAAAGAGGTGAACCTTGTGCTATTTTTTCCCTCCAAAATTGTAAAATGACTTTAAAATCCTCAATATGGAGTTCCTATTTTGTAGTAACGTAGTGAAAAGTAATTCTTTGGAAACAGGGTTGTTTTGGTAAGAGGCGAAAATTCAGCTTCGTTTCTTGCGGGAAGGGTTAAGCTTTAATTATTATGTTTGAAATATGAAAAATAAATTACAAAGAATTACAAAATTAGAACGCGATTACACAAAAAAAAAAATCCCTAAGAATCAGGGGAGGAATCAAGGAAAAAAAACAACAATGAGCAAGGGTATTTCCGTCATTTCAAGTGCAATCCGAAGAAAATATATGAATTTTTTTAAAAAAAAAAAAAAAAAAAAGAGAATAAAGCTCAGCTTCTCTGGTTTTCCATTAACAGAAGAAAGAAGAATTGCAACAAAAGGAAAGATTCAGAGATTCTTGATTTTACGGCAGGCCGATAATCAATGAGGAAAAAAAAAAGCGAAGTAAAATCAAAGTTCTAACAATAATAAAGAAGACGATGATCGACTTTCAAGTAACCAAAGAAGATGATGATCGACTATAACTGGAAAAAAAAAAATTTAACAAAGAACGATGAAACAAGAACTGATTGATTCTATCTATAATTGGAATTAACAGTTTCTGAAAATCTGAAAACAGAGAAGTTTCTATAAAAAAAACGATAGAATTCTGAAAGCTCTTCAAAAGAAGATCGATCTTTAGTTCCACTGGTTTTTCATTTCAAAATCAAGAAAATCGAATATGTCGAACTACTATCCGCATTGATTTCCAAGAACACGTTATACAAAACCCTAAAAATCATCCGATTTAGAGTAACTAAACCGATTGGAAGGTAAGTCTTCTAAATCAAAACTTTGTTTTACGAAAAATCCATCAAAGATGAAGATCAATTGGAGAAAGAAAGAAAAAAAAACAATATTAAGATCAAATCAAATTCTTTAAAGAAGATTAAGATCAAAGATTCTTGATCTCAAATTTTACCTCAAGTTCACGCAAGGTTTCTTGAATTCCGAACAAAAGCTTTCAGATCATCGGTATTTTTGAACTTGGATCAAACTCTGAAGAAGATCGAAAATTTTGGGTTTCCCGGCAAATTTTCTCCGATCTTCTTCATTAGCTTTCTCAGCTCAACAGTGGTGAAAATGAAACTGAAATTTCGATTTCGATTTTGTAGGCCCCGCGCTGAAGGACAAAAAAGGCCTAGAGACTAGAGAGATATGTGGGTCCCACTTACAGATTCTTACGTGGCATTTCATGGGCTGGAACTTCGAATCACTCTGTCACAGCGACGATCTAGAGTTAACTGAAAAGCGTTCGACAATTTCGCGGGGAAACTTGAATTTTCGATTGTTACGAAATAACCCCTATGTACAGAGAGATTTGCAAGATTCTTGTCACTAGAAGGGAATGAAATTTTCGTGTAAAACTCAGGGTATAATTGGGAATTAAAATAGTTATTCTGGTATCGCTCTGATATCATGCTGAAAGGACATTGCTGAAGTTTAGATCCACGTAAGCTAAAGGTCCTTAGAGAATGCCGCCATAGACTATTAGGGGTGGACCAATTTCGGGTAGGGGCAGGCCACGGATAAGAGCAGCCCTCAAAAATCACATTTTGGATATGAGCCACCAAAGAAATTCCTAGGGGAAATTATATATTTTCTGGTTTAGACTTTAGAGACATGGAGTTAGGTCGATCCAAAAAAATCCCATTTTTCTTTTTCTCTCTCCCATTGTTATGAAAAAAGGAGTAGTGCTATTTGGACCGACTAAGTTACAAAAGCTGTGCTTAAGGCTTATTTGTCATGGTCGGTCCCATTACCGTGTAAGTTGGAACCCCCCTCAAAATACTTTTGGGAGGAAAAAATAGTGGGTCCCACCCTTCCACGTAAGCTTATGCCACAACTTTTGTAAATTCATCAGTCCAAAAAATATTATTGATGAAAAAGGGCTTGTGCCCCCGGGCGAGAAGCTCAAACACTAATGATTTTACCCCTGGTTGAGATAGATTTGATTCATTTGACAAAAGAAGCAATTTTCTAACTAAAATATCTATATAAACTATTTTTAAAAATCTACTACTATCTCCATCCCTGCTCGTGCCACAATTGGGATTTGGGCATCACATCCCAGTTTCATCTTGCTCATTTCACTACAAAAATAACGTGCTTTTGCTACGGGTTATTTGTGACGGTTACAAATATGTGGTCAGTTGCTACGGTACAGAAACAACCGTAGCTGCTACGACTTGTTGCCCTTTTGCTACGATTTCTTGCATCTCAAATAAAACTTTACGCTATACATTTTCGTGAAGGATAGAGAGACCAAAAGTGACGAGTATAAATCCGTAGCAAATTGTGCTCAGCTGCTACGGTTTTATAAAATTTGGCCGTAGCAACTTAGGTAAATATTTTACCCTGGCTGGAGAAAAACTCAATTTGGAGGTGCGAAATTTCTACGCAAACATTTTCGCGAGGGACAGTGCTAGCGTGACACCAATCAGCCCTTGATGTGGGCCCTAGGCCCTTGTTTTGGGCCAAAAGGTGCTGGTGTCGACACCAAAACTTGGTGTCACGCTAGCACGGTCTTTTCGCGAGTTGATGCGGTGTAGTCCGTCCCAAATAGCCCGTCCAACTTAAAACACCAAAACAGAGACTCTGTTTCTCTTTTTTGTTGATCTCTATTTTCGAGTACTCTTCACGAAGGAAGCCAACCCAAAGGAAAAAATCGAACAGAGCTAGGTTTCAAGTGCAGGTACGTTTCTCTCCTCATCTCGTTCTCTCCCTCTCTCTTCGTTCTCTTCATTACTCTGTTTCGTTTTCTCTCTCTAAGCTTTCTCTCCCAACAGAGCTAGGTTTCAAGTGCTTTGAGTGGAGACTAGCAACGAAGCTAGGTCTCAAGAGAGGTTGAAACCAGACGAAGCAGAATCAGGTGCGTCTCTCTCTCTCTCTCTCCCACTTTGTTTGTGTCTCTTTGGTTCTCTCCATCTCTGAAAATTCTTTCCCTCATCTTTTAGGGTTCCATCTCAACGAGGAAACCAGCAAGCAGAATTAGGTACGGCTTCTTCTCAAGCCCTTTTGTTTTCGATTTCATATTCAATTTCTTTAAATTACCTATTTCTTTGATCTATGTTTAGCTAGGGTTTCTTATCTTTTTTTTTTTTTAAAAAAATAGATATTTTGTCAGGGCTTTAATGGAAGTTCATGTACGGCTTATTCTCAAGCCCAGATCTTTAGCTAGGGTTTTAATGGATGTTCTGGTACGGCTTGTTCTGAAGCCATTTTTTTTAAATGAGATCTTTAGGGGCATTAATAGATGAGAGGGTTTTAAAAAAAAATTTGTTAGGTTATTTTTGTTTTTGTTTACTTAATCAACACGTAATGTCGTTTATGTTTAGATTACATCTCTTTCTTTATTTTTAAATCGAGTAATCATAAGCCCTAGGTAAAGAATGACATTTAATATGGGGATTTGAGGTTATGCTTTTAGCTGATTTAAATATTGGTAGATTCCTCAATTTTTTGATGCTTAACTTTGTGTTTTTAATTGGAAAATGTTGATTTGATGAGTTCTACTCAGATTTTAGCTAGAGTTTAAATAGATGAGATTGGGCTTTAATAGATGACTTTGACAGTAGGTTTAACAGATCTTTAGTTGCCTTCCATAAATTTTTAGATGGCTTTAACAGATTAGATTGTATTTCTTTTTGTTTACCATATCAACAGAACTTAGGTTTATTTCAATCTTTTGTTTCTGTATACTTATTTCTCTCTCTCTCTCTCTCTCTCTCTCTCACCAGCAGAAGTTTGATGTTGTATTTTTTTTATTGAGGTCTCTTCATCCTGTATAGGTGAAGATCAAAGAGGGCATTAACAGTGGAGAGTGACTTTTTAAATGTATCCTGTAAATTTTGGGTTTTGAAGATCAAGCTAGCTAGTTAGTTCCTACGACTTTTCATTTCTAGGTTTTTAGGTTAGGTTCAATTTTTGTGCGTTCTCTGTTTATTTGTTTTTTTTGTTTCAGTTTTTTCCTCACTCGTCTTTGAATCTTGTATGCTTTTGTATATTTTTTTGTAGCAATGGTTCTTTCTTCTTGAAGAAGCTGGATGTTTCTCTCTATTTCACTAGTAGAGCAAGTCAGGTACTCTCTCTCTCTCTCTCTCTTTCTCTCTCTCATTTCACTAAACAATGGGGGTTGAAATATACATTTTGGGGGTTTTATTAATTTTGGCTTTGTTTATAGCATTCTTAAAATGAGTTAAACAAAAGAAACTTATTTTGATCTTACGGGCAGCACATGGATTGGAGGTAAATGCTGTATTTCATTGAACATTTCATTCACCACGCATAATATGCTGCAAACTAGCTATACAATTGTGTTTCTGAATCATCTTTCTTTTTTTTTGTGCACAAATGTGATAGTGACAAACTATTTGTGATGTATGTTCTATTCTTAGGGTACATAATTTGTACCTTATAATGCCTAGTATAATTTCCATGAATTCTTTTGATTTAATATGTTTTATACTTGATTTAATTTGCCCTGTTAATTCTTATTATATGTTTGTCCACACATACAAGAAGAAGACTGGGAAGAAAAGGAGCAGCAGAAAAAAATAGAATGGTGTATCCTACTCGATCCTAATTTTTTTTACTGCTGTTATCATTACTTTATAGTTCTTAGCATACAGAATGCTCAAATTTTTAATGAACTTCATGTTGTTGTTACTCTTGCTTTATGTCCCTTAATTAGTGTATTTTAATGTCTTGAATAGTCCTTTTAAGTGTATTGAAACCAATGGGTTTACTACTCTTGTTAGTGTTTGAACTGTGTAGGAGTATTGTGGGGTTTCTAGTTTTGATTGATGAACTATACAATGGGTTTACTACTCTTGTTAGTGTTTGATCTGTGCTGCTACTGCTTCTGCTAGATGGCACTAGCAGGTGCTGCACACTCACAATGTAGAGGTGTTGATGCTGCTTCAGTTCAGCGACAAAAAAAAATGGGGTGTCATTGTACACCTTACAACATTAGTTTTGTTGTTTCTCACTTTGTTCTGCAACAAAATGGTCAAGTTGAGTTTGTTTCTGAACAAAAAATTATGATTATCCATCTAGGATCGATTCATTAATAAATATTTCTTAAACTAACTATTATTTTTGGTGCTTTAAGTTAGTTATATATGGACTAATTCATGTATATGCACCTAACTTGTATACAATCTCCTTTGTTGATTCCAATTTTTCTGTATATGAAATTCTTTAAAATCCACATTTCATGAAATCCTCTGTCATGGTTATTGGTTTATTATGTTAAGTGGTTTTGTTTGTTCTGTCTTTGTAGGTTCACTAGGAAGCTCTACATTGCAAGTGAGAACAGGTATAAGCAGCTGTGTATATGTATTTAATTACACATTGAATGATTTTTTTCCTCATTTTTTATGCTCTTGCTATATGTGTTTGTGAATTGCTAGGTCTCTAGCTTCTTGGTAGCAGCCATGCCATTTCATATCATGTCATGTATGTATGTTGTAAATGACTGCATGGTGAGTCCAACACTTGACCGAAATGTGATCAAAGTTCAATGGTCCAGTGCTAGTAAATGCAGTTTGTACAATAAATGACTGATAATCTTGAATTGGTTGGCATTTATGATGATTAATTTTTTTTATATAACCATGAAACAGAGAGAAACAAAGAGATCATAGAGAGGACTTAGTAGCAGTTGCCCCCCGATATTTTTATTTATTTTTGTATAGCAAACTTGGGACACAAAGGATGCTCTTATCTAAACCGGTATGTCGATAACAAGAGTCGTTTGTGTTTAATGGAGTTTCGGATTCTAAACTTTTAGCCTCTGTTTGTTTAACTACCAAAACCTTGTTTGCAGGTCTAGATGAGGGCAGCCCCAACATATATGTTATTAACATTTTCATTTTCTAACTGTTTAAAATCCATCCATTTTGAGTTTAATATTTTTTTTGATCTTTATTTTGTGGATCTAACTTGGCTCTGTCACACTAATTTCACTTAACTATTTTACACGTTCGACACCATTTAAAGGCATTAATTCTGATAAAAATTTGCCAAAATTGTAAATCTACTAAAATTGGACGAAATAAATTTTCAAACTCGGCTAGACTCGCCACTAATAACCTATGTAAATCTTTTTTTGAGGCATAACCTATGTAAATCGGGCAAAACTAATCGAGTTAAAAAAAATAATTGTGAAGTTTTACCAATTTGAAAATTACTACTAAAAAATTTGAAGTCAAAGTGGGTTGACTAAGTCTAACCAAAAAGAGTGCCAACAACCTTTTGCTGAGTGCCAACAAAATTTTCCTAATTTAAAGATCATCCATTTTACAGTTAATTTTTACTAATTTTTTATGAGGTTAAAAATTCTCATGTGATTTCTTGTAAGTATGATCCATCGGCCCTTGTTTCATCTCCACATTTATGGTCCCACTAGCTAATGTAAGCAGAGTGTAAGAATAAATTGGGTGCACCATCTACCGACAAGTAATATTTTGGGTCGAAGTCGGAAACTCATGTCCTCAAATAGTGTGAAAAACAAAACCTCACTTGTTGCAAAAGCTTTTCCAAAGACTGTCTTCCCAAACCGAATAGTTTAGTCTCAGTGATACGTTCCTCTTCCAAACCCGAGCAACCTGGTAAGAACCCTAATATATTTTCTCAAGTTTTGATCCCAAAGAAGTACTTCCAAATACCAAAACCCTAGAATTCCAATTTTATACAAACCTTACAGATTTCTCAACAATTTCAAGTGGATTTTATTACATATATATGCCTACAAACCCTAACAATTGATTATCTAATGAGTTGTTAATCTTGGGTCGCTAATTTTTTTTGTCAGAAATAGTTGAAGAGTGTGATCGATTGTACTTAAAAAAAGATGTCAGGAGAAGAGGAGGAGAATGCTGCAGAGTTGAAAATCGGAGATGGTAAAACAGTTATTTCTTTACCCATCACATATTCTCTTTGTATTTGCCCTATAATTTTATTGTTTGGAATTGTGATATTCACAATTTTAATGTCTCTTTGATTGTTAGATATTAAGGAAGTACTTGTTTTCCGTGAGAGAAATTTGTGATTACCTTTGCTATCATGTTTATTTGATTGTTCAATCTGAAAGCAACTACTTAATAAATTGATTAAGGAGAAATAATTTAATAATCTGGAAGTGGGTTTGCGCCGTTATGATCCTTAATGCTCGTTATAGAGGAAGTTATTTAGATTAGGTAAATAAGTTAATAATCTATAAGCTGGGAATTTACTTGCAATGCAGAAGCTCAATCCTGCCACCTTTTTTCCCCCAGGTTTCGGTGTCATTTTGTTTTCGGTTTTTTTGTTTTTTAATTTAATTAGGTATCTTGATATGGATGCGTTTGAACTTATTATCCGAAAGGAAAACAAAAGGAGTATCAGATTGGTTTTTCACAGACATTGGCCTCTATGATGTGTGTGCTTATATGGAGCACCTAATTCCTATCATTATTTGTCTGATCTCATCTATGCGGCAGAAATGCCCCAAAGGGTCTTAGTTCTTTCTCATTAAACTGTCTCATTAAACTGTCTCTGAAATTGGATGTGTGATGTTCTGAGAAAAAAGAAAAGGTGAGGACCCAATTACATGCTAGATTGAGTATAGTAGACAAAGTGTTATGAGAACTCCATGAACATTCAATATACTACTGAAATGGTAAGAATATAAATTTTAATATTTGCTACCATCTTTTTGTCTAATTGGTGTCTGTTTCTTCATTGGAAATTTGGAATTATCTTTCTAATGCATCTCTTAGATCGGTAATGGCACAAAAGGGCCAGGTTTAGAAAGAAGCAGTTTAATTCCTTGAAATTGTGGATTTCCGCACGCTGTTGGTGAACGACCAGCATTTTGGCAGATTATTGCATTTTTTTTTTGTATCCTAAATATTGCATGTAACATGAAGTTTCTTTTTGTAACTCTTCACTTTGATGGCTTATCGTTTCAGAATTTTTGAAGGCCAAGTGTTTGATGAATTGTGAAGTTGCTCTAATTCTTGATCGGAAGTATGAGCAGCTGCAACAAATGTCTAATGATCCCATGAATCAAGTTTCTCAGTGAGTATTAAACCACTTGCTTCCTTTTGAATTCATGTTTTGAATGTCCACCTCTTATCATCATGCCATATAGATTTTAATTGTCTTTATCTCTCCTTTTCAGAGTATTTGAGAAGTCACTGCAATATGTGAAGCGCTTTAGCCGCTACAAAAACCCTGATGCTGTTAGGCAAGTTCGAGAGTATCCTTCAAGTTCCAAACTTCAATAGAAGTCTTATTTGAGTTGTCTGGAATGTCTTCGTTAGCTGAATAATTGATACTAAAAAGACCATTTGAGGTCGATTGAGTACTACGCCCTAGGTTTAACTTTCATGATTAGTGAGTTTGTTGGCCTATATAGAATGTAAAAGTAGGTGGCTATAATGGTAAACAGATAGAAAATTTGGGGTCGACCTCAATTGGATGGTGCTTTGTGATCAATGCTGAGATCATTAATCCATCCTTTGTTTCATTGTCACAATTTCTTACCCTAATACTTTTATTGTTCTTGATCAATTACTTATGCACTTACTCTGAATTCACTGGTTGGCACGTTGCTGACCTAGTCATTTCCGTGTTTATTTGATATTTGTTATTTTCCCTTGGTTGCTGTAATCTTGGGATTTATTTTTCTTTAATTTCATTTGTCTAATATTATTAGCAGTGTGATTCTTAACCAACATTCAGAATCCTAAGCAGATACCAGTTAGCTGAATTTGAGGTAATGCAATGAAGCATTTACTAGAAAATGACATCCAAGCTCTCCGAAGAAAGCTTTAATAAATATTTTGTCATTCTGTTGCGTTTTGCAGCTTTGTGTACTTGGCAACTTGTGCCCCGAAACTGTGGAGGAAGCTATAGCTATGGTCCCATCTATAAAGGTTATCTATTTCATAGATGCACACAGATGTACCTTTGCATGAAAGGCGTTCTTATTGCATCTATTTGTGGTTTATCGGGATTAGTTTTTGGTATCATACTTCTGATATTACATATTTATTCTTATCGGATATACATGCAAACACAAAAATTCATATGAAACGGAACTCGCTTTCATTTAATATACCAAATAACATAATTACTTGCAAGGCAGCATTACCCTGATAAGATAGTTCAAAATGTTGGGGTTTGCGGGCGTTGGGGGTGGTCTCCTTGCACCAAAATTGAAAGATCACTTTGTTTTATCCAGATCTGTCCTTCAGGCATTTAATTTCTTATGTGGTAGATTAGGATTATAATTGGTAGGTTTTGGTTGGTTAAAGTTGTGAAAATTTAAGTCACTGGTTGGAAGGATAGCTCTTTGCCTTTTGAACCTCAAATAAACTGTTTTTCCTATATAAATTATGCTTTGGTGCAACAACTATGTAGACACTAGTTTACCAGATTGTACGAGGATTCCATCTTCATGTTTGTTTGGTCAAGACTTGTACATATGTGAGGGATCTCATGGGGAGCACTCATCCTATTGTACTTTTCTTATTTTTCATTGACGAAAATCCTAGTTTCAAGGCCAAACTAATTGTCATTCTGTGTCTTGCAAATCTTATTCGAGAATGCGTTTGTTGTTCTGCAATTACTTTTTTAACGAAGAAACTCTGTTTTGCAGACCAAGGGACGAGCTCACGAGGATGATGCTATCGAGAAGATGTTGAATGACCTTTCATTGATTAAGAAATTTGAATGAAAGCCTTGAGTTTGGACTTCCTTCGTAAAGCAGCATGAGTTTCTGTGAATCCCCCCCAAGTATATCTGATTGGTCTTTGTAACATCGACTAGTTCATTTTGTGTTCTACATAAAACATAGCTTAAATCGTCCGGTGAACTAATTGTGATGCCATTGTTTACTAATAACTGGTGCACAAATGCGATTCAAGTTTGTAGCAAATGTTCTATTCGACTTATGTAAAAAAGTGGGCTTTTTTTTTTTTTTTTTTTTTTCCTGATTACATTTTGTTGAATTCTGAAAACTTCCATCTTTTGGCATTTCAAACTTTCAACTCATGATAGGTATTTGTGAAACAAAATAAAAAAGGTCCTTTGATCTCCCCATCTTTTGCAAATGAAGGATGAAAATTCTTAGATCGTAGATTAAACAATATAACCAATATGGCTTTGGTCTATTGGCTACGTAAAATGCTAAGCTTATTGCATTTCTTACTGCAAAATGGCATCACCGATTGGCTACAAGGTCATTCAAATTGTGTTCAAGATTGTCGGTTCCGTGGGATAGAACCGAGGCTCCCGCGCTGGAACCTGCTCTCGAATCAGCGACATTTTTTAATTGGGTGCTTCAATGCTGCTTCTCCCGACCCCGCTCCCTCGACATAGTGAGAGACAACTAAATCATGTACTCATCTGAAAGCGTCTTCAAGATGATGATGATGATAATTATTCTGAAAACAACGTTATGGAAAACCCAATATTGTTGTTTGTTTAGCGCAAGAAAAGTAAAAACTGTGGATAAGTGGGCTCCACTGAGGGTTTCGAATATGTAAAAGCTGGGAAAAGGGAACCCCACTAAATTGCTATTTTATTGGCTTCTTTTCTTGACTTTTTTATTTCTTGATAAATACATGGTGTTTTAAAATAAAGAAAGAGATACACAAAAAAGTTGTCCAATAGTGAGGATGTCCCCTCATGTAAATCATTCTCACCGAAAATCAACCCGTTCTAAAAGTTTTAACCTCACCAAAAGCTTCATAATTTTTTACGACAATTATTTTACTTTTGATTTGTGACCAACTTTTGATGGACTTAAAGTTTTAAATTGATGTGATATTAGGTGAGGATGATCTACATGGTGAGAAGAATGTACATCTTCATCGAAAGACAACCCATTTGAAATACAAAAATATTTATTATAAGTACTTCTATTATTAGACTATTATGTATTCATTATATATAATCTTTTTCTTCTTTTTTTTCCATATTTTTAACACCAATCTGAATCATACTTAATATTTTTTTTTACTAAAAAGTATTAAATCCAACAAAGATACAATATCAAACAAACAACATGCAAAGTAAACCCAACAGAGAACAGTGTTAGACAAACAAATTCTTGGTTGATCAGTTTCAGGGTTTTCTCAGAATGGGACTGAAAAACTCCAATCCAAGATATTTCAGTGCGGCCAAACAGAGCCTAAAGCAATTTTTTCTGTACAGGACTAACTTGAAAATTGAAACCCTAAAACAAAAAAACAATAAAAGCTAAACCTAAACCGTCAGGAAGGACAAAATAAAGGTTTTCAAATTCAAAGCATAGTAATATTCTCTGATTAACATATTAACACTTGCATTCAATTGGATTTCAGACTTCTACTACAATCACCATTCCCCTCGCCATTCTTTTTTCCTTCAGTTCACTTGTAAATTATCCCCCTCGCCATTCTTTTTTCCTTCAGTTCACTTGTAAATTATCCATGCTGAATTGCTGACAGTGAGCCTACAGAGACTAGTATAAATTTTCAAGAGAACTCAGCCCAAGCTATCATAATTTTCTGATCCACGCATTGCAAACGAAGTAAAATCATAACATCATTTATCTATATTATGATCAAGAGTCGAGGAAGTTATCACCTTCTTACAAAATAATGACGCATCAGAATCCCTATAATTGAAGCTAGCCGATGAACCATGAATCCTCGAATTTTTTTTTTTTTTTTCTCTTTCTTTGAACGCACACAAAAATAAATAAATAAAAGAAAACCTTGTATTCTATGCTTGAATAGTTGAATAATTCAATTTTTATATTTTGCAACTCCTTACATACATGAAATTGTGAAATGATACAGGTGACTGTTGCTCCAACAAAACTCCTTGTGGTACTATGCTTCATCTTATGATAAGTAACCAACTCGAGTCGATCCCTGCAGGGACTTCTCAAATTGTACTATAACAGCCTCCTCTGCTACAGTCCAGCCATTGCTGCTATCCAGTGGAGGAGAACAACTCTGAAATCACAAAACCATAAGCAAAACAATAAGAAAGCTTAAAGTTGGGAAATACAGGCAGGTAATTTCATATTTTGTAATGCTTGATCAATATGTTATCTCACATGAGTGCAATTTTTGTTCACCCACTTGTATGGTGGGTGAGCAACACCACCCAACCCTCCCGAGGGCGAGGGGTGCTATATGGTCAATGGGTGAACAACCATGACTTCAAGTGGTTGTTCTGAATTGTGTTTTTTCAGAGAAAGTGAAATGTGCGAAGTTCTGGTAGGCGAACAAAATTGTAACTCCTCTAAAGGTATTGCATCAGCACATATGGTGGACATGTGCGAAGTTCCACCCACCATCCAATGGGTTCTCCACCCCCCGAGTTGCCAGGGGAAGCAAAAAAAAAGGCCATTTGAAGAGAACCATCTGATATGGTGCACTATTAATCAAAGAACACGAAAAAAGATCCAGAGTGAAGTTCATTAAAAGATGGTTGTAATCATCTAGCCAGCCAAATTCAGCAAAGGCACAAGGGTATTTACCCTAATTTTAGCAGTATTTATTGGTGAACTGTCCAGACATTTTTCCTGATTGGTACCATAGATTTATTTGATAAGAGTTTGAAGTTCACCTTGGAACAAGTATATACAATGAGTGTCATCCAGTTCCAATCCTCGGGAGATTGTGTTGATGAATCATCACTAGCTTCCCGTAGAAAAAACAACAACGGCGGCATTAGCTGCATTTCATAATGTCGGGGCCCACTACAAAGCCCACACTTCCCAGGTTCTTCTATCTCTCTTGTAGCTAAAAGTGGTTTTCCACCGTACGAATACCTGAGCAGAGAAACATAGAAAGGTTTAAGTAAAACAGAGGAAACAAAAACTAGAAAGAAGATGAGGTGAGAGGGAACCTTTCATATGAAACAGAGGAAATTTTGATTTACACCCATATCATCTACATTTTCGATTTGGTGACATTACCCACGGGACCCAGGTCTACTGCTATGGGACTTAAGACAGAATCTTGAATTAACTCACGTGACTATGAATGGACTTAAATTGCATTTCAGAAAGACTAGAAGCTTAAATTAGAGTACCACTTGCATTTGTGTTGCTCTACGTAGGATTATGCTGATTAAGCCTCCAAGTTATATGACGAAGTAGCAAATGTAGATGGGCTGTGGAATCGAGTTCATTTGTGCATCTTTGCATGCTCAGTTTATCTTTACTAATATAAACTGGGGCATTAGATGTATTAGAGGAGCATATTAGTTGATACTTGATACCCTAGTTGTTAGTCTCCTAGAGTTATCTGCTAAAAGTTCAACTCTCAAGTTAATTATAGTAGTCTTAGGTTAACATTGCAACAACAGTAGTAGATGCTTAAGCATATATTTACTTTTTTTTTTCTTTTTCTTTTGGTAGTACGAATGAACTAGCACAGACTAGCTATTGTTATTTCTTCAAGCTCCTAATTCCAGGTAATATACCTAAAGCATTGCCCCGGATGTGCATCCATTCGTTTCTTGAACTTCAAGTATGTCCTATCAACGTATAAAGCTCTATCATACTCATAACCTTCTTCTTCCCATGTTTCTTCCTCTTTGTGATCATCGGGATCGTTTCTGTTATCCATGAGAGAAAGTGAGGCCAAGTTTGTCCCAACAGCACCAACAGCCCCTGATGATGATTCTTCCTGAGAATATATATAAAAGCAAGGTATCACTGCAATCAACATACAAAAAATAACAATTACAGCTGAACCAAACGATATCCTTGTAATAACATACCCAACAAATAAATCTCTGGATGCATTATACTAGTTAATAGATGAAATGAGATGCCTAAAATTTGGGCTACATGAGAAATCATATTACAATCATACAAGCTAAGAAATTACCAAAATCCTACTTCCTAAGACGAAATGTATTTTGGCAAAGTATTCAAACAAGAAAAAAATGTAGAAGCAAAATTTTCTATCAACCTTGAAGGTTTGAACGCGAGTTTTCATTTCAACTTTTGTTTGGTCAAGAAGAAAATAAATCCTACTGAAAGATTACCGATACATTAACTCTTAACAGTCCAGCACTTCCTCTCCTCCATCACAAAAACCTTGGTTCTCCTAGACTTCTTCAAATGTTTCAAGCTCTTTCACATTTCCATCTTCACATTTTCTCCTATTTTTACTCTCATTTTCTTGTTTCATGGTTTAGAAGAAGAAATATCTAATACTTGTCTCCAATGTAGGTATGGAGAAGAAGATTGGTTCTATTAATCAAATCAAACGAAACATCATATGTGCAAATAATTAATACCTTTCCTAATTTCAGTTTCTTCGTTCAATTGATTAGAAGAGAATCTGTTCTAACAGTGGATAAGAAGTACATTCTATGCATCTACTAAATATCTGAACCATTACTAATAGCATCATAACTTGTTCATCCATGCAATAAATCCATACAATGTTTTTGCCATAAGATGAACTCCGCAGCTATATGATCCTCCAAAGGGATGGATACAGGTAGAAAAATACAACTTTGTTACAAGGGCCTTGGTTTTAAAGATAAATTTTGGTAGATTTTTTTTCTTTATGGAAAGAGACTAGAGTATGTTTCAAGACTCTAATGGATTGTAAGGGAAGTCCGAAGATTTTATAGATGCCTCCTAATAAGACAACAGTCTTCTGTGGTGTTCAGTACTTCAGTGACATTCTTCAAGGTGCTAACACTGATGATCATGTTACAAAAAAAAGGAAGAAAACCAATGATCTTGTTGCCAATTGAGGTGCCAACGCTTCTATGTAACGATACCCTTCCCTAGTCATTGTATTTAATATCTTTCCCTTTTCAAAGAGTTTTGTGAATTACAGGTCAAAAATGCAAGCTATACCTGGTCTGTTGGCATCACCCAGCATTCTAATTTTCCTTACTGGCAATCCCTTTGCAGTAGACTCTGATTGTTGATCATTTTGTTTCTTGGAATGAGAAGCTTGGCTTGCAGCTTCAGAAAGTGCCCGGCCCAGCTCCTCCAGATCCACATCCTCATTGTTTAAATCATCATCTTCCACATCCAACCAGTTGCTATTTGAGTCCAATCCGGAAGATGATGTCGAAGGAGCAACTTCCTGAACGGCGGGCCTTGATTCCTCCTCACTGAAAGACTTTTGGACTCGAACAGTACGCCAGCTGGAGAGTTTCAACAGGAATATAAATGAAAGTTCAGCATAATTTCTCCTTTAAGCTCACTCTTTATACACAAACCAACTAGTACAACATAACTAAAAATAGAAATACCTGAAGGGGTCATTTGCACATTTTGGCTTTACACAACCGAATACATAGATAATACGCTCTTCAATTTTCAAACTATCATGTGATATAGGAGCATAGACCTGCAAAACACAAAACACTCTTAGCGCTCTTTCATCGTGGGTGGAACGTTTTTCTGAAGCAAGTATTAATAGCCGAAAAAATAACGGAGGGACCTGCATAACAAGACACAGACTACTTCCACATGCACGACACTCGAGCAGATCAGATCTGATATCGACTTCTTCTATAGGCCAGTCCTGCCATCAGAGAAAATTTGAGACGGTTATGAGCCAAAAAGGTTATGATCCCATTACGTATGAATATGTTTTTCAGATATCTCACAAAAACTTACTGGTAGTCCACCAATTTTTGTGGTGTAATGATCAGCTGATTCATGATAATCCTCAGCCCATGGACCTGGCATGCCTAGAATGACTTCACCCATCTTTTACTCTTCAAGATCACTAATAAAAAAAAATAACATTATTAATAGATAATAAAGCCGAAATGAAAAAGAAGTGCTTCAGGCAGTGAACACACTGAAAAAGTATTTAAACATTTTTTTGCACTCCTATTTCTTCAGATGCTTGATCAGTTATTACAGATGAGACACATAGGCTAAAGAAACAAAAATAAAATAAAACTAAAGCAAATCAAATTTAGTTAAACCAACCAAATAAAGCCTACTCTTCGCGAGAATAAAGAGATTTACAGATGCATGTACAAATATTTAAGTAGACGCACACTGTGAAGCCGAAATTTGCGAGTTCTTATACCAACTGCAAATCATAACTCTGTTCTTAGAAGCCATAATAAGCTAATTTGCAGCAATTAAGAAAGATAAAAACTCTTTGTCAAAAAGATGAATCCTGGACTAGCAATTTCTCTTGACTTCTATGATTATGGTTAAAGCTTCAAATTGTTCGGAATGTTTCCTTTCGGTTTTGGTGGCAACCTGAACAAGACCTGTCTTGGGTTTGTCTCAGTTTATTCTGGTATGTATCAATGCTATTCATGTATTGTTTTTGGAACAATTCGGACTAAACTATCTACTTCACTAACCAAAGCATTAGGTCCAAACAGGATTTTAATCCTATGGTATGATATCTCATGAATTGCTCACATGCCCAAGTTACTCACACTGCATGTACATCAAGAATTAAACATTACAAATAAGATTTTTCTTTTTCTTTTTTTTTTTTTCCAATAAATGACCAAATGGGTAATAGAAAATTAGGGTTTAGGGTTTAAGTTATTGTGCAAAGCTTGGGTTGTATTACTTGTTGTCTCTAATTTTAGTGAGAGAGTGAAATTATGACTGAATGAGAGAACAAAACAAGTATCTTTCTTCTGTTCTGTTTCTAATAAATTGTTCCAAAGTAATACTATTAGTGCGAATGAACAACATGGAAACAGTGTTAAACTATATAGGGCTAGGGCTGCTATGTTTAAGTGTTAACCCTAACTTCAAAAGAGAATAAAATGAAAAACAATGGTGAGATAGAAGGTTGAATCCCGAAAGAAGTACCTGAAATTTTCAGTTCTACGCACACAGAGAAGAGAGACAGAAGAAGAAGAAAGAGAAACCAAAAAACGAAAGAGTAGGGCAGACTTCTGATGGGTGCGGAATGACCAGTCGAATTTGGTTATCCGACAATCTATTTTTATCGTGCGCTGTTGGATAGGAGGAACTGACGGACTATTTTGTAAGGAGGCGGGCTGATACTAGGAAGCAGATATGAGATATCCTCTGTCCCCAAAATCTTCTATCCATCCCTTGCTGATTTTTTTTTTGTGGGGTCACATGAAGATAATCCATTAGGTAAAACTCGGTGATAATGTTATGCTCACCCTATATATCATTCTAAAAAAAAATCGGTCAATTCCAATACTATTAACCCTATCAACATGCAATTGTAAACTTAGCCGTTTAAAAATTATTTTTATTTTGAGTAATAGGCGGTTGATTTTTAAATCAAATTTTTGATGGGGTTAGAGGTTAAACTAATTTTTAGTGAGAATGATTTATAATGTGAGAAAAATATTATCACTAATTTTCTCCATGTAAGGAAAACTCAGCAAGGGGCAGGGAAGGATAGAGTGGATGGACATTAGAGTCGATGCTCATTTTTTGGGGCTTTTTAAGCCGAAAGGGAGAGATTCAATCTTTAGTGCTTATTTTATAGGGGCACTCTTCTTCAAATAATTACACCTTACTACCCCCAACACCAACCATCCACCACCACTACCACACTAGAGAGAGATCAATTAGAGATATTTGGAATTTTTCAAGTATGAAAAAAAAAAATTAACCATTAGTAATTGAGTTTTTCTAAAATTTTTCGACTGGTAATCATTGAAAATCTTAGAAAAAAATCGACCATGTGGTCGATTTTGATCTTCATCTTCCTCATTCAGTGGTCAAATTTTTCAGATTTAATAGGGTTTTCGTTTGTTGGTATGAATGTTTCTATTGTTAGAGAGACCCCGATATCCCTTAGTAAACTGAACATCCCCTTAACCAAATTGGGTATTTTGGGGGCGCCCTTTAACTAAGCATCCCCATCCTAAGTGTATTCCTAATATCATCTCTTTTGTAAAAATGTTGGGTGGAAGGGGTAAAAAATATTGGGCGAAAGCATCCGGTCCGTCCCTTCTAGATATCGTCAGTGTACTTCTACTAAACCGGAACAGGAAACTGTTTTATGTAGAAAAATTTTCCTGTACAAAATTTTTCCCAAAAGATTTTAATTTAGATTCGATTTTGAGAACCACTGTTAAAAAAGAAAAGCTCTTAAAACCAGAAGAAGATCCCTTCATCTCTCTCAATTTCCTGCAAGCCCTAAAAAGGTGGGTTTTGTGTTTTCTTCAAGTACTATCTATTGTTTCTATGTTTCAGTTCCTTTCTTAAGCTAGGGTTTCGAATTCTCTGCACCCTTCTTTTTGTTGTTTTAGTGTTGAAATCCGTTAAAAAAATTATTTATTTTAAATTTCAATTCAGGCAGAATCTACACAGTTTTTCTCTGTGTTACTTATTATTCTTCACTATGAATTTAAGCGAAATCTACTGCATATTTTTTTTCTTAATTTTTTGCAGTTTTGTGTTTTATTGTTCGGTTTACATTGATTGAATTTCAAATTTAGGGTCTGTTCTCGAACGGCAACATGAACAGATTTGAAGGTGTTTCTTTTTCAAATGTTCAATCTTTTGTGGGTTTGAAAGTTGCAATTAAACAGGCATTTTTGGTTTTGCTGTTTTCATTGCCGAAGTATGATTAACGTTAGTATGTTTCCTTGATTTTAAATCCATGTTTAATTTGTCTGATTGAAGCTTTAATTTAGTAACAGCTTCATGAAGTTTTTGATAAATGAATTAATGCCGTTTTTTTGGGGTATTTTTCTCAGCAGATTTATTTGGGTTCAGCTGTAAGTACACTAGAATTAAGCAATAACACATGAGTGTTTGGCCGTACTTTCCTTGAAAGCTCTGGGATTAAGATGAATTAATGGAAGAACACACTTAGCGGTGCCCTAGAATTCTTCAACATCGAATAATAAAAGTTGCAATGTATGCCAGGAGATTCAAGTTAGGAAGTCAGAAAGGGAAGTCCTTTTTTCAACCAAACAATTCTTGGATTAGGTCTAACCATTCAAGAATTTTATCCGGAGGTCAACAATCGCAAGCTACTCCGATTAGAGAATTTTTGTCGGATCTGTTGTTGTTGCAGAATACTGCCATCCGTAATAGTAACAGAGGGATTTATGGGAGGTGTAATATTAATACATGTTGGCGGCGTAGTGCATTAAGGTCTTTTAGCTCTGATGGTGATGGTGGAAATGCAAATGAGGGTAAACAGGTACCTGTAAAAGACACAGCTAACGTTGATAAGGGGAAAGTAAAACAGAAGGTTGGAACAGATGTGAGGCATTCCGATGCTCATGCTCGGCTTGCGGAACAGGACCAGAAAGAGTGGCTGCATAATGAGAAGTTGTCTGTTGAGTTTAAAAACAGGGAGTCACCTTTTCTATCTAAACTAGAAAGGTTCAAAAATGAGTACTTGAGAAGGGTAGTTCCATGGGAGAAAATCACAGTTTCATGGGAAACATTTCCATACTACATTCAGTAACTACTGCACCTTCTATTTTCTTCATTTGGTTTGACCTACACTACAATCATGTTATTGTGAATCATTATAATTGGACAAATTTTCTTTTGTAGTGAACACACGAAAAACCTATTGGTGGAATGTGCTGCTTCGCATTTGAAACATAAAAAGTTTACCGCATCCTATGGTGCTCGCTTGACCTCTTCAAGTGGTAGAATACGGCTTCAGAGTATCCCAGGTTGTTTATTGACTGCTAAGCCCTTCAAATGTTTCTGTTTGTATTTGAACTGGATATGTTTGGTTAATTGTTTGAATCATAACTACTGTCTACAGGGACAGAGCTTTACCGCGAAAGATTAGTTCGAGCACTTGCGCGAGAATTACAAGTGCCCTTACTGGTGCTCGACAGCAGTGTTCTTGCTCCTTATGTAAGCTTATGGTTGGCCATTGAGATTGTCTTTTCTGAAGCCAAACCTTTTCCTTTGGTTTTGTTATAGTCCTAGATGAAAAGATTTTGAAAGCCATTTAACGTTGTGTGCAGGATTTTAGTGAAGAATGTGCATCAGAAAGCGAGTTGGATGAGGAAAACGTAGAACCTGGGGAAGAGTGTACTTCAGATTCCGAGGTTGAGGAGGAGAATGATGCGAGTAACGAAGAAGACTGCACTAGCAGTGAGGTAAAATCAGAGAGTGATGATGATGTTGATGCTCAGGTTTCTGCTGTTGAAGCCCTCAAGAAGCTTGTCCCATACAGCCTTGAAGACTTTGAGAAGGTAAGGGATGGTAGTTGGAGCTTCTAGTGCTTAGTGGAATCTGAAGAAGTAGAAAGTAATAGTGTTGCTTACTCCAATAATACATGCCTAATGATTATGAGCGGGAATTTTGCATGCTGTAAAGACTAGAAAATACTTCCAAAATTAATTTAATTGTTAAATTTAAAAGCTCGGTAGTATTAAATCAAAATGTTTGGTGGGATGCTTCTAGCACTATTCGAGTCTTCTGTTTCCTAAACTGAGTGGTATTAATACGATATCAAAATTTAATAACTTGCTGCTGACATGTCAGGTGGTCTAGATAGATATTTGAGCTGTGAATATTGCAACTGAATCTTATTTACTTCTTCTGTACTAACATTTTTGGTAGAGAGTCTCTGGAGAATCTCAAAGTACATCAGAAGCTGTTCAGTCACCAAAGAATGCTAAACGGCCGCTTAAAAGAGGTAAAATTTTCTCTTCCCTTTATACTTACCTTCATTTTTTGGGTTCCAAGCTTGCAATATTTTTTGCTTCCTTATTTACACAATAGTAAACAATAAAACAAGAAAAGAAACTGGTTTAGCTTGTTAAATTAAGAGATGATTGAAATGATGTTCAACGGGGAATTTTATCAGTCATAACTGCAAATCTAGTTGCATTGCTGGGTTGATATCACTGATATTCACTTATATAACTGCATATGTAGAGAATTTTCTGATAGAAAGGTGAAGATATGCAATTTTGTTGGTGGAGAATGCCCAGAGATAATGATGCAGTGTAGCTAGAAAAATGCTGGGAGAACTCTTTTATTGCCAATTGTGATCTAGAATTCTAGACCAAAAAGTAGATGGAACATCCATTTAATTTAAACATTTTTATATATCTCTACTTAGATAGGGCTAAGAATTGAGGCGTCTAAAAATGAGTACGATCAATATTATTTCATACTTAATTTGTGCCAAATTTGTAATATCTGTTGATTCTACCATGTTGATTGTTATAGCTCTCATCTAAAATTTCCTATTGTTGTACATGGTAGAACCATTTTCCTCCCTTATATTTGTCATTTGCTAGTGCGCTCTTTGTAGCATCTATAAGTTCTACCATGTTGACTGTTGTAGCTCTTATGCAGTTACACCATCAAACTTTTTTTCCGTGTAAAATTCTTTATGTCCTTGTCAACACGGTTTACTCTTTTGTTATCTGTAGGGGATCGAGTGAAATATGTTGGACAAGATACTCCATTTGATGAACCTGATAACAGGTATCCCTGTTTCCTCTTTTCATTATCCAAATGCACAATTCACATTTATATGTTTCTTGCTAGAGCTCTGGATTTTGTTTTGTTTTGTTTTGTGGTCATTGTTCCATTTGGGTGGCTATTGTTCTCCTTTCTTCAATTTTAGAATGAATTTGGTTTATGGATGAGACTCCCGTGATGTTTATATTGCTGAAGCACTCTACTTCTCTGCTTCTAAAACACTGTACAAGCTATTTGGATAGTTATTCTGCCTCGTCCATTGAATCACATATCTGGTTATTCTGAAAAGTCTCTGCTCCTTGACCAATTTGTATGCAAACATATTCTGTAGATTCTCATTCTGTTTGCTGTGATCTGCATATCTGTATATATATTCTTCAGTTTTGGAGGCAAAGCTTCTATCGTTGAGGTGTGTTTTGTCTTAATTTGATGGTATCCTTGAGGCTTCAGAAATAACGGCCCACCCAACACCTGATCAGTTTGATTGGATTATTAATTACATGGGGGTGTAGATGTTGTTACGAATGGCATAGTTATATGTTAGTATAAATGTCTACCATATTGTTGTTAAATTCTTTCACCTTTATTACATGACCTCGTATCTTACTATGTTTTAGTAGGTATCTAAGATATCTTCTTCTCTTTCGAATGATCGGTGTTGGCTATTTTTCATATGCTTTACTACTACTAATTCAGACATTATATGCTTGGATACTAGATTCTCAAATCCTTTAATTTATAACACATTGGCACTTTTTAGGGTTTTGCCAAATGGTCAGCGTGGGGAGGTGCATCGGGTGTGTAGGGACCAAGTAGCTGTCGCACTGGATAATATTGACAACAGAAAAGAAGTAGAGACCGACAAAAAAGTAGCAGATGAAGCTGCAAAACCATCAATTTATTGGATAGACAGTATGCTTCTTTTCAGTAGTAGTGAAGATTTTTTTATCTGATTTCAATATCGTGAAGTTATTAGTGCTTACAATAGAATGTTTGGGAAGCTTCATTGTTCATAAAACTAAATTTTGTTTTATTGATTTTTCCCAACTTTGGTTTTAAATATCAGGATGAAAATGTCCGATAGAATACACTAGAACACAATATACAGATCCATTTTAGTGCTCTGTTTAGTAAGTGGACTGTAATCATGAGAAGTGGGTGCTTTTGGTCTTAGGACTTGTATTGGTTAATAGAACACTTGTGGGTGATTTGCTGTAGAGTTATGGTGAAAGAAACCAAGAGTGCTTGGAGGACGAGGAAGATCACCGAAAGCAAGTATCTGGATATGAATTTTGGGTGGGATAGCGATATGGTGACCACAAGCTACAAACCCCATTCCTAAGGCCAAAGAGGCTGTGCATTGAGGTAATGAGAAAAGATATGAAGAAATTTATATTGACAGAAGATGTTGCTTTAGATTGAATATGTGATCCATAGGTATGGATATGGAGTCGGAAATTGGAAGTGGGAATCTGGCCTGACACTCCATACTCCATAGACAACTACACGGATACTGAAACCAATATCAAGGTATTTTAGGGGCACACTTATGGTTACAGCATCTGTTTGGGCTCCCTTGTAGATCCTTCCTTCTCAGTGGTGCTGTTTTCCTTCCATGTTACAATTTAAACTGCTAAGTGCTTAGTCTGGATATGGTTTAGTTGTAGATGTTGCCCGGTTGCTTACCTTAAAGAAGATTGCATTGGATGGAGTTTGTACTGAGAATTTCATGTTGACCTTATTCTGTTGCTTCTTTTCTTTGGCCATCTTATTGTCATTATCTTTTCTAACTTCAAATGGGATGCTCCAACGTTTCTAAGATTTTTTTATGCTTGCACGAGTTCCTAACATGAGACATGCCATTGATCTGTGAAAAAATTGATAAAACGCACACAGATCGTTGTAAAATTTGTACATAAAATGTGTCTACTGGCTTGTGAACTTATGATCAAGTTCTGTTTGTTTCCACTTTCCAGCTAAGGACATTGAGCATGATCCTGACACTCAGGCAGAAGATTGCTACATTGCAATAGAGGCACTGTGTGAGGTGAGATACCCAACGTAGATTATTAATTTATTAGTTTTAT
Source organism: Macleaya cordata (assembly GCA_002174775.1). Taxonomy (NCBI): domain Eukaryota; kingdom Viridiplantae; phylum Streptophyta; class Magnoliopsida; order Ranunculales; family Papaveraceae; genus Macleaya; species Macleaya cordata. The sequence continues at coordinate 306,522 of MVGT01002360.1, read as the reverse complement.
TAGTTTAAGTAGATGACAGAAAATATCCACTGCCTAATGTTGGATTTACGGATAGAATTATCCATTTTCAGATACGTGGTAGGTTATTATGTCAGAGTATTATCCTCTGAGGTCCTTATGCCTATCCAATGATTTTCTTTTAGTTGCAATTAATTGTATACTTTCTTTGGTATATTTGCAGGTTTTGTCATCCTTGGAGCCGCTTGTTGTCTACTTTCCAGACTCTTCTCAGTGGTTGTCGAGGGCAGTTCCCAAGTCAAACCGTAAAGAGTTTGTCCAGAAGGTGGAGGAAATGTTTGAGCGGCTGTCAGGACCTGTTGTTTTGATTTGTGGGCAGAACAAAGTTGAAGCAGGGTCAAAGGAGAAAGAGAAATTTGTAAGCTATAAGATTTTCTCACTAAATAATGCTTGTAGTCCTGTTGTCCTGCTTACTTGGGTCAAAAAACTGTTGTATGTATATAAAATTCCATGTTCAAAACATATCAATATCATTTGATCTGTTTTCTAGTCCCCGCAATGACACTGCTTTTCTATGGTGTTTGGCAGACGATGATACTCCCTAATTTCGGTCGTCTTGGTAAGCTGGTAATACTTTTGATCAATTACGTTATGTTATGCATTTATGATAAGCTCTTCCTTTTTCTTCTAGTTACTATTTTTTCAATAAATTCAAATGTTCGTCGTTAACGAGGATGGGTAATTGATAATGGTACTTTGTGCGGTTTGGCGGCTTCTGGACATAGGCATTGAGTTTTTGTTGGAGATGAACCTTGCACGCTTCCTGCTTGACAGGAAGGGAATAGAATATTAATATTGGGAATTTTGACCAAAAACCCCTACTTGAAAAACGTTTTAGGATTTAGCCCAACAAACGTTTTCTTTTAGTCTAAGGCCCAAGGATAACTGACTGAAACCCTCTCGGAGAGGGTTTCACTGAAACCCTCTTCCTATAAATTACACACACTGAAACCCTCTGACTGAAACCCTCTTGGGCCTTAGACTAAAAGAAAACGTTTGTTGGGCTAAATCCTAAAACGTTTTCCCCTCTGACTGAAACCCTCTTGGGCCTTAGACTAAAAGAAAACGTTTGTTGGGCTAAATCCTAAAACGTTTTCCAAGTAGGGGTTTTTGGCCAAAATCCCCTAGAATATTTAATTGGGTGGTGTATCTGTCATTCCTTGTTCTTGTTATGGTCCTTTTGACTAACCAATAAATCACACTGGATATCACAGCCTCTCTCGTTGAAGCGACTTACTGAAGGATTGAAATCAACAAAGAGATCACAAGATGATGATTTATATAAGCTCTTCACTAACGTTCTGTGCATTCACCCTCCAAAGGTAAAATCTAGCTAACTGGTTGTCATTAGCATTGTGTGAAAAAAAAAAATCATGGTGACTATATTTTGATTTTCTACCATGTGTTTATATGAGTTATTGTTTTATCGAAGTTAATTGTTCCTTTTTCATAGATCTAAGTGGTATTTGTGAATTTTGATCTCTCTCTGTGTTTTGGTTGAGGAATGCATTGCATCATCTTTGCTTGGGATCTACTTGCTAGTTGCTACAAATGAACATTCAAATAATAGGAAATTAAAGTCATCCTACTTCAGTGATCATCATTTTGCAACTTGCCTCCAATTGCATCCTGCTCTCATTTTGTCAATTGTTTTCAATATGCAGCTAGCCATGTTGGTGCTTTGTTATTTTATTAACTACTGAGGCTGCTCCTGGGTTCCTTCAGTTTTACTTATTTCTAGATTTTCCTTCCAAATCTTGCATCTCATCTACTCAATTTCCTTAATTTAGCTACTCTGTTGTTCTTATTCGATGTACTTTTGGTTCTTGGATGCTCAACATTTAGTACCATAAAGCATAGCTGGTCTTATTGCTATAATGCTATCTTGTGAAGTAATTTTTTTTTGGCTGGTGTCATTCATGCAAGTCTACGACCACTTCTCATCCTAACAGAAGTGCAATTTTGCTGACTCTTTTAGTTTGATGTGTCCCGTAGATCCTAGAAATTCCTCCATAGTTTGAACTTTCATCTGTAAACAACATAAATCAAGAAATATAGTGAAGAAACAGTGCTATTTAGTGTTGTCTGGGCTAGATAGACCACCATTCTCAGTAATTGAGGCCCCATCGTAACGATGATCACTTGCATGTTCTATTTATAATTGCATATGGGTTAGGTTAACTTTGACAATGCATTCATCCCCCTTCATCTTTTCTCTTCCTATACGCTTTTGATCAATTTTCCTCTGATAGATGTCTAGACAACAACTCTAGAAAAAGAGAATCTGGAAAAATTATGTCGCAAAGTTTTATCTTCTCAAAATCACCTTTTTCCGCGAACTACACAAAGCCTTCAACTCTTCATTTGGTTGGGGGGCATCCAAACAATAAGCTTATGAATGATGTCCATTCATTGACTTAGCTTGAACAATTTCATTAAAGGACTTAATCACAGCGAAGGTATCACCATTGTCCCACCACTGACATGCACACTGTACATTTTATACTATGGAGGTAGTCCAACGACACTGCCTGGGCACCAGCGGAGAGCAGGTCCAATTCGAGAGTAAAAATGCAAGTCCGAGCAACAAGTTCTGAAGTAGCTTGATAGATATATTGGAGTTGTTTCATAGAAATGGTACTTCTGAACTAGAATTATCCTGTTCTTCTAGATCACCACATTGGAAAATACTACAAACCTTTTTATTCTTTTATTGATTGTGAGAGAGACAAAATCATACTAGTAGTTGTTGTGTTGTTGGTGTTGTTTCTGTTTCCTTATTTTCTTTTAATTTAGATTCTGGTCTCTGCTGTTTGCAGGAAGAAGAACTGCTTAGGACGTTCAATAAACAGGTTGAGGAAGACAGGAGAATTGTGATATCAAGGAGTAATTTAAATGAACTATACAAGGTACAATATTTTTAATATGTTCATTGATGAGTTTACTTCTCTATGTTGAGCACACTTGTGCATTAGGTTGGATTTATTTCTTGATTAACTTTGAAAATGCAGGTTCTGGAGGAGCATGAGCTATCATGTATGGAGATTTTGCATATAAAATCTGATGGTGTAATCCTGACAAAGCAAAGTAAGAAATCGAAGTGCTCAAAATTATCGAATTTCATTTTGACTGAAAAACTCTTGTGCATCTATGTTGAGTTTTTGTTGTAAAAGACTTTGGGTTTTCCTTTGAAGTGCATATATACTAGAACCAGGGCTTCAGAGTAAAGATCTTACAAGCTCTTGATAACATATTTGCTAGCTAAATTAGATACTGATTCTAGGCATAGATACCCATGTATTTCTTAGACTGAAAGTCTGTGTTAGCTATAACCCATGCCTTCGGCACGACCACAACTTGTCGCGAGTTTTCATTGTCTAAAATCTGCTCTTGCATATGTTAGTCTGCATTTTTGTGTGTTCCGTACATGTCCACATATCTTTGGTACGTCGACAATAGAGCGTCTGCATTATGTTCGTACTTAATTTGCAAAATACTTTTTTTTTTCTTTTCATATTTTGGTATTTGTGACTGATCCCATTTTGAGGATCGTCGCAACTGCTTTTCAAAAATATAAATTTTGTCAAAAATCAATTTGCAGATAAAAAGTTGTGATTTAAAAAAAATAAGAGTAGATAAATTTCTCTCTCCTCCACATGTGCACCTTCTTTTTACTCCATCTGTACACTTCATTTTCTATGTACAAACTCATAATATTCCTAGGCCCTTTAGATAATCGTTATTTACCTAATATGCCATTTATTAGGAAGTTATATATGCTTGTGTAAGACAAAGAACGGCTTAGTTTCGTTAGAAGTCAAATCTTGACCGTCCTTTGTCTTACAACCATTGTGTTTTATTATACATGCATATATATATATGAGCAAGGATCTACTTGCATCTTTATTCTACCATCATCGTTACATCACTTGGTTACAATGGCCTGCGGGACCTACACGAAGATGAAACAAGGGCTGATTTTCGGCGAGGATGATCTACATAGTGAGGAGAACGTTCTCACAAAAAATCAGCCCATTCTAAGACTTGTAACCCTATCATTCAGTTATTGAAAATCAATGGTAAATGAATCATTCATTTTACCATTAAATCACATCAATGGATGATGGCGTTACAAGTTTTATAATGGGCTGATTTTTGGTAAGGATGATCTACATGTTGAGGAGAACATCATCACAAAAAATCAGCCCTTGGCTCATCTGCATGTGGGCCCCTCATGCCATTGTAACGATGATGGTAGAATAACGATGTAAGCGGATCCTATATTGCATAAAAAACACATGGCTATAGGGACCACATGAGAGATGATCAAGGGCTGATTTTTAGTGAGAGTGTTTTCCTAAACATATAGATCATACTCACAAAAAATCAGGCCATTCTAGAACTCTTACCCCAATAAGTTGGTTGGAAATCAACCAAATTTAATGGTCAAGTATATTGCTCAGTCACTGTTAAATTTGGTTGATATCCAATCAATTTGACCCAACTAGGCTATGGTTATACCTATCAAGGTCACACCTGAATCAAGACTTCAACTTTCTCAGAATAGCTTTGTATCAAAGGATTGTCTAGCTTGGTGCTTTGATGTATTGAAAACTGACTTTTAAAAGAGACCAATTGCTGGACAGTGGAATGAGGTAAACATGAGTCAACTCATAGTTATGGACTGTCGGTATCATTTTTCATGTGTGTGTGTTTTCCCATTTGCTTCTTTTCAATTAATGTTGAGTTCTGTATGATAAAAATCAAATGCTCAATTTAATAACTTAAGAGGCTAATAGCTCTTGGTAATTGCGTCACATTTATTTGTGTTTGCCTTCGGTTTTTGCATACAGAAGCTGAGAAAGTCGTTGGGTGGGCTAGAAATCATTATTTATCAACCTGCCTTCTTCCTTGCATAAAGGATGAAAGGTTAAATCTTCCCCGTGAAAGGTTAATATCTCTCATTCTCTCTATACCTGTATACTGGTTCTGACATGTCATTTGGAAGCTGATCTTTGTTATCTTCACATGAAGCCTGGACATTGCAATTTCGAGGTTAAGAGAACAGGAGATGATAACCAAGAAACCCTCACAAAGCCTGAAGGTATGTACTTTTCGGTTCTCACCCGGTCCACACTTAAAGTGCCCTAATAAGTTAAATGGTTGTTGTTTATTGCATGCTTGTTAGTAACATATCCAAATGCAGAGTCTTGCTAAGGATGAGTATGAGAGCAATTTCGTTTCGGCCGTGGTTCCAGCAGATGAAATTGGAGTTCACTTCGATGATATTGGTGCACTTGAAGATGTGAAAAAGACACTAAATGAACTTGTCACTCTCCCAATGAGGCGGCCCGAGCTTTTCTCTCATGGAAATTTACTGCGGGTGAAGTTTTCTTTTTATTTATTTTAACTTATTATCCTGGTGGTTAGTTGGAGCTATATTTTCTGTAGTAGTCCTGTATGCTAGCACTTCTGAGTTGCAATTGTCTACAACTGAATCAGCCTTGCAAAGGGATACTACTTTTCGGCCCTCCAGGAACTGGAAAAACTCTTCTTGCCAAAGCACTTGCAACAGAAGCAGGAGCAAATTTTATCAGCATCACTGGTTCAACCCTTACATCAAAGGTACCATGAAATGCTATCCTGTTAATTTATGTTTTCAACATTCAAAAGATTCAGAAAGACTGCGTTACAGTTCCACGAATTTTAATAAGTTGGGGCCAAGAATTTTGTGATTTCCTTAATGTAAGGGATAAAAAAGTAAATAATATTACTAAAGCCGCATGGACAACCAAGACACGTGTTGCTCTCCCTGCCTATACTCCGTGAGAAGCAAATCTTGGGGATTCAGGAAAATGATTGAGAGGAATATCAGGCCAAGACCAGAGTCCTTGGTTAGAAACTAAGGGGAGGTATCTCTTCGAGGTTTGAGTCGGGGCCTGGCAAATAATGAGAGCTCTACTTGGGCCACTTTTGACCGTCTTGACCAAGTGGAAACTTAGAACACTAGGCTGTTGGGTCCCATGAGACATGACAAGGGTCCCAAACACAACCAATCGGGCTCAGGATATAACTATTCCTCCCTTCCCGCTCTTCACATATAAATGTGTTGTCCACGACATAGCCTGACCACGGTAGATCTTTTGGCGAATTTGAATCCCTTTTAATTCTTTCAAGACCAATAGGTTTTATCCTACTCCCAGGTAGTCTATTATGTTGCAGGAAACTGTGGCCTGTAAAAAAAAAACATGAAAAGAGGGAGGGAGGGAGGAATCATATTTAACTGGGAAATTGGCTCGTAGGGGAGAGAATTCCTGAGTCTTGTCATGAGGACAAACTGAGACATCTTGTTCACTACCAATTGTTGTATTGCTAGTGAAATAATTTGCTAGTTTCCTATACATGATCCAAACCATAATTTAAGTTTTACAGATCAGTATATTGTGTGCTGCTTATCAAAGAAATCTATAGGATGTTTCTTTTTGTCACCAAGAAAATGGAGGTGGATATGCTTGTTCATTTTTTCTTTTCTTTTTTGGTTCGATGTGAACATGCCTGTTGTTAAAACCATACAATTTCTGTCTTTTCATTTCTCATATAAAACTGTGAGTAAACCTTTTGATTTGATTATTCCTATTATGTATTACAGATATATTAATTCATATTGTTTTGGTGCACCAGTGGTTTGGAGATGCTGAAAAGCTTACCAAGGCTCTTTTCTCCTTTGCCAGCAAGTTAGCGCCTGTTATTATATTTGTTGACGAGGTGAAGATTTTCTGGATATACCTAGATTCATTCTTGTATCTCATTCTCCTTTTTCTATTCCTCTTTTTTAGATTTTCTAAATCTAAATTTTAGTGTTTTACATTTAAGTTTTCTCATGACTAATATCTTAGTCCGATTAAATTTCATGGAAATTTTATTTTTGAGATTCTTTACGGAGAAGAAACCATACTCCTTTATTCGTAGGTTTCGTCATGTTTACCAATTTTTTGGTGAAAATCATATTTAGTATTCTTTGAAAGGTTGAGATATTTTTAGCAGATTTAATATGTTGATTTCCTTCCGATTATTTGTCATGGTAATATATTTTCATAGAATGCTCTACGTAATTTGTTGAGTAATGCCATGATATGTTCTCAAGAAACTTTATTCATAATTTTTCCTTATTTTGTCCTTCAGGTTGATAGTTTGCTTGGTGCTCGTGGTGGTGCATTTGAGCATGAGGCAACTAGAAGAATGCGCAATGAATTTATGGCGGCTTGGGATGGACTGAGGACGAAAGACAGCCAAAGAATCCTCATCCTTGGAGCCACGAATCGGCCGTTTGACCTCGATGATGCTGTTATCCGCCGCTTGCCAAGAAGGTAAGATTGGTGAAAGCAGATGCAGTTCTTATTTGTTATAATTTTAGCTGATTCTATAGTTGAATTGTTCTAGACATCTAGTGTGCATGATGGGGTTCTGATCCTAAATTTTTTATTATTACAATCCATTTTGGATGGTTGAATCTAGTCTACAGAAATGTTTTAAAAGTATGAAACCTTAAAAACATTACCGATTATTCGAGAAAACTTTGAAAACACGCATTGTTATTTAGCGAAACGATAAATGTTGATGGAACAATCCAATCAGATAGAACGTCGAGAGTGGAATTGGGGTGCCTTGTCCAATGTTCTTAAACTTAGATTTAGGGGGGTAGGTTAACAAAATAAGAGTCAATTTCTAATCCTAATATACCATGTTACTCATTTTTGGTAATTCAAGCTTTTAGAGTAAGTGGTTGCTAACTAAAACATCTTAAATGCTCTTATTAGTTACCAATTTTATGAGCAACATATTCAAGGGCCCCCTTGTTGCTGATGTTGTAATTGTAATGGTTCTTGGGAATTAAATAGTTAGTTATACTTCATTTAGAGCGTCAATAACTGAAAGTCATGATTGGATATCAACTGAGAAATGAAATGAGTTAGGAATGATTGTAGTGTTGTACTATAAATTTTAGTTGATATATGTGCATCCGTGCAAGATATATTCTCATGTCTTCACCCATGGCCATTACTACCGATGCTCGATACCACGACCAATTGACATGGTACCACCACCTTCTAATTTCCCAAAGAAGGTGACCCTTGTGTCTCTGGTACCAAAAAAATCTGACAGAGGCTGAAGTTATTTCACCGAATTATGATTTTGTAATACCCCATAACCTATCTGCACCCCCAGCATGTGAACTATGTCTACTTTTTTGTGTAGATGTTGTTACTGTTACGATATCATTTTAAAATAGATTTATATGAAAAGCTAAATCACAGTGCTTAAAAGTATTTTGAATTGGTACGTAGGATATATGTGGACCTACCTGATGCTGAAAACCGGATGAAGATTCTAAGAATATTTCTTGCCCAAGAAAACCTAGAATCTTGCTTTAAATTTGATGAACTTGCCAATGCTACTGAAGGATACTCAGGAAGTGATTTGAAGGTAACATATCAGCTTTCAGTGTCTTTTCTGTATGCCTATGCTTGCATTTTCTCATACTCTCTTCTTGTGCAGAACCTCTGTATTGCTGCTGCGTATAGGCCTGTCCAAGAACTTCTGCAAGAAGAAAAGAAGGTACACATTGTTCTTATAAGCCTTATATATTGTTGTTCTTTGTTCTAAGCTTAAATATCCAGTCGAACTTCTCTTTGTATGTGGGCAAAGGCAAATGTCATGATACATGCAGGCACTTATGCTTTCTAGTTTTTACTGACAAACCCTTCATTCTTATCTGTGCCAAATTAGTCACAACACAAGAATGTTATTAGTGAGGTATCATATTGACCACCCAAAACTTGCAAGTGCAACAGCTTGAAAGGAAACCCTAAAGTTGAATGTAAATGATAACAATTAAATTGCTAAAGCTTTCTCTGTAGTGGCAGTAATAATAAGTCCATGTTAATTATGCAGTAGTTCCGCTTACTCACTTAGTTCAATTTGTACCTTTAACATTGTTGGTGACGATGCTCATCTCCGTTTTCACCTTCAAGCTTTCTTCAACTTCTTTTCCTACTTTTACACCCTCCAGTCTCTATCTGCTAAAACTCATTACTCCAAACTGTACTTGAATCCAACAATTTCCACTCGTCTAATGATGGTGGAAATGATTTATGAAAACAACCAAAATAGTAGCAAGAGAAGAATTTCAGTGAAGAGTTAAATTATTTGCAATAGTATGTGATTAGTTTAAATTGCTGTATACTTGTATTCTATTGAATGGTTCCTAGTAAGTGTAAAGTTTTGGTTAATTATTCTTTAATGTGACTAAATGCCTCATATTTCAAGGAGTGGTTCTGTTTTAAGTCATTGTTTCTAATGTTTAGCTGTGGCCATTTCTTTGGTTAAAAGAAATGGTTATGACCTGTCCTTTATCTGTTAATTTTTCTTCTCCAGACGGGCACAAATAATGCGGCTCCGGTACTAAGGCCACTCAAGTTGGAGGATTTTATTCAGGCAAAAGCTAAGGTATAAAAGATTTCTATATTCCTTCAAATTATTGTTTTTCCCTTTCTTCAATGTTGTATGATTGTACCTAATAATCTATCACTACTAAGTGCAACATCTTTCATATCTTGTAAAGAGCTCTCCATGCGCATAGAAGAGTGTTATTTCTTTTTTCTTTTCTTTTTTGGCACTCTCATTATTTCTAATCAATAAGCTAACTCTGCCTACTTCGTCCATCCTGTTTGTTTATTAGGTGGGTGCATCAGTTGCATACGACGCTACAAGCATGAATGAGCTGAGGAAATGGAACGAACAATATGGAGAAGGTGGAAGCAGGAGAAAATCGCCGTTTGGCATTGACTTGGACTAAATGATCAATATTTACAGATCAGAAAAGGAAAAGAAAATCGCGGTTTGGCTTTAGAAAGTAACATATCAGGTGATGTTCTTATTTATTCTAGTCACCTTGTAACCCTATGAGGAACCTCTAGGTTTCATTCTTTTCTAGGAGTAGGAGAGAAGCCCCTGTAATATTAATTTATGAAATGTAAGGGTTCTTCTTGAAACTTTTCTTTTTCTATGTATATTAACTTTGCTTAATTAAGCATTCATTTAAATTAAGAGTAGATGTTCTACAATTCACATCATGAATCCACCCAGCCTCACATATCTTATTTTGTAATGGTTTCATTCATGTATATAACATTTAGGGTTTTTTTTTAGCTCTCCTTGTGCATGTTTCTCTTGCTTCAAGTTGAGAAAGAGTAAAAAACACACGGATGCTACAGTCATTCAAAGACTTAAAGAGTTGCCTATGTATTCATCAAGAGTCAAGAATCTCATGACTCTTGTTTTCAATCATTCTTCGCACAATAAAGAAAAGAGGTGGTTTATTAAGCCTCCAAGAGGGGATTTGATTGGGTTTTCTAATTTGGGGCTGAACACCTCTTTTCTAAAGGAAATAGATTGTCGGATTTCCAGAACCGATAGTCCATTTGTGAAAGTTGCAATGTTGGATCTGGAAATCCGACGGGTCATTTTGTAAAGGTCGCTGTTAAAGGGATTCTCCGTTTTGGTTGGAGGGTTATCCCAATTAAAGGGGCAATTCCAAAACATCTTAAATGATTATGGGTTGGCCCCGATTTGATTAGGGAAAGTTCTTCCTTTTTTCTTCTCCAATATTTTTCAAAACATAACCCTAACTTTTTCCAATTTTATTTGACAACTTGGAGCTGGGGTTTTCAACCTTAGTGACCAAAAACGTTACATAAGGGGATGCTTCCGCTCCCTTTCTTTAAGGGCGGGGCGCCCGGCCATATGATCTTCTTGCTGTTAGCCTTTTGCCCGAGTGAACTAACAGCGGGAAGATCCCTCTTTGAACAATGCAAAACCTAACCCAACCTTGGGGGTCGACTCTTTAACTCTGACCCGTTTAACAGAACCCTAATTCGACCTGTAGCTAACAGGGTTAAAGTTAGGTTGAGCATTCCTGAATCCTGACTCATCAACCGTGAAAAATTCTACACCGACACTGAGTCATTACCCTGACAAAGTTCACTTCGATCTTTTCAGGGTTTTTCTATTTAAAATCATTCCAAGAGTTGCTGTTTGGACCGACCATGTTACAAAAGCAGTACCTGATGCTTATGTGGCATGGTCGATCCCATAGTAACCAGAGCGCGGAGCGGGAGCGGGAGCGAGAGGGGGAGCGGGAGCGTCGGAGTGCCAAATTTAAAAATGCCCAAGGCTCAGAGCGCCTTCGGAGCGCTTAACTTACTCACACGTAGTTGAAGTTTTAATTGACTACCATTGACTAGATTATGATTTACTAGATTATTAAATAAATTTTTATTAACAAAATCATTGAATAGTTAGTAAAATAATTTTTAAATTTTATTAAGTATTTTTTGTAATAATATTCTATTTTTTAAAAATTATTATTTTTTCTTATTTGTTAACTATAAAGTATACTATATATATAATAACTAAAATTTATTGTTTCTCATATTAATTATATTTTATTATGGAAAAAATGAATTTTTATTGTCCAAAAAGTAAGTGAAAAACACAACCATATAACGTGCTTTAAGGGCACTTAATAAGGTTATTTTTGAACAAGTTAGACGTCTTCAAATCAGCTAATTTTTTTTATATAATATTATCATTATTTATAAGATGTCCACCAAAAATCAGCTCAATCAGAGATATCTAACCCTCCAAACAAATCACTTTAAATGCCAGCCGTTCATTCACACTATAAAGTCTAAATTAAGTGTTTGTAGTGATATAAGTCTCCGATTGAGCTAATTTTTTTAAAATATGATCCAAATAGTATAAATAACATACATGCAAAAAAATTAGTCCATTTGGACAAACCTAACCAAAAAAAAAATAGACATTTGAAAATATTTTGTTGATTAGGCGCTCCCAAAACTAGAACCGCGCTCCGAAAATTCACAAACCGCGCTCCGAAAATTCTCGAACCGCGGATCGAAGGCGCTCCCGCTCCCAAAACGCGAAAACGCGGTTTGGGAGCGGGAGCGCCAGCATGTTTAGGCGTTTTTGGTTACTATAGTCGATCCCACTACCATGTAAGTTAAAACTCTTTCAAAACCCTTTTGGGAGGGGGTAAAGTGGTGGGTCACTTTTGGGAGGGGTAAAATGGTGAGTCCCACCTTACCACATAGTATCTAGCACCACTTTTGTAAAACCATCGGTCTAAATATCATTTCTCATCATTCAACTAGTTAAATGCGCAGTTTTACCCCTTCAGGTTCCCTTCTTTTCCACTTTACATTGCAGGTAGGGTTTTTTTTTTGGGGGTCCCTCAGTAGGTCACTAAGAAGTAAGAACATGAGATGAAACAGGCATTGACTGATACAATGGCAATTCTTTATATCATTAATTTTGCACTTTTAACCTCATAAATTAATTTAATAACTTGAAACATGTATTTGAGATTATGTATACACATGGGTTAAGAATACCTGGGTCCTGTTGACTGTTGCTGACCACTTTATCTTTTACAAGATGATGGGGGGAGTTGGTTAATTACAATGGAGGGGGTTCAATGAAAAATGTGACAGGAGGAGGAGCATCCATCAGTTCCAACGTTTTGCATTCTTTGTCCCTTTTGATTTAGCTTTTGCCTGCTGAAACGCCATCCTTTTTTGTTTCTTCAGGGCTTCCTTCTCTGCCTGTGAATATTATTAAGAAACATGAAGAATTCAGCATTTAATCAAATCCACACAATGCAAGCCGACACTTCTTTTCTCACTTTCTTTTTCCTTGTCCACATGAAGGACGCAAACAAGAAAAGTCCATCGTAGAGCAAATACCACAACGTTTGTCTAATCTAAAGTGTGGTCCAGGCCCGATCACTGAATGTCCAGATCTTGCTGACCACAAATCAATAGTAGTGATTTCTAAGCATCTAATATTTTGACGTTTTCTTTTCTTTTCTTTTCTTTTTTATTGGCGGTTTACTAGATTTTACCCATTATGGTTAAAGATATGAGTGAGCACCTTTGACATCTTAGACTTGGCTTTTATCTTAGGGGCCTTCTCCTCAAGCTCTGCTTCTCGTTCAAGCTCCCTCTCTCTAGCATCAAGGTTTTTCTCCAGATAATACTGCTTAGTTATCAATAAATAATAAACAATCAATTGTTTTGGCACTTGAGTAATAGGGAGACATGCTTTCATATTGATGGTTAAAACTAGTTGAAACGAGTATATCAAACAAACCCAAGAACAAATTGAAATAACATACATAAAATTAATTCACTAGCTAAAATATTGCTTGAACTAAAATCCAGTGAGGACTATTCAAACGCCTACTATTTATGTCAGAATAGAAAGTACTGCATTATTTGCTTGTGCAAGCCATATGGATGAAGGAAGTCTCTCCCCACATTAGATAGTCACACCAAGGATGTCTCATATGTCAAAGAAATTTTTTTTTTTTGACAAGTTCATATGTCAAAGATTTGATCAGAAGAACAGGCAGATTCTTTTCTTCTTTTTTTCTGGTATTCTAAACTGTTACACATACTTCACTTTACCCCAAGAAAATAATAAACAGTAATTTCAACTGTTAGGGTAGTCTGACCAAATCTTTTGGTTTAGCTGTTCTTAGTGGACCTATAGATTCGATCAATGCAGAGAGTGCCATTTGTGATTTGCGATTTGTGACACAAAAAATGGAACACAGGAATGGAAGGAATCTTTTACTCTTTTGGGTTTTCTTTTTAAAGTGATAAGGGATTATCTTTTCTCTTCCTTCTATCCTGATTGTTCCAAGTAGAATTCTAAATTAACTTGCAGCCAGACGAAGACTTACATTGTAATCGCCCACATAGTCTTGTAAGTTGCAGTCTTTGACCTCCACTACTCTATTCACTATTTGCTTTATGAAGTATCGATCATGAGAAACAGTAATAACAGTGCCCTTGTACTCAGAAATTGCCTCCTGTTAAAACATCAGAGTTCCCAAAACCATTTGGGGGTTCAAAAGCAATATACCATAATATTAATGAATAGTTGAAGAAAACAAAAACAGAAATTGAAGGGTTTATATATTGGTAGAGAAAGAAGGATGTACCTCAAGCATCTCTTTTGATGGTATATCCAAATGGTTGGTTGGTTCATCCAAGACTAACAAAGTTGATGGTTTTACCATGAACTTGCAAAAGGCAAGTCGTGCCTACACAAAACAGCATAAAAATAAAATTCAAGCTTTTCTTTTGATACCTTACAAAGAGGGAAAGAGTGAATAAAGATCATAATAGAATAATAATGAGCACATACCAGTAGTACAAAGAAATGTTTTTTCTTATTCAACTAGGAAATGCTGGCATATTGCAGTATCCATCATGAAATGCAATGCTACTGAATTAGCAATAAATTCTAGAGATACCAAACTCCAACAAGCCAATAATGAGGAAGAAGAAGAATAAACCAACATTTCATTAATCAGCAATTCAGCATTAATGTTAGTAGCTAAGATTTAGCCAAGCCAATCGTTAACAGAATAGAAAAATGAAAAAGAAGGTAAGGGTGAACTGGATATTCAGAGAAACAATGGTTTCCAATACAAACTCCAGAGTTTTAGAGGCCGTTTGGCAACCACTTAAGAAATTGCTTTTTGACTTATATAAGTCAAAAAGCAAAAAAGTTTGTATGGTAACATTTTTTCAAAGTGACTTCTAGAAGTAAAAAAGTTACTTCTTTTTGGAGCAAATTTTTTTTGCTTTTCTACTTCTTAGAAGTTGCTTCTCCTCGAGTACCGTGTAACAACTAATAACTCATCATTGTTTTAGACTTATAAGTCAATAGTTTACCATACTAACTTCTCTTTATTTTTTACTTCTCAAAAGCACTTTTGCTTTTTTTAGAAGCAGAAGTGCTTCTGCTTCTGATTGCCAAACACCCTCTTAAAAAAATAAAATAAATCAGTAACCTACTGTGTTTAACATGCAGAGAAAAAGATGAGAAAAACATGTTATAAAAAGATTACTTCACCGTTCCTACCACCAATTCCTTAGTAAGGTTCAAAATAATAACATAAGAAAAAATGATCAGCTAACAATTCAAAAGCTTTATTTGCACCTTACTTTTTGACCAAAGGAATTAAACTAACCTACACAGGTTGTTCATCTAGATGAAATGCAAGAAAGCACTTAACTAGTGGAAGAGAAGATTCAGGTTGACATTTGCTCAACCAAAACTGGTGGATCTAATAGATATATACACAGTAACCATGCATGGAGACTCATTCTCTTTACCTTCTCACCGCCACTCAGGAGGGAGACCTTCCTATCAAGCATGTCGGACTTGAAATTACAACGACCAAGTAGTCCCTTTATATCATCAAGTCTCCAGTCCTCTGCAGCTTCTACCACTGTCTCAAGCACTGTTTTGTCCAAATCAAGTGCCTCGGCCTGAAATAGAGTATATTAATCTCAACTAGTAAAACACGCGACGGATCTAAAACAACAGGCAAAATGAAATTGATGCACAACTTCTGATAATGACAAACCTGGTTCTGCTCAAAATAGTTGGGAAGAACATTATGCTCCCCAATCAGAACTTCACCTCCAGCTGGCTTCTCCAAACCCATAATTAGTTTAAGCAATGTACTCTTTCCACATCCATTGGGGCCAAGAATGGCAACTTTCTCACCCCTCTGAATTGTAAGCTTGGCCTTGTTAAACAGCACCTGGTACACAAATGCATGTGAAGATTATAGAGGAAATGATCTGGTGATATAAATCAAAGAAAAGGCAATTTGCGCGCGTGTATGTGTGCAGTTCAACGAGTATGAATATGTCAAGGACGTGCAGACATTTTGCAGTACCTAACCCAAGTACTAAAGGTATGTAAATCTGTTTTGAGTTTTAGAGTATGAATACCCACCTTTTCCCCATAGCTAAATTGTAGATTGTTAATTGCCACTACAGTTTGTCCACTTCTTCCACGCTCTGGAAATCTGATCTTCATTTGTTTCCTTTGGAATGGCTTCTCAATTTGGTCCTCTTCTTGAAGTTTTTCCAGCTTCTGTTAGTTGAAAAACAAAAATTTCAGAAACAGTTGGTTTAAACTTTTAACACATTCTACTTGTAAAAAAAAAAGCACATAAAACTAAAGACCTTGCAAGGTAACAGACTAACAGTACGAAGTAAATGAAATCAGAGATCTTAAGAGTACCACAGTATGTCATAGATAAAGACAGGATGAACATGTCCTGTGACTTTGAAACAATTGTCTAAAGTAGCCAAATTAGTCTAACAATAGTAAACAAGAAAAAAAAAAACCCAAGCCAATGAAAAAGTATTGTTGATGAGTGTCTCAGAGAAGAAAAGCAAAAGAAACCGTTTGATATCTTCAAGAGGTATAATACATCATTATTTTTAAAGATAAGAACAATTTGAGTTCTCAAGCAAAACATGTGTACTTTGACATTAATAAAGGTGTATGTCATAGCACAGTGTTTTATGCCTGCATTAAAATAAGTAAATGGAAGTCATCACCTGGTAAGAAGTGCCACCATAATGCAGAGGTGCCAATATGCAATACTGTTCCATACCAATAAGTGAGGGTTGAAAAACTGAAGTAGCTTGAAGCTCTTTAGTTATTTTAGAGAGTGAGTGCAAGTCGATACCACTTCATGAAAAAGTGAGTTTATCATCAATAAGCAACTACCTAAGGACATCATATTCTACCTTAGAGCCAATCTAATAAGACTTCCATTAGGAGTATTTGATATTCATATAACCAAGGGATTTTTATATAAGAGCTGATGTCGAACTACTCATGGTTCGAAATGAAAACTGCTAGCAGATCTCTGCATACCTTTTCTGCAGTGGATGCACGGCCAGCATTAGCTCCTGCGCCCAACCTGGTTATGATGTCCTTTGTATGCTCAATTTGCTTCTGCTGCTTCTCCCATGCAGCATATTGAGCTTCAATCCATGCTTCCTTCGAAAGAATGTATTGAGAATAATTCCCCTCATACGTCCTGGATACCCCCATATCTGTTTCCACAATTTTTGTGCAGAGTTGATCAAGGAAAGCTCTGTCATGAGATATTATCACCATTGGCACATCTTGCTTGTTAAGATAACTTTCGAGCCACTCAATTGTGTCAAGATCAAGGTGATTGGTGGGCTCATCCAGAAGTAACAAATCCGGATCCTGCGGGAGATAATATCATTAGAATCAACCGATAACAATGATGATTACATGGCATTACAGGTTAAATGCATTCTATACAATATTAAGTGCCCAATTAGACCATTAAACCATTAAGCATTCCCAGTGGCTTCTCTATCTTTCATTTTTGAGAGAGACTGACAAACACATTTCCAACGGCTTCTCTATCTTCTTTTTGGTTTTTCAAATTTGGAGAGAGCTTCTTCAAATTAAAGAAGAATAAAGGTTTTCAGTATGACTTTAGCTCCCGGTAACACAAATTTCTTAATCGTTAACTTTTTCTTGTTGTATTATTTACCACCATGCACTTTTAATTCAACTCCACTTTCAATATTTTTAACTAAGAAAAACTGAAAAAGACAATAAATAAAATAAATAATTGAAGATTGAGAATCATTTGAAGAAGCCAAACTTTACATAAACTTTTGACACATCCCAAAGGAATCTTCTTCAAATTTGAAGATGAAATGAAGAAGCCATTAGATGAGGTGTCAATAAATTGAACCAAAATAACCAAAACATCAAAACTAGCATCGAAAGAAGAATGAGTAAATAAGATACCTGAAGTAGAATTTTCCCAAGTGACATCCTCATCTGCCATCCACTACTAAAAGAAGCTACCAACCTATCTGAATCTTCAGGGGAAAACCCAAGTTCAGGCATCATTTTATTAATCTTTACTTCCACCGCATCTAAATCAATGGCCTGAGCTCGTCTCTGCAGTAAATCCAATTCATCCAAAAGCCTACCCATCAACCCTAAATCCTCTACTGAACTCTCAAGCGCCTTCTGAACCTTCTCCAACCTCTCTGCAATCTCCATCTCCTCCTTAAACGCACTCATAAACTCTTCCTTCACTGTCCTACTCAAAGAAACCTCAAATTCTTGGCTCAAAAAAGAAATCCTCATATTGGGTTTCGCCTTAATTACATTCCCTGAATCAGGCTGCTCTTGCCCTGTAATAATTCTCAATTGAGTCGTTTTCCCAGCACCATTAACACCAACTAACCCTACTTTCTCTCCCTTCTTCACTTCCCAATTCACGTCCTTCAAAATAGTCTTTCCTTTATAGCCTTTACTGATATTTTCTAACCTAACACCAGAAGAAACACTAGACGCACCTTTACCGGATTGTTTGTTATTCCGTTTCTGATCGGTTCCATCCACAGAACTCTCCGCTAACAATGATTCTATTTCTTCTCTAGTTGTTTTTGTTGTTGTTTCAGTTTCAACAGCAACAGCTGAAACCCTAGTGTTTTTTTTATTTCTAGGGTTCTGTAAAGTAATATTTTTCACTAACTCTTGACTGTTAGTTCTTCTGGACAGTGTTAAAGAAGCTGAAATTGGCCGAAAACGAGGTCGAATACTGGTTTTTCGAGCATCTAAAAGAGTCGAACCAGTGAGAAAACCACTTGATCGGAGATCAATACACCGAATTTTGCTAGATAAATTCATGTTTAACCAGAAAAAAAAAATTGAAATTATGGAGAAAATAGGGATTTGGAAGAGGTAGAATTGAGATAATTAGGGTAATAATTTAGGGTTTTTAGAGAGAGAAAGAAGAGAGATGTGAGGGGTGAATTAGGGCTGAGAGAAATTTCTCTTTGAAACTCTTCGGAGAAGAAGGGTTGCAGAGAGAGAGAGAGATACTCAGCCCATGAAAGAAAGGAGAATGAAAGCAGTGAAGAAGGGTTTATTAGCAGTATTATTATACGGAATTTAAAAACTGATATTATTTTATTTTGGGGAGAAAATATGTCCAAAAAGCCCCTCATTTTGCAGAAAACTACAGGAACCTTTATACCACACCATAGGAAAAATAATGGAAGCTCATTTTGATGAACACATATTTTTCATTCATAGCATAGAAATACTATTATGCTAATATATTCCTGGTAGCAAAAAATTATGACCGAATTGTAGGGATCTTCATAATCTTCAGTCAAAATTTTCAATTCCCATAACGTTATTCTTATTAAGTTTGTGGGCTTCCAACTCAAAACCAATTAGCAATGAGTGGTGTGACCCAGGATCATTATATATTGAATTTGTTAGGCTCTCATATCCCATGTGGGACTATTCTCGTCAATTCTGATATAGAAATGTTATGTTAATATATTCAATTCATAGTGCTGTTTAAAAATGCATTTTGCCCTTTTCTCTTTTGACCAATGTGATTTGTGTTTAAAATTTAGTTATATTTGGATAAATCGACCATATCAACAACAAATTTAATATAGAACTATTGTAGATGTTCTTATTAAACTAATTTAAATTATACATTATTTTAGTACCTAAAAAATGATGCCTTTAGAATTTTATCTATCAAACTAATTTTTTCATTGAAATGTTCTTCAATTAACCATCAATTTTTAACCAATTTTTGATAGCCCTAAAATTTTTAGACCAACATATTCTCAAAAAGAATTAGAACGATTTTATTTTATGTGAAAATGATATATATAGGCCTATAAATAAATGTAAACGTGGTGTAAGAATAAACAAGTTGTGTAGAATAAAGTGATAAGGATTTTTCTCATTTTTATCTCTATGATGATAGCTTAAATTTCTCCCAATAAGGAGAGCATTATTGCAAATAAAAAATATGGATGGTGTTTAGTCACAATCGTAACTGGTATTTTTGTTATTTTCGCAAAGACTAGGGTTTAGTTTGTTTTTCTGTGCATTTTATTAGTTTTTGTGGCGAAGAAAAAAATAGATAATTTTGGGTTGAAGTCTTGAAGATAACGCGCGCGGGGAGCATAAGTTTTGTGGTGGTGACGAAATCAGCAAATGATTTGCCCCTGCCATTTTCTGCCACGTGTCTAACAACTAAGACCCTCTCTATGGTCCACGTATTACAAGAGAACAAGAGATTATGTGTGGCTCTTATACAAACATACTATTCCCTATAAGACATCTTTACGGTCAAACAAGTTACCATCAAATACTGATCCGACGGTCTTAAATCACTTGTGGTCTTACGGAAACCGTAATCTTGATGACGATCAAATTAACCATCTCAATCTCTAGTTATTTTAAGAGCAAATTGTCTTTACCCCCCCAAATGCTAATTGAAAAATCACGTACCTCCTCAAATGTTTCAGAAAATCACTTTCCCCCCCACTGTTATCATTTCCGTCACTTCTCCATCCAAGTGACTCACGTGCACGTCATGTGACTCAAAAAATGTCCTTAATACCCTCCCCTCTAACTAACCCAACCCAACCCAAGTTAAGTTTTTTTAATGACGTGGCAGCATCCTAACGACCCTAGATGCACGACCACGATTAGAACTATAATTTTATGACCGTTGTTTCCAAATGGTCACTGATCACTCCCTTTATAAAAACTCTCTTCTTCCTCTAAAAACTACATCTTCTTCTTCCATACTTCTCTCTAGATCTTAAGGCTCTATTTGAAGTTCTATTTTGTTGAAATTTCAAGGATGGGTGGGGGAAAAGCTTCATCTCAGGTAACTATGAAACCCTTTTTGCATTTACACAATCCTAAACTATGGTTTTCTTCTCTCTGGTTCGTTTTGCGAAAATGGGGGGGTAAGTGATATTCCTGATTATCCAGTGGGGGGTAAGTGAAAATCGAAATTTAAGCTAATTTATTATTGACCTTGTAGATATTGCAGTGAAGACTACTATGTGGCAACCTACAGAACTGCCTATGCTCTTTCAATACTCCCTTTAGCAGACCATAGTGACTGGGGTAAAGTAAGTTATATTTGAAAATAAAATTTCAATTTTCACTTACCCCCCACTGGATAATCAGGAATATCACTTACCCCCCGATTTTCTCAAAACGAACCAGAGAGAAGAAAACCATAGTTTAGGGTTGTGTAAATGCAAAAAAGGGTTTCATATTTACCTGAGATGAAGCTTTTCCCCCACCCATCCTTGAAATTTCAACAAAATAGAACTTCAAATAGAGCCTTAAGATCTAGAGAGAAGTATGGAAGAAGAAGATGTAGTTTTTAGAGGAAGAAGAGAGTTTTTATAAGAGGAGTGATCAGTGACCGTTTGGAAACAACGGTCATAAAATTATAGTTCTAATCGTGGCCGTGCATCCAGGGTCGTTAGGATGCTGCCACATCATTAAAAAAAACTTAACTTGGGTTGGGTTGGGTTAGTTAGAGGGGAGGGTATTAAGGACATTTTTTGAGTCACATGACGTGCACGTGAGTCACTTGGATGGAGAAGTGACGGAAATGATAACAGTGGGGGGGAAAGTGATTTTCTGAAACATTTGGGGGGGTAAGTGATTTTTGAATTATAATTTGGGGGGGAAAGACAATTTGCTCTTATTTTAATGAGGCTCGAAAAAGGTTAAAAAGTAGTGGATCGAACCATTCAATCCAATGCATTACGCGTACTTCACCTTACACTTGCGTGTGATGTCAAAGATGATCTGCTCATCGTGTAAATCAAAATCGACCTTCGATCATATCCATCTAAGTCTTATAGACTAGTGTAAATTAGATTTAAGAATAAGTGTAGTGTTAACATAGAAAAAGAGAGATGTGAGCTCTCTAATGAATGTGAATCTTTGATATAAACTCAACGTAGAAAATATAAGTCATTGTGTAAATCAAAATCGGCCTTCGATCATATTCATATAAGTCCTATAAACTAGTGTAAATTAGGTTTAAGAATCAGTGTAGTGTTAACATAGAAAAAGAGAGGTGTGAGCTCTCTAATGACTGTGATTCTTTGATATAAACTCAGCGTAGAAAATAAAGTCATTGTGTAAATCAAAATCAGCCTTCGATCATATCCATATATGTCCCATAGACCAGTGTAAATTAGGTTTAAGAATAAGTATAGTGTTAACATAGAAAAAAAAGAGGTGTGAGCTCTCTAATGAATGCGATTCTTTGATATAAACTTAGCGTAAAAAATATACATATGATGCACGTGCAAAGGGCCCATATGAATTAGAGTGAATTCCCAAGTTGCCACTGATCTCACCTCACCTATTGTATCACAAAACACCTGTATTAGTCGCACTAATATTTTTGTAACGCCCCAATTTGAAACTCACAATCTCTAAGAATTGAGTCGCATCTCGAGGCATTAGGCTAATTATACAAGGTGACTAATTAGTACTAAACAAACCTAAACAAGGTTTACAAACCTAATCAGAGTTAAACTAATGCAGCTATCCATATCACTAATCACCTCAAAATATGACTAGGGCGAACGAAAAATTCGCCAGAGTCTCCCCTGTAATTTCAGGGTTCTCAACCTGTAATAAACCTGTAGAAGAGATGATTTATCCACAAATAATATTTCTAAATCATTTCATTCATCCACGATAGTCATATCATCTCATCAATACTAGTCTACCTTACTTCATCAAAATAATAATACCTAGTCATCCACTAGGCTGGATTCAAACCACAATTCTAAAACGATGCCTCGCATAATAATATACATAGATAACCTGAGTTAAGTGATATAATATACATAAGTGTGTTTGTCTTATATACATATCTTAAGAAAATATATACAAAACAAGTAAGATAACAAGCACCTCAAAAAGGCTAAATACAACACCTCAAGTGTAAGAAAGCTATCGCTGACGAACTCTCTATATCGATCTCCTCAAAAGGTATAGGTATAGTCTGACCAATCCTCTCCTATATCCTCGTTTTCCTCTGCAGTAATATCTCATGGATCTGAGCAAAAAGCTCAGTAAGAAACTTATAATGCTAACAAATAGTCACTAACAATGCAGGTTTTAAAAGAAAATCGGGAAATCAAAATACAGAAATGTAAAAGTAGTTGGTGCTTGTTCTACAACATAAACCGATAATCATTCACTTACCCATACAAGTAATTATAAACTAACAACATCTCACCATCATAATACTACGTAGTGTAATCATCTTAGAGTGAAGAGGCTACGACTAGATGTTTCAGCTCCTAGTCGGTGAGCAAAATCGTGTTCCAACTTAACCGATGTGGAACCCCATCGTTAATTCCTGATTTCCGACCGAGCGACTGATTTATCGGTTTTTGTGAGAAGCACGCTGGCTCATGATTTGGGTTCAGGTGGACCCTTGACCATAATTTGCCGATGTAGCCGTTGTCGCGGTGGTCAGCCGTTTGACTTGTGCAGACATCTTAATGATCATTAAAATAATCCAGGAGTTGTCACGCTCCTCAAGTCTTCGCCTAATCTAGGCAGCATATAACCTCGACATTTCTAGAATCATACACGTACCTATCCAAACAAGGCTTTCCAAAAAGAGAAATAGAATAACCTAGATTTCAATAGTTTTCCTATATCATGAGAGTCCCATTCCTGTCATGAGACAGGAAAACATAATGAAAATACGGAACAAATCATTGTTTTTAGGAAAACTTCAATGATTTGCTCGTGTAGGCATTACAAATCCATTTTCGGATTACCTAAAAATATATATTATAATAGTATAAGTTTTAGTAGTAGAAAATACCTTTTTCCTACAAAAACTAACAACCATGTACATGTTGTGATCTCCCAACTAATATTATTCCGGGGAAAGCCGGTAATATAATCCGGGGAAAGCCGGGTAATCGGGGGAAAGCCCGTAATATAATCCGGGGAAAGCCGGTAATAATCCTAGCCGGGGGAAAGCCCAGCATAACATATATAGTATATATTCCGGGGGAAAGCCCGTACCTAGGGAATCACCAACACATACCCAACAACTGGGAACCTCCATCCCACACATCATCTTAAAACAACTACTTCTCCCAACATATGGAAGGAAGTAAAATATATATCTATATATTATAAGAACCCCAAAATCCGTTTGGTTTTGGAAATATGCCCATCCCTAAAGCTCGATAACGATTAAATCTCAATTCTTTTGAAATTATAGTTTATTTAACTATAAGTAAGAAAAGAATCATCCATACATTTATATATGTATATAACTCATTCATATATATATAATTATTAGAATCTAGTTATTTTAAAAATAACTATTATTGTTTTAAATCAATATGTAAAACTATACTTTTAGAAAATCATTTTCGCATCAATAGGACATCACAAATAAATCATGCATGCTTTGTAAAATAATTAAATTTGATTTATAAATCTAAACTCTATCAAAGCATTGAAAGTACTAAAATGGCTATAAGAAAGTATTTATAAGTTCCTACCTCAAATCCCGCAAGACTCTCTTTACTGCATTAATTTCCTCCAATTAGTGTACTGGTATTAGTACATACTCCCAACTGCAAATAACACATTTAATCCACTTTCAAAACTTAATTCAATTCATACTAATTCTATGTAGAATAGCCTAGGAATCTAGATTCTAACCTAAACAGTCACTACGAGGGTTCAGGTCCTTATCAAATTAAATAAGGGCTTTAGGACTACAACCCAATTTGCTCTAAATATCTTTCTCAATTAATATAGACCTATGAATCCACAATCTAACCTAAAATAATAAATTTGGGTCTAAATCAACCTTCTCAATTATCAATTCCATCAATTAAAGGTCTGAAAGGCCTAATCAAATCTTAAACTATCAACAAAATCAACCCTAAAATTGAAAACTAAGGTTAACAACATAAATTATCTAATTAAAATTAAATAAAAAGCTAGGGTTTCAAATTATACCTCAATCCACAAATAAATGGTCCCTACGATATCCAACGGGCCGTCATCAACATCATCATCTTCTTCCTCTTTCTCTCTCTCTCCTTCTCTCCTTCTCTCTTTCTCTCCTTTCCTTTCTCTCTCTCTCTCTCCTTCTCTTTCTCTCTGACCCGTTTCTCTCTTAAAACTCTCTGTTATAAGAGAGATTTCTCTCTCTTATAACTCTTAAGTTTAAGGGCGGTGGGTAAAAGGGGTTAAATATATATTAAAAAAAAACTTTAAAATTTAAAAAAATAGTTAACTATATAGGTTATACTAAGGTGTAAGTGCATACACCGAATTATGTGTATATAATAGGAAGATTTATAAAATTACTCTTTAATACATCACCCAATACATTCCAATACATATATATAGTATATATACACAATTTGATAAAGTTTAATGGTCAAAATCAAAGTCAAAATCGCGGGTACCTTCGGTACCAATCCAAATCGTGTTCGGGGCCTTGATTTGGGATCAATTAGTGTCCGATTTTCGCACTGAATAGTCCAAATTGAATAACTTTTCGAGATCTACCCATTTGTACGGTTCGATTCTTCAAATTAAACTCCGAACAAAAACTCATTATTTAGTCCTGGACTTAATTATTTTGGGTCGTTACAGTTTTGGAGGACGACCATCATAGGATTTGGGACATCCTCCAATAAGTATTTTGGCCATCCTGCCTTTTAGTCTTTACTTGCATCCCAGTGGAAAAAAATTTTAATTTAGCGACGGTTATATTGTGGCTATTAACTACAGTTTTCTTCATACATGAAACCGTCGCTAATTTTCTCCACCTAACACCATATTTAGGGATAGGGGTTTTAACTTTGGCCAAAATAACAAAAAACTATCACCTAAAACTACAATAAGCAGTATGTTCAACAAAAATTTGGAAATTTTTTTTTCTAAGTGAAGGCTATAAATTATACATCTATCCCATGGTTAATTGCTTCGATTGCACAATCTATAATACCATGTTGAAAAAATATATTTTTTTTATAAAATTGAATTTATAAAAAGAGTTGTCAATATTATATTTATGCGGTTCTAGAAGTGGGCTGATTGTCACGAATACATCTTACTAAGATTAAAAATTGAGGTAACATAAGTAGTCTTAACACTGAAACTAAATAAGCAATTGAGGATTGGAATAGAGGTGATGATAACAATAGAGATGGAGATACAGATGGTAGTAGAGGTGGGATATATTTTTGATTGGGTGTAAAACCTTAAATTGGTTGGGTACGAAGAGTTCCCTTTCCCAAAGAAAACTAATAAATGGGCTTGGGTTTAAAGCACAATATTGTTTGAGTTTTTGTCCCGTATGAAATAGCTTCCCCAATACCAGCCTTAAAAGAAAAGACAAAAATCTGTCTCGATCTAAGTTGTCAAATCCCGATTTTCGGTACTTTAAATCTGACCCGATTCGTCGAGTCCAAAAACCAAGGCGTGATTAGTGTAATAGATCTGTAAGTAAAAATATCGAATAAAACTCATTTACTTTACTTTTAAAAGACAATGAATTTAATACATTTAGATAGTGATCTACTTTAGTCAACCTGGGTTACCTGAAGGTCAGGTCCAAGTTAAAGAAGGATAAAAATGTAATGTTTAAAAAAATAATTTTCGTGTCAACTGTATACAATCGAGTAAAATAGGTATATCTACTTAACCGTAAATCCAAATTTCACA
The DNA here is from genome assembly GCA_002174775.1 of Macleaya cordata. NCBI lineage: Eukaryota > Viridiplantae > Streptophyta > Magnoliopsida > Ranunculales > Papaveraceae > Macleaya > Macleaya cordata. Next base: position 279,957 of record MVGT01002360.1, on the reverse strand, counting down.
AATAAATCCATTATAAATACTAGATTCATAGTTTTACAATTTCATCAGAAATAAACTGAGGCCAATTCTGATCATAAAGGGCCCAAATATACATCTGAAATACTGATACAGACGTGTAAAAACTCAGAAAATATAATTTCAGCTTTTTAACAATTTTTTGTAAAATCAGTAACTTTGAAGAGAAATTACTCTCCAACCTGAAATTAGAAATACATGGTATAATACCTTTTTGAAAAAGAAAAATCGAGATCTATAATTTTGTCTGAAATAGACTCGGCTAAATTTTGGCCGGAACACGTCCAAAAACAACGTTTTGTAAATCTGATAGTATGAATTACGGGAATTATACAATTTAAAACTTAACATCTAAGTTCATAAAAATATTAAAACAATAAGAATTAATACAAAATTATCCCAAATAATAGAATAGTAGTTTAATCTATCAGTTATATTTATACAAATTTGATAACACAAGCTATCTGCTTCTTAATCCACACATCTTTGAATCATTCACCTCAACGTAACATATGGGAGGAATTTACGGGTGAGTAAACTCAGTAGGCAAATATCAACCCAAAAATAATAAATTGAAAATATGATTTATCAAAATCACATGAATAATTAACTGATGAACTTGTAAATAAATTACCCTTAAATGATTTATTTTCCAACCATTTAATATCTTATCTTGTATTATACCGGGTAACAACCGCTTCCTCAATCAGAAACAACGGTCAATCGCTTCCTAAGTCGGAAACAACGGTTTAAGGGGGTCTCCCTTTTCCTACCCATTTGATTATCATTTACATAATCCTTTTTAGATTTATTATCAATCTAAATAAATTTTCAAAATTAAAAATAAATAGTGATCATATTAACAAAATGCATATTTAATTTGTAAATAATACAAAATAATCCATCGCCATGCATTTTCATAACAAAATATAAAATAAGTTTTGGTTATAATAGAGTGAAGTTCCACACCATGTTGATCATCCTTTTAAAAAATCAACCAATTTTAAAACTTCTAACACTACCAAAAATTGATTGGAAGTCTTAACGGTTTATTTTTCACAATTAATATTCAATCAACTTTCAATCAAATTTTAGTAGTGTTAGAAGTTTTAAAAATGGGTGATTTTTTGTGAGAATGATTTACATAGTGAGAAAAATATCCTTACAAAAAATCAGCTCTTGGATCGTACTCATGTGTGTCCCATAAGGTTTATGTTTAGCCCAAACATAAATATTTTTATGTTTAGCCCAAACATAAATATTTTTATGTTTATGTAGCATTGTCCAAGTGATTATTATGTCCAGTCATGTGTCCACCACTCCTCCCTACTGTGTTCGCCAACGGCTAAAATTAGGGGTGTCAACGGGACGGTTCCGGATCGGAACCTAAAGGTTCCAGATCTGTTCCCGTTAATATGAAACGGTTCCAGATCTTTTTGGTTCCGATTCTGGATCCTTTCGGTTCCAGTTCCGGAACCTTAATTGGTGGTTCCGGATCCGGTACCGCTAGAATCTGCGGGTACTCAATACCTATTTTTAATTATTTTTTTTATTTTTTCACATAAAACCTATTTGTATTTTGTATTTTCATATTATATTCAATTATAAAATTTACTTTATTATAAAATTTGTTATATAATAGTCATTGGTTTATTTTTTTAATTAAAAAAAAAGTTAAAAAAGTAAAAAATTATTGTATAATACTAAATTAAATTATAAAATTGTAAAATTTATACCGAACCGGGTACCCGCGGGTACGCGTTGGGTGGATCCGAAATTAAACGGATCTAAAACGGGTAGATCCGAAATTTATCGAATCCACAAAAGGAGGTCCTAGAACCGCAAAAAACGGTTCCGGTACCGGTTCGGTTCTGGGTAATTTGGTACCCATTGACACCCCTAGCTAAAATGGGGGAAAAGGTGCTATGTTACCACCCAGTTAGCTAAGAGCAAGGCTATTGGGCACCCTTAAAATCAAAGGCGGTAGTCAGTCTAGATAACGAGATACTGAACTGAAGAATGAAGGGTGCAGTGGCATTTTAGTCATTTCGTTGGAAAGAGAAGGGTGATTATTTATATATATAAATTGCTTACGATGATGTGTATAAAGCGTGTAATGTGATGAGCTGAGTTGAAGAAGGATCATGATAAAAAACAGACCACACGAATCTGCTGTCATCAAGCTGGCTGTCTGAGTCACGTCTCTCTCTGTTTCTCTGTTTTTTTTTTTGGTTCACCACCCCTATTAAAAATCCTCCCCTGTTCCTTTTACCCTTTTTGATCCATAAATTCCCCTGTTTCTTCACCACCACCGAACCCTAGAAATTTCCAAAAAAAAAAAATTTTACTCATTCAAGATATCAGAGATCTGAACTAAATTCAATTCATGGAGGATCAAAGAGAGGTACGTACTGAACTCATCATCATCATCATCTCGTCTTTCTCATGTTCTTAGCTTTAGATTTTACCTGGTTAACTCCTGGGCTGATTTCATTTTTTTTTTCATAGAGGTCTTCTTTTGTCGAAAAATGGAGTTAATTTCCTTTAATTCTTCTTAATTTGCTGTGTTTCTTAGTTTAATTTCTTAAAAACTGTGATGATCTGTGCGTAAATTAAATCTTTTTGATGGATTCAGACCAATAAAACATGTACAATTTAAGCTTTCTTCTTTCTTTCTTTCTGATTTTGTTTTTTTTATGAAGTTTCTGGTTGTATGTTGTTGTTTCTTCTTTTTGTTCTCTGTTTCTACTTGTTTTTGAAGTATTAATAGAATCTGTTCAAATTTTGAAACCTGTTAAAGATCAATACTTTACTCTGCCATTTGTGTTTCATTGAAAAGTTCAAAACTCCATAGTTTTCCTTTTTGAGAGTGATCCGAAGGTCGATTTCTACCTATTGGACTGTCAGGACTCAGGATCGATCAATCACCCATTTTAATGGTTTGATTGATTGATTGATTGATTTTGTATATTGGGGATGGACAAAAATTTAATTTGGGGGCCGGGTGTAAATTTTTATTTTTTTTGGGTTTGGTTTGCAGAAAAATGGACCTTGGTTATCTGTGCCACAGTTTGGAGATTGGGACCAGAAGGGAGGATTACCAGATTACTCAATGGATTTCTCAAAGATAAGAGAGATGAGAAAGCAGAATAAGAGAGATCCATCTAGGGCTAGTCTTGGTAACGAAGAAGAACTCATCCCTCAACACAACAATCAGAAACAGACCGATCACCATCAACCTCTTCATCACCACCACTCTCCAACTGTATGTCCCCTCTCTCTCTCTCTCTCTCTACTTTCTCTCTCTACTCATAAAAGCTTGCACAATTTGATAGTTTTTGTTCAACAGTCATTTTTTTTGGTCAAAATTGTTATACTAGTCAACTTTGCTTTTTGGGTAACATTAGTCATAGAGAGCTGTCATAATAGACACCTGTAATGCCATTTTGGTCAAAAGAAAAAATGTGAATTTTGATGACAATGTAATTATTATCGGCGCTGCTGTTTGGACCCACGGACTTACAAAAATAAATGCCCGGTATGGTGGGTCCCACTGACACATAAGTTGAAAACTAAGAGTGTGCAACGGATCGAAACCATTGATTCACGTTCGACCCGCATCCGATCTGTGATTGGATACTGGGTTTTTAATCCAATCCGATCCGCCCAGTGGATCCCATCCAATTCAATCCTCCCCAATCAAGTTTGGATTGGATTGGTTTCATCAGTCTGGGCCTATTGGGCCAAGCCTATTAAACATACCAATTGGACCTTTAATATTTATCACTCTCTATTTATGGTCCATAAAAAAATAATAGTTGGGCCTGGTTAAACCATCACATATTTTCAACTTGGGCCCATATTTACTGTATTGAGAAACTCATGACCTGTATTTTTTGTATCTAAAAAATTACCATCAAAGTTAGGGTTAGCTTTGTGTTGTGTTATGTATATATACATACTTACATAGTTACATTATTATCCTTACTTATTTTGAAGAATCACAAAATATATATTATTATATGGGTAAGTGAATTGGATCGGTTGGGTATTAGTTTTGCAGGTTAGGATTATATTTTTTAAAAGAAAAAGTAAAGGTTGGGAGGGAAAAAAAAAGTAAAACAACCATTATGAATGAGTGACAAAGTTGTAAGAAAAGTTGGTTTTAGATGTAAAATTAAAACAATAACTAAAAATCAATGGCAAAGTTGTAAATAAATAAATGTGATTATAAGTTAGGGCATCCACAGTGGTTCTATTTTTATAGATACTAGCCTCTATATCCCGTGCAAGGCACGGGGCTTCTTTTAAAAAAAAAGATTTTAAATTTTTTTATTAGATAATTAGAAAATTTTGTTGTTTTAGAATTTGAGAAAGACTTCTCTCTATAGTATATTATAACAGATTGGATCATATGTTTATAATGTAGGTTTTTTTACCCACACTTAAGATAGAAGGTTTTGTTAACTCAATAATAGATAATAGATTGGGCCATCTGTTTATAATGTAGGTTTTTTTTAACCCACACCTAAGAGAGAGGGTTAACCCAAGGCTTCTCCTATAATATATTATATATCATGGATTACCCACGAAAGTTGCACTGTAGACGATCTGTATTATGATTTTTAGTCTACTAAAGTGGCTGGTAAGTTATTTATCATTCTCTATACGAATCTAGAGATTTTTTTAGCGGGGCAGGGTCTTGGGAGCGCGTCTGATGAGGTGTGGAGCAAGCTACCCGCCTATTGTTGGGCGTAAAACAAGCTTTGCGCTTGACACTTTTTTTTTTTTTAATATTTAACAAATTGGTGGGTGTGGGGGAGCCTTGCCTAGCAATTTTTTATTTTATTTTTTGAAAATTTCATTTGAGTCACAAAACTATTGTTAATTAATTTTTGGAAAAACCTTGTACCGATGTGAAATAGGGCCTTTAGAGGGAACAAGCAACGAATAAGCTACGAAAATCCTGGTAGGCTAAATAGGGGTAAGCTAACATGTCTTTTAGTGTACCACCACTGTGGATTATAATGGTAAACCCTATTATTATGAGGAATATTTTGCCCAACATTATAATGTCCGGTGTCTGGCAACATGTTGTAGGGCTCATAAAAAAGGAAAATAAAATCCGATCAAATGTCAGAATTGGTGCCAGATGCCCATGTGGTCATTCCCCTCTCAAAAGTGGTTTGATAGGCTTTTTGAACTGATAATGGTATCGACAATGCCACCTATGCTTCTAGGACCAATTCTGGCATTTCGTCGGGCCAAATAGAATTACTCCATAGAAAAATGATCCAATAGAATTACTCCATAGAAAAATGATCCAATAGTGTGAGGATGGATGATGAAACTTCTAATTTATTTAAAATTTATTGAAAATTTATTTAAAATTTTGAAATTAAAAAGAGTGAGGGATGGCACATAAATCATACAAGATTTGATAGGGTCCATTGGAATTAGAAGTTTAGAATTATGTAGATCATCTTTATTGAAACTCCACCTAGTCATCTTCATGTGGGCTACATTAGACATTCTAATATTTGGCAATTAGACAATTTTAATATTTGGCAAAGTATCTCTAGGTTGTTCCTTATATAAAATTATCCCGGCCAAGAAACTAATACACTTTTGAAAATTAAGTTAAAAAGTATAAAGTCAATAATCTTGCAACCTAGTTTAATCATAATTTTAACATTGCTATACAGACATGAATCCATTGAAAGAACAGAATTGAGTTTTTCTTTCTTTTTTCTTTTTCTTTTTTAATGATTTTTTTGGCAAAAAATCATAAGTCCAAAGTTCAAAAGTCAATAATTATGAATCCAGGGAAATATGTCTAATATTCTTAATTTATTAATAGAATAAAATAGATTAAACATATTCGTTAATTCATTGATAAATTAATAATCTGATTAAAGGCTGGTACAGTTGTGGGTGGGAAGGAGGTGATAGCATCGTTATTATAGTTATCCCAAAAAATAAATTAGGTAAAACTTCTGGGCCCTACCGACCCATCAATATTTTGTGCCCATTCTATAAATGGACCTATTCCGAAACCAGCCTAATTTTGATTTTGTTGACCCAACAAGGTGGAATTAGAAGAGAGCCGATCCTCTGTTAGATTTGCACGTGTCATCCATTGTGTCCACATTTATTTTGGTTTGTGGGGTTCTCGTATGAAGGTGAACCAACGGTTGATTTTTTTTGTAAAATTGTTCTCATCAACATACAAATCATTCTCACAAAAAATCAATTTATTCTAAGACATCTAATACTATCAAAAGTTGATTGAAAAATAAATCGTTCATTATTAACATCTAATGAGGTTAAAAGTTTTAAAAATGATCAATTTTTTGCGAGAATAATTTATATAGCAAGGATAATAATCTTACAAACAAATTAGCCGTTGATTCGAATTAAATCAAACGGGAGCACATCAAAGGCATATGTAAATGGGGATAGCTCTCGAATTGGAATTGTACATAAAGATAAAGAGGTCTAAATCAAAGGACCACCACTAGGGGGTCCTACATCTACGTGGACCGCCAGCCAATGGTTATTAATAATAATTGGTTGTTTTTAATAAAAAAAAGTTTTGAGTAATAGTTGAGGACTGACATGACAGATAAGGGTGTTGACAATTTACTGATCTATAATGGATTTTGATGTTGTTGTTGTTGTTTGTTGGTTTAATGCATGCATGCAGACAAAGAGGAGTTTCCTGAGCTACTTCAACTGCTGTATAAAAGCCTAAATAAACTACTTCGTGTGGACGAGCCATCAGTCTTGAGCTTGAGCTTGAGCTTGAGCTTGAGCTAGCGCCGATCGAATTGCAGCTGATTGATTGATTGATTTTATGGTAGTGTGTTTCTTTTTAATTTTACTTCATTTTTGGGGGCACTCTTTTTAAGCCCTACAGATGATAGTTTTCTTTTTCTTTTTCTTTTTCTTCTTGTCCAGAATCGTATTGCAAAAACACGTATAAATCTTATTGATTGCATTGTAATTTATTATTATTACTATTACTATTATTATTCTTTTTTTTTTCCTTGCTGCTTTCTAATGAGCTTGAAAATGGAAACCCCACATTTCCATGGTGCCTATATTGACATGATCCTCGAAGGGTTGATTTTGTGTAAAATGATCTCTTTGCCATATAAATTATTCATTCTCACTAAAAAATATATCATTTTAAAACTTCTTTAAAACTTAGCTAGCTATCATAATTAGTTGGTCCCCATATTCATAGCTCCATGGTGTTTGACTGTCTGGGTCCTTGATTTTTCAATCTCCATAATTAGCTAGCTTTCGTAATTAGTTGATCCTTTAGTGTAAGATTAATTAGGTGGTTTAATGTATATAATCTTTCTTTTTTTTCCCCACATTATTTATGTAAGTATAAAGGTGTAAATACGAGAGAAGTGAGATAGAGATTTCTGAGATAGCATCATGTGAGAATTATGCTAATCTATTCACCAAGTCTCTACCAACATTCAGAAAGCTAGTTTATAGAATTGGTATGAGGCATATTTATTATCAAACAAATTGTTATTGAGGGATTGCTTTATAGGGGGAGCATCATCATCATACAAGTACAAGCTGGAGATTATCGCGTTGTACTCTTTTTCCTTTGTCAAAGTTTTGTTCCTCTGGGTTTTCCTTGTTAAGGTTTTTAACGAGGCAGCTTATGCGAGTCCAACATTGTCCTAAGTTTATGTTGTACTCTTTTCCTTCACTTAGGTTTTTGTCCCTCTAGATTTTTCCTAGCAAGATTTTCGTAGAATAGTGGATATCCAAGAGAGAGTGTTACATGTAGTCATGTGGTTGCCCACTATGGTGACACCAACCCCCCTTACTAGGAGAGTCATCACTTAGTGTGTCAATCTCTTAAGCTATATATTGATGCCACCATTTGACACATGCCATGACATGTGTCAATTGCATGGGCATCCTCTCTACGTATAAATAGGTAGTTCATCTTGATGGTTGTATAAGCTTATATGAAAAATGTAAGAGAAATAATAAGCTTGTGAGAAAGTTATAAGCTAGTGAATGAAACTAAGTCTTCTCCCTACTTCTCTCTCTTGTTTACATCTTTGTACTCACACTATTTTGTCTTCCACAATATTGGTATATATAGTACTCATATATAACTTTTGTTGTGAATTTTTTTTAATGTATGTGAATTCAGTCACTTGAGATGAACATTCACATGAAAATTTTAATATCTCGCAAGCACACATCCACGTATAAACAAATAAGAGCATTAAGAATACTAAACCCCCACACTGGGTTGGCTTTCCTCCAACAAACTCAATTTTTCCTCTCATATGCGCGTAGCTGAGAGTTGGTAAATTATATAGCGCGTTATTTGGTTAACCCATTCACAAACCTACTCACTACACAAACTATTAATTTTTCTCTAGTAACAATGTGCTTATTCATTTTTTACACTATCTCGTGGGATTCTCATAAGCAGTAAAGATCGTCATCACAAAAAATTAGCCTTTGGATCAGCTCCATATTTCCATTCATATAGATCGAGTGTAATTATTTATAGAAATATGGTTGCAGGTGGGTCTATTTGGAGAAAACCATAGGCTGATATGATTTGAACGTTGAGGAGATCATCTTCACATAAAATCAACCATTGGATTATAATTTAGTGAGTCTAAGAACTGATGTAAGTGGAGTGTAAATTTGAAGTGAGTTTTAAGAAAAAGAAGACACTATAGGTTTTTTAGCAAAATGGAACGTTGATGAGATCATGGTCACAAAAATTATCACTTGGATCATCTTACATAGCGAACAAACATGTGTAAGTAATGTGTAAGAATAAAAAATGTATTAGGTGGGCCCACTGATGACAGTGTATATGTTGTTGTGATCTAGACGTTGAGGAGATCATCGTAAAAAAATCCAGCCCTTGGATCAATTGACCACGTACATTACCAAGTTTCCAACACCGTATACAAGTTTATTCATACAAGCTTTTTACAAGGTTTTTGTGGGATCCATGCATATGGAAATGATACAAAGAGTTTTCTTTTCAAAAAAAAAAATTTGGTAGAAATGATCTCTTTATTACCATTTAGATCATCCTTATCATAAAAAATTATGTCATTCTAAAACATCTAACTCAATCAAAAGTCCGGTAACATATAAGCCATGCATTCACTTTTTTCATTAATTTCAAACTAACTTTTGATGGGACTAAAAATATTAAAACTTGGTAGTTTTATACGAAGATAATCTATATGATGTGGTGAACATCCTCACTCCCTTCAATCACCTCCATGGGGCCTACTAAAATCTTGTAAAAAAAACGAGATAATTACTTACCCGAAGCAGCCGATAGGATCACCATCCTGCAGAAGACAACGGCGAGGAAGCTAACTAAAAAAGCAGAGAAACCAAAATGACTTTTGGCCACCATGATGCTTAATTTTGACATAGCAATTGTGATGTTGTGATGCTTTTATTTCTGAATGCACATATATATGATCGATCATATAACAATATAAGGTCTATTTTTAGTTAGTTAGCTAGCTAGCACTTGCTTAGACTTGAAAGAAACTTTATTTAAACATTACCTTGCTTTAATTAAAAAAAACAAGCCCTATGTACTTGTCTTGCACATAATCTTCAGAGTTGATTTTGATCTACATAATAAAAATATCGTGTTTAGAAAAAGTCGACTTTAGATCGTTCCAACTCCTAATCCTCAATCATTAAATTTCTTGCACAATTGCCTTGGCGACTTCTTCAAATCATACAAGAACTCTTTCAATTTGAACACATAATTCTCCTTCCCTACAACAACAACATAACTTCCGGGCTGCGACATTTCAATATCTTCTTCCAAAACATCCTTCAAGAATGCTGCAAAGACTTCGAGTTGTACCGACTCTAAGTCCAGGGATCCTACTATAGCCAACAGAGTACGATTAAAAGTGTGCTTCATTGACACGACTCCCACAGATAAGTGTAAGCGAAATATTTGTTCTATAATAATTAGGTAGACCCACGGGGTGGGGTGCATTGCCCCTAAGACTCCCCTACGCACCAAGGTGGGGATTTTTATATTTTTTTCTCTTCGTGCTAGCGACACTAGTGATATGATTTAAACCCTTAATCTCTTTGAGTCGTCGAGTAAGTATAATACTAATTGAGAAAAATTAGGAGTTACCCAAAAATTGAGTAATGCTAGGAGGATTCTTTAAGAAGATTCTCATGTAGCAACAAGACACATGTCAAGTCCATGCCTTACAATTTAGGTGGTGAAAAGAATAAAGAATCAGTAACTAAGGGTAAGTGCCATGTGAAACCCTAAATTAGAATATCCCCTAAAATCTCTCCAAAAAAATTTCTTAGAAATATTCAAAAAAAAAAAAAAAAAAAAAGGTAAGGATGAAGAAAACTGATGCACCCATCATGTGCTGATGTCAACGCATGTTGGCTAATTGTTGCACTTAAAATCTTGATAAAGGGGTTTTAAAGTTTAGAATGATGTAATTAATTTTTTTGGGGAAGATGGTCTACGTACTCAAAAATTTTACTCTGTATAAATAGGTCTACGTACTAAAAAAATAAAATTTTGGGTGGGTGTGAATTGGAATAAATATTTTTTGATGCTGTTGGGTCCTGCATGCAGACTCACTAGCTTATTACTCTGCTGCAATAGTGCAATGCTAATTTGATCAAAACCAAGAGCATGCATAGCTAATTCTAATTAAGCAAGCAGCTCTTCATTCAATCCAAGTTTAATCCATGATATATAATTAAGTACTGCAAATGCAGAGATTTGGGTTAGTGAGTGAGCTAATCTCTCTCTCTCTCTCTCTCTCTCTCTAAAACTAAAAGTGTCGATCCAACTACAAATAAGGGCAGTTACATTTTCATAGCTAGCCGATTTGTCTCTCAAACAAGACATAATAATGTGCATTACATACGTTAAAATTGATCCAATTTAATTAGGCAAAATCAATCCCACGATTAACATAATAATAATGGGTTACATGTCCACTCCTCTCTCTCTCTCTCTCTCTCTCTCTCTCTCTCTCTCTCTCTCTCTCTCTCTCTCCTATATATATATATATTCCCAACTTTAAATTTCCTACTCACATCTCTGTTTCTCTGTTTCTACATCTGCCAATTGATTAGAAGCAATATGGCTCTGATCAACAGCAAGTTGGTTCTTCTGTTAACACTTTCAGCTTTCATGGCAAGTACTGCAACAACAGTAGTACTGGGGGCAAGGGAATTGGCCATCAACAAACTCGGCAAAAACCTAGCAACCCGACTCAATGCCGAAGGTGGTGGTGGCATCGGAGAATGCTGGAACGCGCTTCTTCAGTTACGTTCTTGTACTAACGAGATTATACTCTTCTTCCTGGATGGAGAAACATATCTAGGACTCGAATGTTGCAAGGCTATACGTATTATAACTCGTGATTGCTGGCCTTCTATGCTTACTTCCCTTGGTTTTACTGCTGAAGAGGGTGACATTTTACGTGGTTACTGTGACGCCTCATCGTCGGCTCCTCCTTCGGCTCCCGTCACCACGATTCCACCGGTGCAATCTCTGGCTCAGTCACCTTTCTTGGGTCCCAGTCCTTCGTTGGTGGTTGGATAGAGAAGGAATTGATTGAATAAGTAATATTTGGAAGGACTAGTATATCTATAGTACTTAAAATGATCAGTTTGTTTGTTAAACAAGAGTCGTGTTTTCTGTTTTTAGGGTCCTTTAATTTGGTGTCAAGAGGTGTTTTCAAGTGATATGCCTTAGGGTTGTCAGAGCTTGTGTTGTTTGGTTTTCAGTTTTCTCTTCTCATGACTTGCATCATCTGGTGTGTAAATCTGAATGCATGTTTGCTTGATCATCTCTCTCTCTCTCACTTTAAAAAGTTCATAAGCTTAAAAATCCTACACAAGCTTAAAGTTAGGTTCACATTGAATCAGATTCAGATGCCTATCAATAAACACCTTAGGTCTGACCAAACACAGTAAAGATTCAAGAGAAAAAAAAAAGGGCAAAGAGAGTATACTTAGTGAAGAAATTAAAGGAAAAAAAAAAAGTGTGCCCTATAATTCCACGCCAACTACTCTTCGAAGCTTAGTAACCAAAAACTTGGTATAGGGGTGACGCTCCCGCTCCGGATCCTCGCGCTCGCGCTCCCGCTCCGAACTACGCTCTGGCGCTCCCACTCCGAAGGTATTTTTGAACTAAAAATATTTTTTAATCGGCCGCTCCGACGCTCCCGCTCCCACTTTCGTTCCCGCTCCGACCCGCGCTCTGGTTACTTAGCTTTGAAGCCATCAGACTCCATTAACGGATTAACCATTTCGAACATGGTTCAAAATTTCGGACGTTTCAATTGATTAGGTTCAAAACAAACCCATTTTGGTTAATTTCGATTTTATGTTACAAATTATAATATTATTCACGCATTGTTTCAGAACGAGGTCTTTCAGTCAGAATGTCAGTTTTCAACTAACCAAAACATTCATTCAATACAAAGATTTAATACTTTGATTTGGACCAGAGACGAGACCACCCTCTAATTGGATTTATACCAGTTGGACAGACAAACAGAGGATATTCTAACCATTAGATACAAGCATTTTTCATGGCTTAAATCTAGCCAGTAAAAAACATCACCTATACAGTGATATAAGGCTCATAGCATGTATATAAATTTTTGGGGATTAGGTGACATGCTACTTTGCTTGTTACTACCATTACAGAACTAAAATTTCTTCAGCACAATTGAACCAGCAAAAACCCTTAAGCCATAGCCAGAACAAACTTGGATCCTAGAATAGTAAGCTTTTACATTCATGATCTTTTCACCACACAAAATTTAGGTCTAACATTCACCTAAGTATACACAACACCACCATCAAACTGGTTTCAGTCAAGCAGTGGGGACATTGTAGCTTTAAATTATACATTAGGATGCCCTCGGCTACACCTTATCTGTAAATGTTCTTAGAACTAACAAACATAGAAGAACCTGCTGCAAAATTACTTGGGGTAGGAAAGTCCCATTACCTAAGAGAAAAACTGGTCGAAGGGAAGCAAAACTCATTTTGCATGATCCAGAACCTTCCAACTGACCAATGTAGTTCCCGTCTCTGATACACCTTTTGTGGGATTCACAAAATTCTGGGTCTCTTAATTAATCACACCTTCTTAATTATCTGTACAACATCCTCATCTTCAAGTTCGTGTTCCTGGTGAGAGTATTAAAAGTTAAAACACATTCATCACTACACAGAATGCATGAGAAGAGGAGAAAAATGAACATAAATTTAGCAAGCGGACATTAAACAAGTCAAAGATTAGAGAACTGACCCTGCCCACTCTTTGCGGCTTGTGCTTCACACTTGAACCCCAAACCAATGCACTGAAGATTTGACCACCACAGAATTAGTAAATAGCAGTGTATAATGACAGACGAACAATCAGAGTTCTAAAACCAAGACAATGAAAAGTCAAGTTCAACGAAAAGAAATTAGCCCCTTGTTAGCTATTCAGTGTACGACAAAAATATGGTAAATAAAAAGGATTCGTGTTCAGAAATTCCAATTAAAAATTGAGCAATGGTTAAAATATTAGTATATAATATAAAATAATGAAATATAAGATTAACAGTTTCTCATATTTTTGGTATTCTAAATATGTTTTTAAGCAATTTGGATATAATAAGCAAATACAAAAATAATATGATATATTCATGTAATTCGCGAATTTTATTGCAGCTTGAGAAACACATATGTTTAATACAACTTCTCAAAAACGAAACATAAAATCCATGAATTAACAGGTGATGGTATGTTAACAAGGATCTAGCCTTCCCACATCACAAGTGTGAATTTACACATGCAGGCAGATTCTGACCTGCAATCCGACGGTCCAACTGAATGGCTCACCAAGGCCAAAACATTACCCAATCTGGTGATTCTACCAACATGATTTGATTACATTCTTTTTGGATGCGAAGAAAAAACAGTAACAGAATCCAAGAAGAACATGTATTGAAGATGTGGCTTATGATTGAGCTAAAAGATCTTCTAAAGGGAAGCCCATCATCGATTAGCCTAGTCTTGCATGTGTAAATTCCAAGTATGGATTAGAGCTTCATCCCATTCAGTCCAGACACTTCTGACTATTCCAAAATAGAACCGAGCAAATAAATAATCTCAAAAATCAAAGAGAGGAGGGAGGGATACTCACTACTTGAATTGCTTAAGCATATCTTTGTGAATTCGGGTGCAGAAATCCTCCACAGTTCTCTTCTTGGATGACAGAATTACAGGGTCTTCATAATCTGGATTCATCCCCTTTGGCTTTGTGTATATACGGGTTAGGTCAAGATATTCCCATATCTTATCCAGTAGCCCATCAAGGTTCCACTCTAGATGAGCACTGCAGCAACAGCCTCAATAACATATAATCAGGTGGATGCGCAACCACAATAAGCTAAATAGACAGCACAAGATAAAGCAGAAAGTGATTCTATAGTACCATCGGAAAATGAACTGCAAGATGGTTAAACCCAAGGCCCCATAATTTTTAGAGAGAATCAATTAGCAACGGTGTGTGTTCGTGTGTCAGTGTCCGTTTCAAGAGTTGGCTGGGCGGTAAAAGAAAGAAGGTAAACTGTCCAGCCCAATTTGGTTTTAAAGGAAAAGTGGGGTTGGAGGAGGCAAATTTCAAAAATCCGGGCCAATGTAAACCAGTTCACCAGTAAAACAGGCCAGGCACATCAGGAACTGAAAAAAAAAAATTAATGCGAATACATCTGGATTTCTGGGTATAGTAACACTGAGTTCCAGGAAAAGATTCTGAGCATCCACTTATTCATATTAAAACAAGAAAGTTCCAATCATGCTTGACACTCAAAAGCAAGTGCATACCATACTAAAGCCTAACGAAAATGCCTTTCTGCAAAGAGAATATCAAGTTTCAAAAGTGAACTATCATTAACAAAGTTAAAGGAAGAGTAACTAAAATACACCATTAAAAGAACAAAGAAGAGATTACCTGATAGGGCAGTAGTGAGGAAGCTTGTCCAGAATCTCCAGCTCTTCAAGTGTTATCTGATCAATCTTATTGACCACATAGATGCAGGGTATATATACCCTACTTCCTTCAATAACATCTATGAGATCATCAGCGGTTGCATCATACCGGAGGGAGACATCAGCATTATGAATCCGGTATTCACCACAAATAGCCTTTACTGTTTCAAGGTCCAGATGTGTGTTTGTTACTGTTGATGTGAAATTAATTCCACCCTTATCTTTCCTCCTGAAGGTCAGATTGGGTGGTTCCTTGTTTAATCTGTTATCAGTATAAATAACCAAAGGTTACACTCTATAAACAAGGAGGCAAGCAAACAAGCAAGAAATAAATCTTCGATAATGCTCAAAAAATGTAAATGATCTACAGAATAATTGAATGGTGTATCTTCATCAAAAAAATAATTGAATGGAGCATTAACACACAAACCATGACCACTTAAAACAACAGCTCTCCAAAATTGTATGATCAATCCAATATATAAAACATTTTAAGAAATTTCATGGTAATAACCAGGGAATTTATAAGCAGAAATAATCTATGCAGGTTCATAAAGAAAAAGTAATACTCATTCAAGAAACATGAATCAAATATCCCTTTAGCTTTAAAACTATAAACAAAAACTACTTTAACTCCTGAGCTGAGATAGATGAAATTATTTACGAAAGTAGCACAAGCTTTATTAAGAAGCATAACTATTATTTTTTTAAGAGGAAAGCAAATAATATTTGTGCAACTTAATCAAGCTTTGTAGGATGATTGATATAAAAATGAGGTAGCTTTTGGTCCTCGCACATGTTGATTTCTTCAATATACCCCATTGGACATATTCATCTCACCAAGAACCTTTAACTGCATTATTATGAACCTTAGCAAACCATTTGTCATCTCATTAGGCGAGAGAAAGCTAAAACTTACTCCATTCATCTCTTTTGTCAACTCTACTTAAAAGTGCAAAGGTTAACCCTTTTTTTTATTAAAAGGTAAACCATATTTTGTTACACTTTATGATACATAAAGTGCATTCATCGCACACCCTCCCTTGTGGACGAGCTGAGCAAATCCAAGTGGTATCCTTTCACTCTGTATCTCCATGTTTAACCAGGTACTCTGAGTCCAGGAAAGCAAGTATTTTGATAAACTGGGTACCCAAAAAAAAAAGAACAGAACCTTTTACTGAAAAGGTAAGGTGGGGTGTCAAAATCACTTATCTGAAGTGGGCTTGAATTCGTTGGACACATTTTCTTATTTGAAGTTTCAAATGGGGCTGCTGATTTTCAGGACGGTGAGGAGATCATGAATGGGTAGGATCTGAGAACACATTTTTTGACATATCTTGTACTGTAGGGCCACATGGAAATGATGTTTGATAACCTCCTAACTGTGAGATTATCTCCACAAAATATCATCACTTTATTCTGGAACTTCTAATTCTATCAGAATGGTCTACAAACTGGAAAATTCTAACATGCATTTTGCTGTTAACTTCAACCCAAGTTTTTATATGGTTTTCTTTAAGCAATTTTTCAAATGGTTAGAAGTATAAATAAAGGATGACAACAAACAAGGGAAGTTATAAGAAGGAACTCAAAAACTTCTGCAAGTTTCCCAAGAAAATGAAGCAGGGTAAATTAAATAGAACATCGAAATTCATATTATGTAGGAGTACCTTATGCCAAATCCCTCAAGCTCTTTCTCAATTAGACGCTTGTGAGTTATCGGTTTTATTGCATCGAGAACAATTAAAATACAATTGCATGTCCTAGCAGTACTGATAACCTGGAAAAATGTAATGACCTTTTAAATTAAGTGATCTATTGCAAATCATGAATCAGAAGTTAAACCTAGAAAAATATAATATAAACTTCACAAGGCACATGCTCTTCATTGTGGGGTAGCTTTGATGCAACTTGCATGAAATGATCAAAGGAAGATCCTCATTGGAGCAAATTGAATAAGGTGACTATTAAAAACAATGAATAAGGTGACTCTTAAAAACAACATAAAGTACAGTAGATACAGGAGGATCAACAACCTAAAGCTAAAACAGGAATTTTACAATACCTTCCAAAAGGACATTATATTTTGATTATACATTATTTAAAAAGTGTTTCAGGGAATTACAGATGATTCAATTCCTATAATATGGAAGTTAAGTTGGTCCATTCACTTCGTTCTAAACCTCTGAAGGCCTGTCAGTTTCGGATATGTAGAAGACCAGATATTCTTTTCTACAAAGACCATATACCTGTATATAATCATCATGCAATAATCTCATTACACTTATTTGATAAGTTCTCTCATTAGATTTTGGACCATTGAAATCAAGCATAGGCAGATATTGTCAGATTGTGGTAGATCTAGGTCCAGCTCTAGACATGCCAGCAAGACCCAAACCCAGCTCGGATCCTTACCATACACCCCAAAGGGTAACCCATGAACAAAATGGAACTGTTCCAAGACCCAAACCATATCCAAAAAAAGATCCCAGTAGTTCCAGATACAGTTCAGGTCACAGACATAGGTCCATTTAAAAAATGTATCTTAAAGGACTTATTAGATGATTCAAACCCGAAAAAGGAATTGGGATGAGGCGGATCGTGGGAAAATTGCACTATTTCATGCCCTGGTCTGGTAGAAACAGTCCAGAAGTATGTTGGTTACTGATTATTCATAAAATGAGGTAGAAATCTAGTCTATTTTCCATTTTCTTTTTAAAAAAAGTTTAGGGCTTCTAGAGAAATAAGAATTTGAGCCTCAACTGTCCTCTCTAGATAGTAATCACGTTCATTCTTTAAATGCATCCTTCAATTCAATATGGACATACTAGGTGGGTCTTTTTTATGGAGAACTAGGTCTTACAGCCTGAAGTTTCAACAATTCTCATAACAGAGGTCCCAATAATTGATCCATAATGTGCACTTAGAAAATATATTCTTCCTCCACAACAAATGCATGTCGGATCTGTTCGGTGGATTAAGGGTGGATTGGTGGAAAGAAGGAAACCCAAAAATGAAGGTTTCATGTAGCTGAGCCCAAATAATTAGGAAAATACAATAAATCATGTTCAGTATAGTCTCTTGCACAAACCATGCATTATGGATAAGAAAAACAATAAACAGGAAAGGATTCAACTTTTCGAGTTGTGTGGTTCAAAATATCTACTTACAATCCTCTGTTATCA
The DNA here is from genome assembly GCA_002174775.1 of Macleaya cordata. Taxonomy (NCBI): domain Eukaryota; kingdom Viridiplantae; phylum Streptophyta; class Magnoliopsida; order Ranunculales; family Papaveraceae; genus Macleaya; species Macleaya cordata. The sequence goes on along the minus strand of MVGT01002360.1, from coordinate 261,670 downwards.
AGTTGATCCAAAAAATAACAGCACTCTGCACTTGTATGCAAATGCAAGTTGAAATAAAAAAATAAAACCTCAAACACATCAGAATGATTGTATAGCAATGTTCTAACAAGAACAACCACATCTTACCTGCCTTCCTCTACCCTTTCCATCTTTTGCGCCCTCAATAATTCCAGGGAGATCGAGTAACTGCATTAAGGAAAAAAAAAATTTATGAGAAAACATGCTAACATGATTTATATATATATATATAACGTAGTTCACATATCTCTAGAGGATTATGAAGGGAAACTAGAGCTGAGACAAAAATAAAAGATAAACATTTTAAGAATCTATTAAGGATAGTCCATAGGATGAGATGACAATGATTATACCAAAACAATATCAGTTAATTTACGATATGTGATGACACCACATGGCATGACCCATTAAGTTTATGATTCTACAATGGTTCCAAATGTGTATTTATCACCTTTATCAACCAAATAATTTTTTTAATAAGAAATATCATTACAAAGTCTTGTAACTCCAAAAAGGTTGAAAATCACTAAAATATGATACTTTGCACATCAACCGCAACATCGGAGGTTGAAAACTACTAACCGCACAAAAAGGAACCTTCAAAGCAAATTTTATACAAGATAATAGTACCTGAATTTTTGCTCCTCTGTACGTGATTACACCCGGAATGCAAGTTAAGGTAGTAAATTCGTAGGACGCAACCTGTATATCATGAAAATCATTAGGACTACAAGCCCTTGAAAATTGTCTCTTTTGCAGATTTCAAACACAGATTGTGAAAGGCAAAATGGAGGTACAAAACAAAACTCTCATATTTCATATTGTTAAGCAAGAATTTGCAGTAATGGTGTAAGCATAAAATAGAGAAACTAAAAGGAGAAAATATTTGGATAAAATATGCAAGAATGAAGCCTACGATGCATAGCAAGTTTAACTATTCAACCCTGCAATTTCTATCACGACATTTTCCTCAAACACTTTCAAAGCAAGACCTGCTTGCTCCATGGTTCGCCTTCAAGAAAATGATCATTTTCCATTCCAATCAAAACCATCTTAAATTCTTACCATCCAGTACCTTCCATATACATAACCCAAATGTCAGGAACCTCATGCAACTTTTGGCAAAATCAAAAGTCAAGTTAGCAATTAACAGCTTTTATTCAGACATCCTTTCTCCAAGGGTAGAGTTAAGTGTTCTTTGAGAATCAATTCTCCTTAAAAACATCCAGTTAAACCATGCTAACGGCATTGGAATTTATATTAATATGTCCAGGCACAAATATGCCTCACCTCCTAAGCCACGAGGTTTACTGACTAAGGAAAAACCACGCAGTATGTCAGGTGAAACATCAGCGAACGGGCATCAGAACACAAATAAATCAGAACCAAGAGAAGCCGATAGAAAGGTTAAATGCATCCAATAAAAGTTTCACAAAAAATAGTGTTTATCAGGAAAAGTAACAGATGATAAGAAGGTTTCCTCAGAAGTTAACCAACTCAAAAAAATTAAACTGCACTAAGGATTCATATACCTCTGAAAAAGTGCCAGTTAACTTATTCAGAAGGGTTGATTTCCCCACTGAAGGGAACCCCACAAGACCCACTCTTGAATCTCCACTTTTAGTAACATCAAAACCTTCACCAGCACCACCACCACCTCCTTTTGTTGGAGGCGCAAGGAGATCCCGTCTTAGCTTTGCAAGTTTCGCCTAGAATGACACAAACAACTAAATGCAGTTAGTTTTGTTCAAGTAATACAAACATGCACGCATTGATTAAAACATCTTGCAAAGTAAATAATTTACTTAATAAAAAGAGGCTAAATGAATTTAACAGTAAAATTGTCCCAAAGACAAAGTACTATCGAACTTCATAGAATAAGTCTCTTTCTTGTCCCCACTTCGTTGAAGTAGCAATGCATAACCGGAAAAACCTTCATAGAAATCTTCCATTGTTACGGTCAACGATGTCGATGTGAACCGGAATGGAGTTGCTGTGTTTAAGTAAAATTTACTCATCGACCTCAACCCCCTTCCCCTGAACACCAGTTTTTACATGCTAGGAAAATGCTTCTGATTAGAAAACGGTATTCTGATCTCACATGAACTTCTCAAATATCAGTGTAATGGAATCCTTCACAAGGACCACTCTAAAGTTTTAGATTTTATGCCTCCAAAAATAAACTTTTTGACTTCTTGGAAGGAAAAAAAAAATGCCTATTTACACTCACACACATTCAGACTACCACCCATCTATAGGTGGAAATCCCTAAATAAACAGACATCAATGTTTTCCTACTAGATTGTGCAAGTATGTTCCCCAACCCCAACACCACCAACCCTCACCCCCCCTCTCTCTCTTAATGTTTCTCTTGTGGGGATTGTTGAAACGTGTGGGTGAAGAATGGTGCTATGTCCCATCATCATCATCCTATGATAACACTCCACAACTAGCATGCTTTTAAAAGGAACCTTCCAAAACAAAACAAAGAAAGCTAAATTTCAAAACCACAAACATCCCACCATCAATATTTCGAACACCTCAGAACACCCCTGACCCCTCGTCCCTGCATATAATCCCCTTTGGAATTCCCATAACTCCAACTAGCCATTCTATCATCGCACTCACGTCCCTACTTCCACAAACAAATCTCACTTCCTATCAACGGAAATTGTCACTACCGAGCAAGCCCAAGAAACCCAGAAGTTTGGCCCAGAGTTGATAATCATAGAAACAAATTTGCATCGAGTTGCCTATTTGCTTAACTTTGGCCCAGAGTTGATAATCATGATGACTCCCTATTCTTACATAGGTCACAACCATTTTCCGAGAAAATTTATTAGCCAGAAAAAAGGATGAGCACCTTAAGCAAACCGAGATGATGAGCAGTAGCTTTGTTCTTTTGTGTCCTTGCCATCTGCAAACCAATAAACAACAAGATATTCGTAATCACTAGTAGAAATCACAATAAAAAACATAGAATAAAGGAGGTTTATGACTGATTACTCAGTACAAATAGCAAGCAAGCAAGGTTTTGAAAAAGTTGGGGTCACTGACAAGTAGTCAAGTACCAACTACCAAGCAGTTGGTATGAATAAGTTTTAAACTAGCTTAATTGTTAAAATTTGAGAAGGCTAGTGATGTCCATATATGAGTGCCCAATTGCTCAATAAGCCCAAATTTCCCAATTCTGGATCAACATATTCCAGTACCAGAACTGGAACCTTTTGTGCATAATAGGTTTTCTGGTTCTACCCAGTTTGATACCCATATAGAACCACAAGTATACCAATAAAGCAGAATTGAACAGATTAGATGCATAACCAATCTTTTTCCTATTCTCTTTCTTTATTTCTTGTTATTCCTCTTTGTACTTTCCAACCTGAACCAGAACCAATTATCTCAGTTTCCAGTCCGCCTTTTTCAGTACCGCAACTGATATAAGTCAAAACCTTCGTATATTATGGTTGCAATTCTGAGTGTCTTCATACCCAAACTGCAAATGAACCATCTACAAATCCAATTTCTATGACATTTTTATTAATTTAACATATGTTACAGATATTTAGAAAATCATCAAGAATGTGAACAACTTGGCACTCTAGCAATGATAGTTAGCAACTTAGCAGCATAAGGGATGTATTTATGGGGTGGGTGGAAGTTGAGAAGGGGTTTGGTTATTGGGACTTGGGAGAGCAATCAGGAGGGAGTGTATTGTGAGATTTGAATTGGTTAGATCAGTCAACATTGGGTAACGAAATGAAATTCATGTTCATGTTTGAGAAATTCCTTATAGTTTCATATGAAAAAAATTACTACGGTATTCCCCTTTTCTCTCTTCCTTCCAGAATGATTTGTTTTTCTTGAGATTTTTTGTAACTCTATAACTTCCAATAGATAAGTGGGTTTCCCACAAAAAATGTGAGAGCTGTTTAGATCCTTAAAATGATATCAACTTATATACATTTAGATATGTTATAGTATCCCATAAAAGATAACTTTTCCACCAAAAATAAAATCTAATATGATCATTTCACTTACCCATTACATTTTCAAAAAAAACCTAATACATTAAAATTTTGAAAAAATCCAATTCTCAGAGCGGACCTTCGCGTAAATGAAAATCATAGAAAGGAAAATGCAATCTTCCAAATCATATGAGGTTCTTCATATTGTAGATTTCTTTTTAACTGAACTAAACATCTTAAGGTAAATAATGGAGGTCTTCAAAACTATACGAACATATGTTACCACTTTTTTGTTCTGATTTCGTTAAGTTCTAATATATTATTCTATTTGATCGATCAAATAAATAGAAATTCAAAATGAACATTGGAGGCATTCGATTAAAATGATAAGTGAAATTAGGGTTTCTGGTAGAGAAAAAAGTAGCAGGCTGTAGAATAAAAGAAAGATGGAGAAGAGAGAAATACCTCATCTTCAATGTCTTTGATTTTCTGCATTACAGTCGCCATTTTTGTTGAAGCTCCGGTGGAAGATAATCAAAACCCTCGCTCTTTCTCTCTCTAGGATGATCTCTAACTGTGACAAATATTTTAGAGTAGTGTCTGCGGCCTACTTGCCAAACCTTAAAAAGTTCACATGACAAAAATCGTCCAGTTACAAAATTTAATGACCAATAAGTCCCCAATCAATATTGTCTTTGTGTTTTGGGCACCTTCGCTTTCGATCTGGGGCACCATTGGATTTAAACCGCAATCCAAAACGTTCCATTTGAATTGGGTCGCCCTCCAAAATGGCATTTTAGAATATGTTAATTTTCAGAAAAAATGATCTACATTCTGGGGAGAAAAATATAATCACTGAAACTTAGTCCTTGGATCATTCCCATATGGAACTCACAAAGCCGTGTAAGAGTTGTGTAAAAAGAAATTGTGTAAAAAGATCATTCCACTTTAAATTTAGTTGTTTATCAGTTTATTTTTTTATTATAAACATATACACGTATATATCTATGAGAGGGTTTATTTAGCTCCTCCTTATTCAACTTTTCTTATTGTGGGCCCATATGAAGATGATTCAAAGGCAGATTTCACGTGAGTATATTCTCATGACCATATAGATCATTATATCTAAAAAGTGTCCCATCATAAAGTGTCTAACTCATTCGAATCAATCCTTAAAAGATTTGTAGGTTTTAAACTTTGTTTTACCTTTGATTGTCAATAAACCTCTTATGAGGTTAGAAGTTTTGGAACAGAATGATTTTAGGTGAGTATATTCTCATCACCATGTAGATCATTATATCCGAAAATTAGCCATTGGATCATCTTCATATTGGTCCCACAAGAAGAAGAGCTTCGAAGGAGTTGAATAAGGAGGGGTCCCATGCCTATATTATCAACAACAACAAACTTTACCATCTAAGCTAGCTGACACTTAATGGTTACCTAATCCACGCTTACACAAAATCAATCACTAAATCATCTCCATACAAGCCCCACCAGCAATTACGAGTCCAGTGTACTAACAAAGTGAGTAAAACACAAAATCCAAATCCAAATAAATATTAGTGTATAGCCTTTGTGGAAATCTTACTATTTTAACTAGGCTCCAACTCGGCTTAAATCTTGACTATTCTAGTCCATTAGAGCCATGTCATTCAATCTTCGTATATCATGGCCGGAACAACAAAAGAAAAAGATTAAGGATTAGTATGGTTCACGATCTAAGAGATAATTTACACCTAAATTAATATACATTTTGTATTACCTTAAAATTATGTTAAGATTTACAATAAAACCACCTAGGATTTTATAAAACAAAAAAAATCAATGAAATCATATAGATTTATATAGTAAAGTTAAAAAACAGTTTTAAATGTGAAATAAGATGTAGTTTTAGTTTAGGTGCAAAATTGGTTTTTGAAATCTAAGTTTTTTTTATCACCAACTACACGTCCCTTAAAGTTTCATCTTTGTCTCATCCAAACAAAACCTAAAAGTTATAAGATCCTAAATTTCCCAAAAAAAAAAAAGAAAGTAATCAAAAGAAGGAAAAAAAATGGAAGAAAATAAAAAATAATAATGACGTAAAAGAAATAAAAGAAATCTGTTTTCTAGTTCATCCAAACGGACCCTAAAAAGTCTAAACCAGAACCTAACTTGCAGAGGGAAAACAGAAAAATAGAAAGTAAAAGAAAACTCGAAGTAGCGGCAGCAGCAGCACCACCAGCAGCAACAGCAAGTTCCCTATCTCTCTCTCTACTAAGAGAACCAAAAAATAGGGCTTTTTTTTTCCTTTCTTTGCAGCAGAATAAAAATGCCGAGAAGAAAGAGAAATTAAATTAAGCTCTTCTCCCTTGTACATTAATGGCGACCAACTCTCAGCATCGCTGCGTCTTCGGTTCGTCTTTCTCTCTCTACCCTCCCTTTCTCTTTCTCTCTCTTAAGATTTCATTCTTTACCCCCCGGCATCAAGATTCTGTGTATCGTGTAGATTCCAAATTGATGAAAAATTACCGAATCCTCTGTTCATCGAATGTTTTTTTATTTTTTGGGTTGTTGGATCGATTTGGTTGTTAGTAATATTTTCTTGAATTACTTCGTTTTATGGCAGTTGGGAACATACCCTATGATGCGACTGAAGAACAGCTTATACAAATATGTGAAGAGGTCGGCCCTGTTGTATCATTCAGGTTAGTGAAACCCTAGATTCGGGATCAAATCATTCATCTTTCAATAATTTTTAGTGGTTTAAGTTTGAATGAAACTTGAATGATTGGAGAGAGTTGTAAAATTTATTGCTTTATTAGTTCTGTAATTCAAACGTGTATGAAGAGATTTGTATCGGCAGTTATTTTATAAAGCAAATTGACTTCGATTTTTGAATAATCCACATTACTTTTGGTTCAATTGTAACAAAAAGGTTTGATTTTTAAGTGGAGAAAGTCTCTGTCAAGAGGATTTATGAATGAAATGACTTGAAATCTGAACTGACTGACTGAGATTAGATGATTATAAACTGGGTTTTTTCACCAACTAGTTAAGTTACATTGACATGAACCACGAATCTAAGTTCGAGAAGCTGGCGAGAAATATTGCACCAAAACCTCGAGTTCATGGGTCAGATCTGACGCACATCTACATTCACACTCACAGTCACAAACACAGACAATTAAAGAAATAGGATAAAATGTTGGGTTTGCACTGGTGTGTTTGATCTTATCTTGCCCACCACAAAAGAAGACAAGTAAAACATGTATCATTGAGAAGTTGATCACTTATAGTATCATCTTGTTTTTAAGTTCCAGTTTAGACAACCCTCTTACTGAAATTGCTAGAAATTGAAATGGTATATTGAAAAGTTTGAATTTTTGTTAGAAGAACCTTTATCAAGACATTGAGGTCAGGTTTAATCCCAGCTTACCCACCAGAGGAAAAAGTCAGCTAGGACTTTGTAAGCATGTTCTATCCGTGCATGTTTTCTACTTTTGCTATTAAATATAATTCTATGGATGCCTAATTGCTTTCCAAATAAAACTGCGGTAAGCCTAAACTATTCGGTGATGTTCAAGAGATGAATATTAAAGGACTATTTCTGTTTGTGACAAAGGGGAGACGGGGTTACTTGCTAAGGATCTGTTCTTTTTTCTTCTTTGAATTGCTTATCAGTTTCTTATGTATTTCTTTTCTCATTTTAATTTCAGATTAGTTATTGATAGAGAAACTGGGAAACCCAAAGGATATGGTTTCTGTGAGTATAAGGATGAAGAGACGGCTCTAAGTGCTCGTCGTAATCTTCAGGGATATGAAATAAATGGCCGCCAATTACGAGTTGATTTTGCTGAAAATGATAAAGGTGCTGATAGAAACCGTGAACAGGTATGACAATCATATCTATGTTTAGAGAGCTTATTTATTTTTCTCTCTTTTTTTTTTCCAATACTGTTGCTATGAAGTGCTGGACAAACCGACAAACTATAGTTACTATCTTTGCGTTGGGATGGCACTCTACAGAATTAGCCTGGGTTCATGGTATATGAATTATTTTCCCTTGATGTGAAGTTCTTTCTCAGCTAATGATCTGTTGTTGTTTTGTTATTAATATGTAAAAATGTTCTACTACATATTGATGCACTAATATTTAGAACAGGCAATCTAGAATGCATGAAATATTGACCTGTGTCAAGATTTGAAGTAACTATATGGAGTATTATATCGGCCTTGAGATGATACATGAAGTGAAAGACATAAAAATGTTCCACGAACACATGGAAATGTTCATAGCTCCAACAAGCATGAAAATTCCCCTTAATAGGCTCCAACAAGCAAGATTTGAAGTTATAGTACAGAGTATTGTATCGGCTTTTGAGATATTTATTATATAATATCCCTTATAATTTTAGTATGATTAATTGTTTTTAATTTCGTTTTATTTTTTTAAGAAGAGGGTGATATTCTAAATTTGCCACAACATGAAAGAACTCTTTGGAAATCCTTCTGGCTTTATATATAGTACATATCTCTCCATTAAATTTGTTATTTGCATTACATGGGGATTGAATTTTCGTACTTCCATTTCTTGGTGTTACATTTGTTTGTTTCGTCATCCTAGCTTTAACTCTGGGTGGCCAGTTTAATAAAGACTTAATCTGTCTCCAACTTGGCTGTTATTTTTTGCAGGGTCGTGGTGGGCCAGGCTTAACATCAAATGTTGGTTAGTTGTCTTCTCTCTACCTTGAAGTTCTCTCTTTCACCGTATTATCTGTTAAAACCATTTTATAATTCCCTCTTAAAATATAACAGATCCTCAAAAACCATTAGGTGGCCCAGCTATCCTGGGGGATTCTGCTCTCCATCAGCCAATCGGGATCTCATTAGCTGCTACGGCTGCATCTGTCATGGCAGGAGCTTTGGGTAATGCTCAGACTGGTAGCATGTCCAAGCAAAATGGTTTGCAAGGTCAATTTGGTTTGGGCAATGATCAATTAACTCATTATCTAGCTAAAATGTCCAGAAACCAGTTGTTTGAGATTATGTCTGAAATGAAGGCAAGCAATTTCCACTGTTCTCTTAGCTTTCATTTTCATAAAATGATCGTGTATGATATATTTTGTATTTATTCTAATGACAGGTAATGGCTACACAAAACAAGGAATTAGCTCGCCAGCTATTGTTATCAAGTCCACAGCTCCCAAAAGCTCTTTTTCAGGTGGTTATCTTGTCATTTGGTACTTTGTCCTCTATAGAGTCTAGTCTGTTTATTTCATGGTTGCTGCATCATACTTTGCAATAACCAGTTAATTCCTTATCTAGCTAAAATGTTCAGAAACCTTGTGGAGATTCGCCTATTTGCCAGGAAAAGAATATATATATATATATATAATCCATATTCAGTATATTAAATGTAGGTCAAATGCCCAAAAGGGATAGCATAACAAAAACAGTACAACTCAACAATTAGGATATTCTTTTAACCCAGATGAAAATAAAAAATCACTTCTGCGACATATGATCGGATCATGATCTCCTCCCTTTTGAAAAATGGACATTTGAATTTGATTCCATAGAAATACTTTAATATACTTGCGACTGTGCCCAATAAATGATATTAAAAACAGTCCACATGTCCACCCTCTTCCCCACAAAAAACTGAGTAATGTCCTTCCAAATTCTCCAACAAAGAACAGAAGGAAATAACATCCACACACGTAGGACCAGGTAAGAGACACTTTCATTTTTTGTATATCATATACACATTTTCCATCTATATTTGGATTTCCAAAATGCTTTCATATCTCCGGATGACGTTTTTATGGCTTTCTGCTCCTTGTGCCTGTGTTCTTCAATATCATGCTATTAATGTCAGTTCATTAGTAGCACACTTGTACTAAACTGCTACTTAAGAGTTTCTCTTTTGACTGTGCAGGCACAGATAATGCTAGGAATGGTGACTCCACAAGTGGTTTGTTTCATTTAATCTCAAATCGCCTATGTATCATTTGTTGTTGCATAGCATCAAAATTCGGTGGCAAAAGAAATGTAACCATCATATATGCATGGTGCAGTTGCAGATGCCAAATATTCGGCAATCACCTGGTTCGCTCTTGCAACCTCCATCACAAGAAGGCGCACAGGATCCGAAGTTAGCAGTATTTCCTCCTCATCCTGGACAAATGTCTATCATACAGAATAAAACACAGCTTGGGCCAATGCTTGGGGTACAAGAAGGTCAATTATCTTCTGTACCTCAAAATATTTTGGTTAATAATCAGTCTTCTGCGGTCCCATTTCCCCAACTTTCTATGCAACCTCGGTTTCAGCATTCACAACAAGCACAGAGTCAACTTCTACAACAAACAACAATGGCAGGGCAGCCTGGAGTTTCGACAGTTCCATCCATTCGGCCTTTTGCTGGTTTGCCTATTAGACCACAAACTCCAGTTTTGGAAACTTCTACTGCTCTGAAGCAGCAAGTGCAACCTCCTTTGCTACAGAATCGTAGACCGGTTGGAGCTGTAAATTTAGGACATAATACTCAGTTGGTTTTTCCAAATGCAACTGCTCAGGATTTACTTCCTCCCCGGCCTCTGTTATCACAACCAAACTTTCAGGTGCCAAATGCTACTGGTACAATTGGCTCCTTTATTACCTTGTTGATTTAATAATTAAATAATAGTGTTGCACTGTTGTTTTAACTTATTTAAGATTTTAAACATAATAAGAGAAGAGACTAGTGAAACGTTTCTCTTTGGGTGGAATTGCAAGAATTTAAGGTGTTGCTCTAGCTCTTTTAACGCGCTTCATATTGTTTCTTATTTATGAAGCCAAAGAGAAGAAAGTATTTTTAGAAGAACATAATTCTAGACTTCTATTCTTTGTTTCTGATTTTTTGTATGCTCTAGTGCCTTCAGAAGCCAAAGAGAAAAAATAAAGAATATATCGATCTGCTTGATTTTATTGTGTGAAAAGTTCTGCATTTTTTTTTGATTAGTACATTGTTAACTGAGAATAACCTTTGCAAGTTTTAATTTTTCAAAGTATTGATCTGTTCAACAATAGTGAACCATTCCAACACATCTCCTCATGCTTCTTACTAAGTTTTAGGAGTTTACTGGCAAGATACACAATTTCCTTAATGCTTTTAGGTATTTATGTCATTATTACTCTCTTCCTCCTCTAATCCAATCCTTGTTAAACTGCAGCATAGTTCATCAAATTCTATGATGTTACCGGGTGTACCTGAAACAGTTAACAAGCTTGCTGAAAGATCTGCTCAAGTTACTGATGATGCCAGAAATACCGGGTATTCAAACATGTCTTCGGGATTTTTGGAGCAAAAACGCATGATTGGTGATGCTTCAGATCCAATGAATCATCCATCAAAACTGGCAAGGTTGGAAGATGGAAGGGCGTTACGCACTATGATGAGTCAAAACACTTCTACCACGGGAGGATCTGGTTCAACCCAAATTTTTGGAACTGGCTCATCTCCTGCCAACCGAATTTCAAGTTCTGAGGGGATGCAGTATCCTGAGAAACAAGTTCCTCAGGTAATATGTTTGGCAATTTCCTTATCTTCACAGACTTATATTGTTAAATATGTGTCCGTTACTCTTGCATGGGTGGTTCAGTGGTTGTGGTTTACTCAATCGTCAGACAACTTTGCCTGGAGAGAGCTGCCTCACTACTTGTGTGGAGAATTTTTGGTGTGTCATGGACAGTGACTAATGATTTTAAACAAGAAAGTCTGGTGCAAGGGCACGGCATTTGAATGGCATAAGAGTTAGCGACTTAGTGTAGGTATCAGCTGAGGGATTGAAAGGTGTCTATAATTTGTAGAAATTAGATAAGGAATTTGAAAGTTGCTGTCAATTTTTTACTTTGGGTGGATCAGGACTCTAGCCTGTCAAAATTTTCTTCCAGAACAATTTTTTTTCCTCATTGCGGCAACAGATTTCTCTGCAAGATGATTTGCAGGCGGAAGACGCTGGGTAGAACCCTTCCACTGCCCAAACCTAACTCTTTTTACCATAAAATTTCCTGCTTCCCTTTCCATGCAAGTATTTAACTTTTCTTATTGATTTCCATTTTAATGAGCATACATTGAATCCCAGAGGTCGGCAGTCTAACAGTGGTTTTGATTAGTTAAAGCACTTGATTGGTTTCCTTGTGTTGATATCAAATTATCTTCTTTTTTTCTGCCCCTTGCGATTGCAGCTTGCACCTGATGTTGAGTCAGCCTTACTGCAACAAGTGATGAGCCTGACGCCAGAGCAGCTGAGTTCCTTGCCTTTGGAGCAACGGCAACAAGTGATTCAGCTTCAGAAGATGCTAGGCAACAAGTGATTCATCTTCAGGAGATGCTTCAATGAGTTTCCAGTCCCCCGATGGTTCTGCTGATGGAGGTGTCTGATGTAACGTCCCCGGTCCAGCGGAGCTCTTCCTTATTTTCAGGCATCCATGATTATCGTTCCTTTGGTAAGCCAGGCGGGTGACCATTGTTATCATCCCAAATGGAAGAGATCAATCACAGATTTTCATATCCGGCTTCCGAAATGAGGGTGATGATAACATTCATGTAACAATATGAGAGATTGTGAATAACATATTTAATTGAAAAAGAAAAAAGAGGATAGGAAAGATTTGGGTTCAGTTCTTTCTTTTAGAAGGGAGAATTGGAACCCAATTTACCAATATGAATGTTGCCTGTGCTGCTCTTGTTTCTTTCCTTTTACTTCAATTCTAGTTTTATGTTCTTTGCAGAATAAAAACAACAGAGATTTAGATTGAATGTTGGGGAAGGGTGGGGTCACAATTATGTATGTTATTGTCAGAAAAAAAAGAAGAAAATAGAATGATTGTCATGCAATATATATGATGAGAATGGATCCGGGTATAGGCTAGATGTACAGCCTCTTGTGGAGTCCACACAAGGTTGATCTAAGGGCTGAGTTTTTGTGAGGGTGTTCTCCTCACCATGCAGATCATCTTCACCAAAAATCAGCTTATTCTAAAATTCTTAACCCTTCCAAAAGTTGGTCGGAAGTTGATTAAAAATGAACTGTGAGAAATGAGCAATGAGAAATAGAGAACTTTTAGTGGGGATATATGTTTTGGAGAATATTCTTACAAAAATTCAGCCCTTAAATCAACCTCATGTGGGTCTGACAAGAGGTTGTACATCTAGCATGTACATTTAGGTCTGTAAGCTGATCCGGACTCGTATATGATTGGAATTTTTCCTCAAAACTATATATATATATATATATATATATATATATATATATATATATATATATATATATGTATGTATATATAGCCTATAGAATCCTTTCACACCACTTTTTGTTTTACACCAAGGTTACACCATCTTATGGGCCCACATGAAAATAATCTAAGGGTTGATTTTTGTGAGAATAAACTTTTCATGTTAGACCATCCACCTTATAAAATATCAACACATTCTATAAAATTTGGGACCCTATCAGATATTAGTCGTAATTTTATAGTCTATTTGGACAAGGGATTTGGGGGAGGGATTTTGTGGGGACCAAGTATTTGGTGGAAAAATCATGTTATATTTTTCTTTAAAATCCTTGGTCCCCACAAAAATCCCTCCTTCAAATCCCTTGTCCAAACAGACTATTAATCTTTTTGAACTATCTATTTTACTAGTAAAGGTTCAACCTACCTACTTTTGAAGAGGTTAATAATCATGTAAAGATCTGATTTTTCCATGAAGATGATCTAATGGACTTATCCTCAAAAAGCGGGTGTTGCAATAAGCAGCATGCTGAGTTTCTTTGGGAGGCTTTTGGAAGCTTGTAATATTTTTGAAGTGGGTGCTCCAGTGTTCTTGCTCCACAGTCCACACACTAGTTAGTTTGTGAATAAAGTATAAACAGTTTTTTTTTTTTTTTTCATTTTCTTTTTTTAAAGGTGAGGTGAGGATGTGTCTCATTAATTATATACTGTTGATATCCTAATTAAAAACTCTTTTTTTCGAATAATGGTAGATGGGGTTTGGCGGCGTTCTTGATAAGTCTCCCACCTAACAATCCTAATAAAATTACCAAAATACCCTAGAAGCTTTTTATAGTACATCTCAATTTTTTTAAAAAATTACTAAAATACCCTAATGTGGATTTTTTTAGTTCATCTAAAATACTCTAATCAAATCTCCAAAATACTAAAAATACACATTTTGGTTAATGATACCAGCGATGCTACCAACAACTACTTAACACAGGTGATTTTATTGATACCCCTCCTTAGTAGGAAGAGATTATGGTTTTAAAACTTATTGTTAAATTTAACATACTGGACATATATGGCTTAAAGAACACATGCAACATACGTGCATATGATTCGTCTAAAATAATTGAAGAGGAATATTGACAAGCAATTCGTCGTAATTAAATTACATATGTGCAATTCTTGAGTTGTTTTTAGCAATTATCTTAATTCTTAAGGATATTTAGATAGCGAAAAAACACTTTAGACGTAATAATTTCAAAAGAATGGTCATTTAGGATTTAGGTTTACATGCACTCGAAAGCAGTAGGTTATTTGGGTAGACAATACACGAGTCCATATTTGAATAACATGAATGGAATCACATTGGAAAAACACAAATCCACCTCCCTTCTTGATTAGTTGAATTTGTTATTCTCCCATTTTTAAGGTAATTGATCCTAGAACTTAATAGGTGAACCAAAAGTTACCAAACATGGTGAGAAAAGTAATTACGTGAACATCTTACGGCTATGCACTCCGGCCGGCGCAATTAACCATAAGCACATTTATATAGTTTTCCCTCACTAAAATAAAAATAACTAATTAAAAAAATAAAGGAGTTATTCGTAATTTCCTTCTGCTTTTAATTATTTATATATTGCTCTTCTATCTATTATACAATTCAGGACGGGGGTACAGTTGTCATTTTTAAAAATTGTGCTGCTTCATAAGCCCCCCGCCCTCCCCTCTCTCTCCCTGCCCTCTCTACCTCCCTCTCGATCTCAGCCTCCCCCTCTCTGCTCCCTGCCCTCTCTCTCTCGAGGTTTTGAGCCGTGC
>MVGT01002360.1:228831-246271 GCA_002174775.1 Macleaya cordata | reverse complement strand
AATTTTTTTTTTTTTTTTTTTTTCTTGATCGTTACTCTTTGTGTTGCAGGTGAAGCTATGATCAAACCGGATTACTGTTTTTCAGTATATGGTCGATATTTATTCGAAAATCGGATTCTTCTGTAGTGAAAGGTAGCAAGTTTTGTACAGATCTTCGGGATAACTGCAAGCATGGAGGCCACGTGTGCTTCGAGCTTGCAATGTTGTACTTGGATGGCTTCTGAGAAGAGTGGACGGAAACCTAATGGTTTCTTGGAGCTTCATCAGAGATTTGGAGAAGATCGGAGGAGGCAACGGATTGTTAATTCCAGGGTCTTGAAGTGGAGTGTTGATCCCATACGACCTAGACTGGCCGGATTCGAGCTTTCATGTTGCTATAGAAACTCTGAAGGTGAGCTAGATAACGTCTAATCTGCAATTAATTTTAGAAGATTGATTTCACTTTTATTGAAAATTTTGATTAGCACATAATAAAACATAATGAGGAAAAAGGAAAACTAATCATAGGAGAAGATGATCTAGGGTTGTGTTTGACACAATGGCCTTTAAGACAGATTCGCTCTGGCAAAGGTGCCGACTATTCTGTAAATATTGTGGTGTATAGAAGGCAGCTCTCCAAATCTGTACGTTTAGCGAATCGACAATTGTTGTGGTCACAAACACATGACTCAACACATTCTTGTGCACAGATAACTTGTTTTGTTGGAAAAGGGTGAGAAGAAAGATTCATGTAGAAGTCATTGGTGACTCTTAAAAAAACACAATGTGTTCTTCCAAAACCACAAAGTGGCTCCAAATATTTAATGAGGACTCTGAATAACACAAGTGTCTCATGGCAATTGAAAAAGAACCTCAAACATAAGAACAACAATTTTGTCACACATTAAGAATTATTAAGAAACATAATTCCAACAATGCATAGTTGTTATCGGAAGACCTCATAATTTAATGTAGTTTCTCTAATAAAGGATCAAGTGGATCACTATACTTAGGTTACTCTTAGGGGAAAGGTGTCACTTGATTTTCTAGCCTTATTTTGAGTGCTTATAAAGGTTCTGTTTGGCTTTGAGATCATATCCATTGACCCTTTCAAACTAATGTTTTTTTTAATAGATATCACTGTACTGATTGTTTTTATTGAGAGTTTACAACAATATTCTGTGTAGTTATGTTTTGCAAAAGGGAAGTACACAATTTTGGGACTTGTGAACTGTAATTTCCTTTTATAAACAGGATAGCTGTAAAACTGATGTGTGTATCTTCTTCTTTTTTATTTTTTAATTCTAATTTTCAGGACTGAACTGAGGAGTCATGATCTCACTGTTTCAACATGAAGCAAATGGGGTTATAGAACTAGCTGAGTTAGCTAGAAAACATACTTTGACTTTAACTTCCATTTCTTTTTTGATTCATTAGCTAAAATTAATGAGTGATGAAATTATGGAGGTGAAGTTACTATTTTATCATTAACTTCTTTCAATTATTATCATTTCGTAGATTCAACAGTGGAATCAGAAATAGCTCAAGGTTTTGTTGATGAACCTAAGATTTTGAAGGTATGCAATTCAGTCCTTGTTAACTTCTTTTGAGTCCACATTTTACTTCTTTTAACAGCTTTGCTGTTTTATATCTTGTAATTGGATTGTTGCACTTCTATTTATTGGATGTTAGCATCATTGCAGAAGAAGGCACAAGAAGTTGCCCCTTACTTAAGTGGACGTTGCATATATCTTGTTGGTTAGTTCTGTAATCTGAAACTTGTCCCAGACATTAGTATTACGTGTGTTATTCCAATTGCTACAGTGTATGAGGTGTGTGATGCAGGAATGATGGGTTCTGGAAAAACAACAGTGGGGAAGATTTTAGCAGAAGTACTAGGTTATTCTTTTTTTGACAGGTTTGTTCTTGGTTTTTTTTTTTCCTTTTTGTTTTTTGGCTCTATATTGAGAGCCAATTAAGTGATGAGAAGGGTGTAATGGAAAAAACATAACAACATTAGAGATTATATGGAGTATCATCACTGTGTAGTGGGAAAACGTTAACAATATTAGAAGTTAGGGCATTTTTCATACAGTCAGACCATGGGTCAGTGGAGCCCATGACATAAACATGGGTTCTGATCATAGTCAATAAAGGCTCCGTTTCAATAAAGGCTCCGTAGGCAAAAACAACCTTTTGGTGACACCTGGGATAACATGGATGATCAATGGCATTGTTCAACTAAACAAGGGCATGTTGAGTGAACCGCACTTCAACACGTGTAAGCATGGATGGATGTCAATAGAGGAAATAGTCAATAGGATTATAAATTTGCAAGATTAATAAGTGAAAAGGTTGTTACCGTAGTAAAGTTCTAAGGAATAGAATCTATGTTCCAGAACTTGTTTTTAGCCTACACTTTTGTCCAATAAGTTACAGTATGTATTATGTACATCATACAAAGTAAGAATTTCTTCAGTAAGTTTAGGTTGACGTCTTTTTGTCTACCTGCCCGAGGCCCACGTGGTTTGAATGTAAGGTGGTCTACCAAAGAATTCAATTAAATGGCTGCATATTGGTATTATGATATCCACTACTGCATGTGTCTCACCCTGTACATATCTTTTCAAAAACCAAAATGAATCTGATGATCATAAGCATATACTCTGTAACTCTATTCTCGAGATCATTTGCTATATATTATCAGGCTGGCCAAAAAAGAATGGGATAGAAAGGGTCACTGTGATTACATAAAAAAAAAGGGGTCACTGTGATGGTTTTTTGGATCTATTTTTGGCATAGAAGACTTCCATGGAGTGATCCGATCATATTGTAGGTCCTACTCCGGTATTCCCTGCATGAACGCCCACTGCCCATTATACTCGTATACGTCGGTTGACTGTCCTAGGTCCACTGGATGTTTCCTTAAATTTTCTGTTAAGTTAAACTCTGCATTGTAGGTTGGATAATGATATGCATGATGTTTGTGGGGTTTGCAGTGACAAATTGGTGGAGCAGGCTGTGGGTGGGACTTCTGTTGCTCAGATCTTCAAAGAGTATAGTGAGACTTTCTTCAGAGATAATGAGGTATTTCAGTGAGCATTTCGTTTCATTTGCTAAATAGTAAATACACTACATTTAAATATGCATTTGTCGAGATTTAGATGTATAAAAGAATTTCATGAGCAAGACATTTTACACATTTTATACAGTCGTCTAAATCATCATTGAAATATCATGTGTATCGATTTGCAATAATACCAACTAAAAGAATCAATACTTATTGATAGGATGTAATATAATTTTAACTTTGTTCTGGTAATACGATCTCAGGTTATTTTTAGTAGTAACTTCGACAAACTATTAAAAAAAAAGAATAATAGTAAAAACGGTGAAACCTCAAACAAGACTACCACATTTTCATTTGTTTGAGGAATGGGATTAATTTCCTGTCCCAAGTTGGGATAAGGTAATGATAGATGATGATTGGGGTTTGTTGGCCATTGCTCTTTCTAGATTAATTTTGTGGTTATATTATAAACTTCAGATTTCATATATTTAGGTTACCTTTTCTTCTCTTTTATAGAAAACATATGGTTAACGTTTTTTCAGATAAATAAAAACCTGAAATGTTAAAAGGTTTTTTCTTGCGTCTCTTAGAGTGAAGTACTGTGGGATTTGTCACTGATGCGCCGGCTAGTTGTTGCCACCGGGGGCGGTGCCGTGATTCGACCAATCAACTGGTAAGGGAGTAGAGACTTACAACTTACAAGTTACAAATAATGTATTAATATTCCTTGCATTATATTCTCAGTTGTGTAAACAGATTTTCTTGACTTCTTGAATGATCAGGAAATATATGAAAAAAGGAATTACTGTCTGGTTAGATGTGCCTTTGGAAGCTTTGGCTAGGAGAATTGCAGCTGTAGGTACCGACTCTCGCCCTCTTTTGCATCATGAGTCGGGTGATGCTTACACAAAGGTGACCCCCATCATGAATACCAGCCCATCTAGATAAATTCTTTAGGGGATCTAAATGGGATCAAAGTTTATTTTTCTTTTTCTTCTTGAGAGTATTTTCATCTTACCCTTTCTTTGAATGTTTCAACTTTTTTTCTATTTTGACTTCTTCACAGGCTTTGTTGCGGCTCTCAACCCTTTCTGACGAGAGACGTGAAGCTTATGCCAATGCCGATGCTAGGGTTTCCCTTGAATGTATGTTTTCGGAACATGAAATGTTTGTGATCTCTTTTCATGAACACTTAATTCTTGCATCTCCCTAAGCTTAACCCCCCTAGCAGAAACATGCTGCGTCCTGTTCTTCATTTTCCCCTCTTCCCTAGCACACTGCTTGGTCCCAACCTATCACATGATTGGCCACTGTCGAGAATTGAAAATAAAAATAAAGATACAACTCAATTCATGCTTTTTCTTTGCTGAATGCTAACGAATTTGTGTTCACTTAGCAGATATTGCATCCAAACTGGGTCATGGGGATGTATCTGCTCTCTCACCAGCTGCTATCGCAATTGAGGTATCTTTTTGTTTTTGAACAAACAAAGTGATGGACTCTCTTCTATTTACCATCATCCAATATTGGAAATTTTCTTTATTTCAATTTTTTGGGCATCCCAGTAGAGGATGAAAAAGAACTCCAAATATAGTTTTTTAGGAAAAATATTCCAAATAGGATTTTCATTGGTCAGTTGCTGCGGGAATCTACATGTCCTATGGAGTGCTATTTTGTATACCCACTGTAAGGTGGCTGACCAACATTCATCCAGCCTTCAGGTGTTATTCTGTCTAAGGATGGTACCACCTTACAAGTAGGTGAACAAAATTACACATCTGTTCTATTTGTCTCAGTACAGTCAGTAGAGTATGGATTTTTTTAGAGTCCTCGATGCAAGGCGCCTGAGCTTTCACACATCTTTTGTTTTTTCTGCCTGAGGGCATAGCCGTAGGGTGTCTTTTCACCTTTAATTCATGCGGGTAAGCGTGAAGATCCTATGGCTTTGGCGCACAGGGGAGAAATTTGAGAAAGGCAGGGTGCTTTAAATCCTTTTTTCTTGTCTAATGGCTGATGGCTCTATGCCTCTATCATAGCGTGTAACGAATAACCTCTTGGCAGGCTCTCATTCAAATGGAGAACTTTTTAAAGGGCGGCGACGACGACGACGACATGGCAATTGCAAGGAATTCCTAGTTTTCGAAGCTCCTTCCTGGTTCTTATTTGCCTTTACTGCTTTGTGCTCTTACCTGTTTGTTTATTTGTTTTAGTGTTTGAAAGTTTTCATTCTTTGATCCAAAGAACCAAGAATGAGAAAACAAAATGTTGTTTGTATATTTTCTTTCATTTTTTTTTTCAAACAATCTTGTTTTATTAATTTCTTTTGTTTATTTTATAAAGGGATTATTAGCACCCAAAATATGAACAATATGTATGAATTTTGTGGATACAAATATAACTAATAAGTCAAATGGGATGTTGATTCCATCAACAATATTAAAATGGGGGTTGGATTTTTTATTCCCGACTTTTTATTTGTTACACCCAAGTACCCAACTTTCTATCCCTACAGACAGCTAGCTTATCAGCCTGAGCCCGATCCAAGGGCTGATTTGTTTGTTGTGAGGGTTATGTCCTCATCTTGTGGATCATCTTCTCAAGTGATGCAACTTGCTTTGCCCAGGGATATGAAATTTAGGTCAAAGCAGGAAAGTTTGCCTTGCACAAACAGTTGGTCAGTAAAAGTAATACATTATCTATCGATAAAAAAAAAATGTAATACATTATCTGATTATGGGAGAGAAATGAGGTTTTGATCAGCTTATAACTTTTCATTTATTAAGCTTGATTTTAGTTTACAACACAAGGAGCTCTGAGCAGACCGGATACTTTGGGGGTGGTTCCCAAGTATATTCGTTAGTTAATCAACCTCGTTCCTACCAGTAAGAGATTTGTACATACAGTGGCATGTAGGGCCAACATCAGGTTGATTTAAGTGCTGCTATTTTTTGATAATATTCTCTTCAACTTATAAGTCAGTATATAAATGCCTGGCCGGCGCTGGCCGATATGCAGATGGTTGTGCCATCTCAAAAAAAGAAAAAGAAGGAAAGTACAAATATAGCAGCAATTTTGCAACACTTCGTATGCAGAACTGTAGAGTTTTTGGCAAATCCTTCAGGTGGTATCGATATCAGTAAGTGGGTATCGATACCATGGTTGAAATAGCCAAATCAGATTGTGAGAGTATCGATACGGCGTATGTTAGGTATCGATACCCCTGGGTTTGTTTCATTTTTTAGGCGGTTTTGGAGACCTTTTGGGTTTATGAAACTTCTATTTGTGCGTGGGTTTGATGAAATCTATAAATAGGGAGGTCCTAGGTCGTCCCAAAGGTGTGCTAAAGAGTGCCATGGTACCAATGTGAAAGTAGTGGAGTTCTTAAGGTTCAAGAAGAGGTAAACCTAGGGTTTCGGTCTTCTTGTATGGTGAGGAATCTAAAGGGTGAGAAACTTGTTGTCAAGGAGAAGGGTTTGTGAGGATCTAGGGTTTGAGAATTTCTTCATGGGGGTTGGGACCCCTACCCCAACCCAAGTTTCTAGTGTTCTCCATGTGTTCTCTCCTATGTTACTATATACAACCATGGAAATGGACTTTCAAGGTTGAAGATGATGAGAGTGCATTGTTGGAAGTAGTTTAGAGAGTCAATCTCTAATGGATTCTCGTTGGTATTCTCCAATAAGTCTTGTAACGTCCTTGATGTGTGTTTATCTGGTTGGTTGTATAAGAAGCATTTTAATATGTTCTTGATAATAGTGGAAGTTTCTCTGGTGCGCCGATTTGGCCGTGGATATAGCCCGTGAGGGTGAACCACGTATATCTTATG
Source organism: Macleaya cordata (assembly GCA_002174775.1). Classification (NCBI taxonomy): domain Eukaryota; kingdom Viridiplantae; phylum Streptophyta; class Magnoliopsida; order Ranunculales; family Papaveraceae; genus Macleaya; species Macleaya cordata. The sequence continues at coordinate 239,396 of MVGT01002360.1, read as the reverse complement.
TTGTGGTTGATGCTTATTTTTATCTTCCTCATTATATTTTCTTGTTGATTCATCGTTATTAAATCTCAAGATCCTTAAGCCTGTTCTACTATGCGCCGGGGATGTATCGTTGGTATGACGAAATTCCTAACAAGAACTATATAATGTAACATCTTCATTCTCGATACTATTTCGAAGAGAACTCTGCTAATAATTTTCAGCAAAATTCTCTCTTTCATGATACATCAATTTTTTGAGGTTTAAATCCACCACCAAGCAATGAAGAACTGCAGCAGAGTTCTAGAAAGAAGCATAACTACTTCGTTAAACTTGCCATGAGATTAAACAGAATTGCTTGCTCGTGAATGTGCTCTAGAGAAAAAACCGCCGAATTGTTCTTGCAGTCAACCGGGAAGCCAATCTTCCGACCAGATCAGCTGGCAAAAGAAGCAATTGCTGTTGAGACTCTGGTGGGAGCTGCAAAAAAAATTTCTTGGAAGTTAAATAGTTTGGCAAGAACCAAGTGTTAAGATGCCCAAATTCCCAAAGCAGTTTATATGAGGTTCATTTTTTAAAACCATGAAAGTATCAGAGATAAAAATAAATAAATAAATACATAAATCTTTACCAATTTGAAGTTGAGGGTGGGAACACAAGAATTGGTGATTTAGCATGTAAATTAAGGGGAAAAAAATTGAAGAAATTATTTTTATTAAGGTCAACAGTTTATCATATTATATGATAAATATGGAAAATTGATTTCAGAAATAGGAAAACCACTTTACCACATTCTGCTTCTAGAATTTTTTTTTTTTTTTTTTAATGCAAATACTCTTGATTTGCGATGTATGGTGCATGAAGAAGATAAGGCAAGTATGACTCACTATATATATAACCTTTTCTTACCTCCAGAATAACAGAAAGGTTGGGTAAAATTTCCTGAACAGATTCTAGTTGATTAAGTAGTGATGCCTCCTCATTGGATGATCCCTGATTCTTGTATGAGTTAACATCTTCCACTCCCTAAAAAAAGAAAAAAGACATCACCATGTTAAATTGCAAATAATATTTCATTCCAAAAAAATGTGTTGGAAAGTGCTCAATCAGACACCGACTTTGGACTGCAACATTCAGCACTGAGGTTCATTTTCCAAATATTCCTATGAATCTAAGATGAACTTTGATGACTTCCACGAAACTTTCAAATGCAATCTTTGTTCCAAATGTCTTGTCATGTTTTTCAGAGAATCAATTAAACATAGTAAGCTCTTACCGTTCTTGAGTTCTGATTCTTTTGAAATCCTGATAACAAATGCATTAGATGGTTCAAGTTTCTCAAGTTGATGATATCTTCATCATCCATTGAGATCGATGAAACTGGAGCAGCAAATGGCAGCCTTGAAGTAGCAGCAGAAGTAACAGAGTCCAAGGCTGCTAACCCAAGTGCATCCAAACCCTGTATTTATTACAATAACCAAACAAATACAACAGAAACAATAAAAAACAAAATTTAAAAATAAAAAGATAAAAAACCAACAGATTATTTTACTATGGGCAGGGTTTGGCAGCAAAATTTGGTCTGTTGCCTGGGATTGACCTAAGGTCATGCCTGGCTTGAATATTGAAAAAACGTTGACATGCAGAACTCTGCCCTTGAGCAAACCCACTGGTAAACGTCTGCCGAGCCAAATGAGTTGGACTACTGAAGCCAACCATGGGCCAAAACCAGGCTAATGTATAAAATGCTGGCCTAGGTTGAAAATGGGCTGGCCATCCCTGTGACAGCTCAAGTTTCAACCCTCATGTGTATGAGTATGTTTTGGTTGACCGTCCTTGCGGTCTACCAGAGATGTTTCTTAGATTTTCTATCTCATCTCATCCCACAAAATCACTGATCCAAACTATTATTTAGAAGCCCAAAAGCTGTACCTTAGCTAGTTCCTGAAGAAGTATTTCCCTCACAAATGTGCCCTGCCATAGGTATCAAACAGCAAAATTGTATTATGGAGGTCAAGGTTTATACGGTGAATTGGATTGGCTTAGCAGCCTAAGAAATTCATGTAGGTTGTTCAGCACCTTTTCTGTCAGTGTGAAAGAAAGGATTTGCTTAACCACCACCCTGGAATCAGTGCCCTCTGCTTCTCCCTCTACCAAAGCCTTCTCTGTTTTTGCACGAAGGGACTGCCATTAAAGTACACAAGGTTCTGGAGAATATTAGATGGTGGAACTGAAAGCACGGTCAACATAATTAAAAAGAACTTGGAGTTCAAGATAGCGGAAGTAAATTTACGAGTCGAAAAGTGTCGGTGAAGTGAAATTTCTACACTTATAGAAATTTGGTGCACCATTGCATGGATTTTCTTAGTAACAAGTGGTTGGCACTACTTGGTAGTTGCTGATGTTTTAGCCACATGTTGAGATAAACTGAATGACATATTTGTATCTTCTTGTAGTTTTGCATGTTTGTGTACAATGTACATAGAAAAAGAGGGCCAAAATAAGCAAAGAGGGGAAAAAAGAAGGAACTCACTTCAGTTAATAAAGACTCTAGACGATCAATCCTGAACACGCCATCCTGGTAAGACACATATCAAGATTGTGATGTGAGCCTAATATAAAGCCCTAGTATCACATTAAGAGTCAAACGAATTTAATGTTATTAGGATAAAGTTAGCACTATAGACTTCAAACTCCTTTTTTTTTTGGATCAGAATGGACTTCAAACTGTTTGATGTATGTATAAATTCACCTCATATAGAAGAGCTTGCAAAGAAGACCTGAGTTGGGGTGAGCTGTCGGTGAGTACTCTTCTTGCAATCCATGGATATGAACTACTCAAAACTTTGTAATTCGGGTTGAAACTTATTGCAATGCCCTCTAAAACGGCAAGGCTGAGAAATCAGGGGAAAAAAAGAAAGAAAAGAAAAGTCAAACTACTTGGCTTGAGAAAGTTAAAACATCAATAACTGAGAGAAGGAATAAAAAGGGCACCTAAAAAACTAGACCACCTCAAGATCAGATGCATAACAGGATTTCCAGTATAAGGTTATTACCTTCGAATGACAAGAGAAAAATACGATGGTATCTGAAATTTGAACTTGTACCTGAGAAATCAGTCAGAAAACAATATTAACTCATACAAGTGCAGGAAGGAGATGACTTGGAGACGGTAAATAAAAATAAGAGAGAACTGAATGCTGACTAGAGGAAATAATGGGTTTTTGAGAAGGACGTTATACACATATTAGCATAGTTCTAAAATCGCATATCGGGACCCCAAATTTAAGATACGCATATCGTATCGAAAATCGTGTATCGTAAGATACGCTATGCCATAATGACTTATCCTCTCATACATAACCTTCTAAGTTCTTTTATCTATTTCTATCATTCGCCCCCAAGCTGGTGAGTAACCTATGACAAGTTGACAACATGGGCCTCTCTCCATATAACCATCAGGGAGAAATTTGTGGATACCCATCTCAGCCAAATACCTGCTTCTTAGAAGGAAGCATGATAAGCTCCTAAGTGCCATTCAAGTGAACAGCTTCCATCTTATCAATCATTGCCTGTTTCAAGGTGGAGTGGGGATTTCTAAACATATTGGAGAACAAACACAGAAGAAATAGACACAGAAGACAAATGTAAACTGATATTATGCCCCCAACTAAATACATAATGACAACCCTTACTGAATATATAAAATCCTGAAATGGTTAGTGGTTTAAGCTTTCTTCTCTGTATAAAAGGCATGAAAATGGAATTTCCATTTGAGGAAGAAGCACACTCTAGGTAATCATCTTAATGCTAAGTTACTTATGAGTTCATGCAGAACAACTCCTTGTGATATCAGAAATACAGAATGGTACTGGATCCTTCAAATCCCAAGGGTGGCTCCGCTAATACAACATGACATGGGGAAATTTTAAAGAGTCTTATTCATGTCAAACATAACAAATATCTTAGCCAAACACCAACGCTTTACATTAAATTTTTTTTTTTAAGTAAAAATTAAAGAGTCAATGAGGTCAATGAGTGTAATGAAGTTAAGATAGGAAAGCCTCATTTCATTCCTAGGGCAAGTTAAGCTTATTCAAAGTGTCCTTGACAAGAAAAAGAGACAGAAAATGCAATCTACTAAATTATCTAAAATAAGCTGTTGAGTAACAACTTTGGGACATGAAATACACCACCATATACTGAAGCAAATCAGTATTTCTTATTTTTATCTAAACCTTCATATTAGCTATGACACTTGATTCCAAATAGAAATCCAATTGAAGCACAAAAAGAGGCATCTCCAGTAAGTTTAAGATTCATATACCACTATGCTGTGTAGTGATATGTAAATCTACCAAAGAGATCCAAAAAGAAGCTCATTTCCTAAAAATGATAATTATTATTTCACAAGCAGGTGCAGAAGCAAAACACCATACATAGTGCGCCCCAGATTTCCTGAAAGATCTCCAAAACTTATATTGCGGACTCCTTTGTTGACGGCATTTTGGAAGACATCTGCAATAAAATGAAACGAAAATGCTCATATTAGCAGGACAACAAAAAATAACTGATACACAAGCCCTCTAAAATTGAAAGTCGAAGACCTTGAAACTTCAATAATCAAATGATATACAAAAGTAGTTATGGTCTCTGTTACAAAACCTAAGGAGATCTGATGAATCAAAACCTGTTAATGCCTTTGTCACAGCATCCTTTTCTGCAGTTGGTGGAAGAAGCCTGCAGAAGAATTTCATGACACAGTTACACCAATCCTACCAATAACATCACAGAGTTCATCTTTCAACAAGTTCAATATTTTCATCAGTCTAATAAGGAATTAGAAAATTTGATACCCAAGAGTGACAAAGTCCTTAGCCAATGCATCAAAATCACGGTTTACAAGATGGAGACAGGCCTCAATAAATCCATCTCGGAGCTCTTGCCTGAACTCACCCATCATACCAAAATCTGGTGGTGGAAGAAATTAATTTAGTTGCTTCACAAAAGAATAAAAACTGGAACAAGTAGTTTCCACTGATAAAGGGGAATCATCCAATGTGACTTCATAAGAGAAAGAGATAAGAAATCTAAGTGAATATGACTGTTTCTTTAAGATTAGATTATGTGCATCATTTGTAAAGCATACCCAAGTATGCTAGCTTCCCATCATATGTGCGTAGAAGGTTTCCAGGGTGAGGATCTGCATGATAGAAACCATATTCTAGAAGTTGAGAAAGTGAGCAATATACTCCTACCTGTCAAGCACCAAACAACAGAGACCCTCTTTAAGTGATTTTGCAAAACAAAAAGGTTAACTTAGTTGGTTCTTTTCCTTTTAAGAAAGAAGAAGAAAATGAAGATAGTCCATAGTTTTTGGCAATTCGACCTCTATCAAGTAAAGATCCTTGACTTCAGACAACTTCTCCCCCTACAACATAAGAAGAAATAAAATGAGCAAGAATTCAGAGATCTGGAGTCTTTCAAGTATAATGTAGAATTAGGTAGAAAGAAAGATGGAGGCCCAGGAAGTACCTCAACCCATTCCATAATAAGGACACGACGACTACTTTGCCCCAAGTACATCTCTGGTACAAAAACATCTTTTAGGCTCCCATACAGCTGTCTGGTTAACAATGTGATACAGGAGGAACAAAATTAGTTTAGATCTGGCAATGTCGATTTTGATTTGTCAATTAATTGTTGAGCAAGCAGTACGTTTCTACTGAAAATTTAACAATTTTAAACTAGGTCGCACTAGATAACGAGATATGAATTAATAACCATGGTTAGATTATTCAGACTCAAGATCTTGAATCGCCAGTGCCTGGATCTGGATGAAGTGGGTACAGTGTCAAAAGCGCATGTCAACCTCCGAGTCAATCCTAAAGTTAATTCTTAGTCATGCCAAGACAAACTAGCAGTCAAACTAAGAGTCTTTTTTTATTGGTGAGTCAAACTAAGAGTTAAGACCAAGCCAAAGAATATAACCTTGAGTTAGCCGATCACTGACCAAAAAAGTAATAGGACATTCGAGTCAGAATTAGTCAAAGACGAATCAATGTGATCCAGAGTTAAAGTGCTTTCCTCCCCAAACCTAAACAATTCAACCGACTTGGACGAGCCAACTTGGCCCGTCTGAGGTTTGCAACCATGGTGATGGTGACAGCAAAATACACTCAGAAAAAATCAGAGAAGTCGGTAGAAAACTGTGATGGACTAGACAAATATGATCTGTCAGAAGTTCCAGTTGGAAACATTCATGGTTCAAATTACTTAATGACATTTTCAAGCGTATCTTTTTGGGTTAAGCTTCGTAACTAGAGTAGGTCTTCAAGTATTTATCCGTATGGTGTCTCTTCTTTTTCTGAACATTTGTTGAAATAGGAATAACCATACCCACCGCTTGAGTTTCTGAGACTAAAGCATGAAAGCAATAAAGAGAAGCACTGAAACAACTGAAGGGGATCAAATTCAAGAAAAGACAAAAAGGACAAAATGCAACACAGAAAGGAAATTGAGAGGAAATGACATGAGTTGGTGAAAGGTTTATGGTTACAGCCTTTTAGGCATTAATATTTATTCATTTAACTCTATGTCTCAAGGAGAAAAGGCACATTATCATATCTAATCACTACAGTATAGACTAAACGAGGTAATGTCAGAAACAATTCTTTAAATGCCACATGTAGATTGAAGCTCAAGATGTATATGGGCACAAGATATCCAAATAACAATGTTCAACACAGAGGTGCCTTTAAAAGATGAAAATGCACTTATGCCATATCCACCCTTGAAGCGATCCTACCTAAATTTCAGTCCATTCTTTGCTTCTTCCCTGTAATCCATCTCCTGCATTCAATGTGATTTACCTGTATTCAATGTGAAGTTCTAAGAATATGCCTCTTGAGGAAAAAATAAGAAATTATGCGCTACAGAACCAGAATAAAAACAGAGGGAAAAGACATTTATAACATCACCCAAATTAAATATCCTTGGAAGTTCAATTATTAAGAATTTCTAGGATAGAAGGCCAAGCATAAAAAGAATCAAGACCAGAAGAGAAAGTGGTATCCTAAAAAATCTAAAGCATGATTTAAGCAGAAGAATAAAGAAGCAAAAAAGCATGATAACAAGCACGCTTAAGTGCAGAACTCCAAAGCAACTGACTACTGAAATTGTGAAGAACTCCACCTAAAGATAAAGTCCTATTTCCTATCCTTTTTCATGAGAAGCACACAAGCCTGAAGCAAAGACTACTCATTAACATGGGAGCAATGCCGACCAATCAGAAGGAAATATCTTGAAGTGAATGAGAGGAAAGCATCTAGAGCAAAAAATGGGAAATACCAAGTTATAACTAGGTGATGGCAACATCAAGATTTTATACATAAAGAAAGGAGATCAATTTGTACCCGAAAAAGACTTGATGCCCATTCATCAACCACGGCCTGCAAGTGAAGTGGATAATCAATTAATCATTATAAGTTAATTGGATATCAGAAGGCAGGGAATTAAATTTTCAAAATATGCTTTGAAGAGAACATTAGCATCTTTTGTGAGACTCTCTAAATATGGAAGGGAGAAAGACGTGTTTTTACATGATGCAGTACATTGCAGTATTACCGGAAGATCAGTGTTAAACTTGGCAGCTCTCCTAACCAATCCTGCAAGAAAACGCAAGATAAAAATATCCAAGGAAATGGCTGCTTGAACTCCAGGCCTCTGCACTTTGACAGCAACAACCTCTCCACTATTACGAAGCTTAGCCTTGTAAACCTGTACGGTGGAAAAACTAGCGACTTACTTTTTCTGAATATAATTGCCGCAATTGGGTATTATCCATCAAAATAGCTCCAAACTCCTAAGCAGGATAGTCATACACGAACCTGCCCAAGAGATGCTGCAGCTATAGGCTCTGGAGATATCTCAGAGAATATCATATTTATGGGTACACCAAGCTCCTTTTCTATTGTGTCAAAAGCTACTGCAGATGAGAATGGTGTTATTCGATCTTGTAACAGGGAAAGCTCATCAAGATATGCAGGTGGTATCACATCCTACAAAAATCAATTGGAATGTCAAATTGGAAAGATCTTGCAAAAGATGCATGACAGTGAAGGAGCAGTAACCATCATAGAACAATATATACAAAACCAACACCTTTTAGGTATTTCTAATAGGTTGTGTAGCAGTGCTTTCGCAAAAATTGCTTAATGAAGAATGCAAGGATGTCCAAAGTTCAATTCCTATTGGAACCCGTACTCCCTTCTAAATAAACACCAATTAAAAGAGGAAGTGGGTACATTTAGAAAGCTTGAGAAAGCTAAAAGGACTCAATGATACAGTAAGAAATTAATATCCCGAGCAATAACAGTATAGGATCAAGGCTTTCTAGTTATTTTATATCTTGATCTGTATCTTCGACACTACATATAGTACTACTTAATGCAAGACTATGGATCAAATGTTTGGCAGACACGAGGACCCGAAATGTTATTTGAACTGATGTAGCAGCTGAAATGAGATAGCACATTTAAGAATTTGTTTGGAATGTCTTCTGCATTTCACTCCGTACAACATTTTGTGTCTAATTCTGGGGCCTCTAGCATTAATTGAAATAAAATAAAAAGTAATTTCCTTCTGAATAATGTTTTACTAAAACTAAAGTTGCTCCATTCTGTTTCTAATTTCTTTCTGAAGCTCCATCAGTCTTTGATTAACTAGAAGATTTTTAGTAAATGGGGCGGCAGAGGTTGTGGTGGTGGTCATCATTGTCATTTTTGTTTGGGTGTAAATGGTGACGGTGGGGTTTGAATGTTTGCAGCCACTTTTGCTGCTGTAACTATTGCATTTTATTGGAGCCAAAAATGTGTCCTGTAGAAAACTTTGTTATTGCAGTTGTTTGGCGCCGCATAAACCTAGAACTTTGCAGGTGTAACAATGTTTACAAGTCAATAAAGCATGACCCAAGGTTCTTTACTACGATGTCCAGGGGAAAGGATGCAAGCAATTTGTACGATACACTGATATATGTCAGCTGGTCAATAGCTGGAATTAAAAAAAAAATGACGTTTAGACCAGTTCGTGGTCATCAAGGTTTAACATCTGGCTTTGACAGAATGTTTTGGTTGGTAAAAAAACCAAGACACTCAAAAACATTTCGACCACAGAGGTATTCAGAAACGTTTGAAATTTTTAAATCATAGTGACCATTCACTGATGCCTATAGCATATCCAACAAGGAGTAATCAATTTTCTAACAAGTAAACAATTGTTGCTTAAAAAAAGAAATGACAAAATACCACATCCACGATCCAACTGTTTGCATAAAGAAAATGTCAACTTACAGGTCGAGACGAGACGGCTTGAGCAATTTTCACAAATGCCTGCAAAAATATACTAATCTGTAAACAACTACTGATATGCAGATAAAAAGAAAAAAAATAAAAATGTACTTCTATATGTGTGTGTGTGTGCTTATTTATAGGAAGAGGGTTTTTAGCAGTAGATCCTACAGCACCAAGTTCATAAACACATTGAAGATTATCAGCGAACTTACTGGACCAAGTTCCACTAAAATCTTTCGAAGCTCAGCAGCTCTAACCTGCAATGCATTAGCAAGTTATTAACCTCCATGGAACCCTAATTTTTCCAGTACTGATCAAACAAATGATAAAAAATTGAACAAAAAAGATAAATTCCAACATTGAAAACCCTAATTTTGAATCATAATTGCTTCTCACCTTAAACATCTCATCCGATCGTCCCACCACGTTATCAACATACCGAAGCACGAACCATCGCCCTACAGTAGTACCGACCTGTAAAAGCCGACGAAGAAGTAGAAATGGCTTCCTCCTATAAATAGCAGCAATCTTCGACGAATCATATTCAACTAAAACTTCAGCATCTGAATTGTTGCTTTCAAATACATAACCGGAATACTTTGTAAATGTATCGATATCACGATTAACAGCTAAAACTGGAGGGATTTTCGAGAATCGGAACCGGTAGAATGCCGGAATTCGATGAGAATTACGTCTATAAGCGTCAGATTCAGGTGAAGATAGATGAGGATACAATTTTGGGAATCGATTGTTGATTTTGAAATTGGCGGGAAGTGGGTGAGAAAATGGCGGGAGAACCATAAACATGTCTGGGAGAAGAAAAATCAGTAAACCAGAAGCAGAGAAACTCTGAATCGATTGTTGCAATTTTCTCTCTCTCTCTTTCTTCTTTTTTTTTCTTTTTTCTATTTTTGATTCGTTTTATGACGTTATTAAAATTTAGGAGGATAAAATCGAAGAAACGAATGATCAGCAAACTTCAGAAAACGAAGGGTTCTTGGTATTACTATATTAGGACATACAATGTGGATGGAGGAGATGCTCGATTAACCGAAATGCTAAAGCTACAGAATTTGCTACAAAAGGCTAATCTAACGGTCAATATGTTTCACATATTCTCGTAATTTGCACCCCATCCTAAAGTGGTGTGAATCTCGCCGTAAATAGGGATGGCAACAATCCCCACGGATTAGGGTCCCCGCGGGGATCCGCCCCTAATGGGGCGGGGATGGGGCGGGG
>MVGT01002360.1:205394-218239 GCA_002174775.1 Macleaya cordata | reverse complement strand
AAGCCGATCAGATTTGGAATTCTGGGGTGTGCAGAAATAGCAAGAAAAGTATCAAGAGCAATAACACTTTGCCCTAACACAAATCTCTATGCAGTTGCTAGTCGTTCGATCGAAAAAGCCAAGAACTTTGCTTCCTCTAATGGATTCCCATCAACAGCAAAGATCTATGGTAGTTATGAAGCTCTTCTTGATGATCCAGATGTTGATGCTGTGTACGTCCCACTTCCGACGAGCTTACACTTGCGATGGGCAGTTTTAGTTGCAGAGAAGAAGAAACACTTGCTTTTGGAGAAACCTGTGGCTTTAAATGTTCAGGAATTTGATCGGATTATTGAAGCTTGTGAATCTAATGGTGTTCAATTCATGGATGGTACTATGTGGATGCATCATCCTAGAACTGCTAAAATGAGAGAATTTCTCTCTGATTCAGAACGTTTCGGTCAATTAAAATCAGTAAGTAACCATTTTAGATTCAGAATTCAATTGTTTTTTGTGTTTTCTTTGATGAATTTGGGGACTGAGAATTCTCAGAATCCAAGGTTGGTGTTAGAAATTCTAGGGTTATGCTAACTTGCGCCGGGATGGGTCCGTTAGGTATTGTCTTATTGAGAGGTTTTTGGGTTTCATTACCAATTTTTATTCATTTTTGAAGGTTTTTCCTATTGGGCACATAAAAACGTTTTCAAATTTAAAATATATCATCCCACCTCGTTTTTTTCCCCTTTTGCTTTTTGTCGGGAATGGGGATATGTTTTTTTGGTAAAAAACAAAATTCCAAGGGACCGTTTTTTTTGTCTTCACGTATTTTCCTCATCTTTATCTGGTTCACAGCGTTCAGTATTTTTTATTTTTTTGGTGTTTCTGTTTCGGAATTTTCTGTATTCTTCGATGAATTTGGGGCTGAGAATTCTAGGGTTCTGCTAACTTGCGCCGGGATGGGTTCATGGGGTGTGTTTGTTGGGTTTATTTCACCTTTTCTTGTTTTCCTCTTTTGAAGGTTTTCCGGTTGGGCACATAAAACATTTTTTTTTTTCCTAAATTCGTAACATTTTCCCATTTTACTGTTTTGGCATGCATTACTACTGTACTGTTATTTTGAAGAAATTGTAAGAAATGGATGGGTATTAGGTCTTAAGAGTGATACCATTTATAAGGGAGTATCTGACCATGTTAAAATAAATATGACCAAAACACCAGCCTACTTGATTTATTTTGATAAAGACACCTACCTACTTTTTTAGAGCATATTTTGCATATGTACTTAATATTAAAGTATTATCGAAAATAATAAAGCACATGTGTCGGCAATGGTTGTTCATCCCTCCCATAAATCTTTGGTAGTGGGAGGTCTTGCGATCAAAACTTCTCGGTCGTAGTATTGCTGTCGTTAAGTTTGTCCCATATAATCTGATAATAAATATAATTACGCTGTTATTGGCGATTTCTCTGTGCCTGTTGGTAGGTGCCTTTTGATTGGTCGTGATTTTATCACTCAATAATATTTATACCGCAATCGCACGGTTGTCTATTGAGACAACGGCAAGTACGGGTCGATCCACAGGGATTAAGGAACAAGTAAAAATTAATTAAATTAAGGGTGAAATAGATTGGGATTTTTAGATAATTTAGAACAAATAAACTAAGTAAATAAAAACTTCACAAATTTGAAAAAACTAGGGTATTAGAATCCACCATAATAAGTGATAAATTAACTAAATCCATTCCATTAAATTGTCCCAACTCGAATTAACAAAAGACGTTATTCATTAATTCGGAAGATATAACATTAAGCATAAAACATAATTCAAAATTTCTAATCTTTATCTAAAAATTAGATCTACAACATTTATTAAACACTATGATAAGCATAAACCATCAAGGGTGTCAATCCAAGCATGATATATCAAATCCAACGGTGAGAAATAAAGATTGAAGAACACAAGTTTAAGATAAAGAAAAGATTACGCACTTTAATACAAAATGGACATGAAATAGATCCAAATTAACTTACAACAAATTAGGCTTCATCTCCACCCTAGTGGAGAGTTACAACAACATTAAAGCCCTCTACAAAAATCACCTTCTCCCTTCTCCGATCAAAATCCGGCCAAGAAGTCTCGCCGGATTTTTCGCCCGATCTCTCCTTTCTTCCCCATGTCCTCTCCTCTCTCTTCTTAATACCTACCCAGCATCCCTACGTGGAGAAGTCCACCCTCTTTTTCGGAAAACATGATGAGGGTTATATTGTATTAGAGTGATAGATAATGGAATAAAAATAACATAAAATAATGGAAGAGAAAGTGGATGTATGGGATGGAGATAAAAAATGAATAAGAAAGGGAGAAAAAAGGAGGTGTACGTAGTGGAGGAAGGAATAAGGAAATAAAAAAATATATTTTATTTTCTTGTGTTGGGAACATCATAATATGTTCCCAAAACAATACTTTTTATATTTAAAAGAAAACTTGTATATCCCTTGGTAGTGATATGGTGTAGCAAGAGGAATCCATCTTTCATGTGCACCATCCGATCATTTGATTGGGGCTCATCCAACAAATACCTATAAAATTAACAAATATCTAATAAATTTGTGATAAAAATACACTTATTCAATAAAAGGAGGAAAATGTATGATTTGTTATAAATATAGATATTTAAGCACAAAAAGGTTTCTAATAATACCTAGAAAATATGTTAAAATATGTAATATTAGGCACATATCACCTTTCCTGCGTTCATTGATGACGATGTTTTTGACGATTTCTCTGCGCTTCTCACACGCTCACTGTGTGTATCTACGCCATAATGTAACCTGGGCAATAGTCACGTTCCAAAAAAAAAAAGTAGAGTTGGGTTTTGTTAACATGATTTTAACACCAATTATTAGTTGTACTTTGTGCGTTGAGAATTTAAAAAGACTTAAAAGAAATTACACAAAATCTAATAAAAAAGTAATTTCAATTTTAACCCTCCCATCTATCACTCTTCTAGAAATCTATCCTTTTACTTCAACTTTTAGCACATTAAAATGGCACTTGGCACACCAAAACGGCATTATTTTATAGAAAAATATATAAAATAAGGGAAAAAAGATTGTTGAGTTTGACTATTTGAGTTAAAAGTTGAAGTAAAAGGATAAATTTCTAGAAGAGAGTTAGATGGGAGGGTTATAATTGGAATACTTTTTTTGTTGGGTTTTGTGTAATTTCTTTCAAGTCTTTTTAAGTTCCCAAAGCATAAAGATCAACTAATAATTGGTGTTAACATGTGCCCTTGTTAACAAAACCCTATAGAGCTTTATTATCTCTATTTTAGTTCTAGAATTTGCAAGTATGATGTGGTCATTTTTACAAAATTTCCAATACTACGCTTTTTAAGTTTTTTCAAAACGTAAAATATGAAGTAAAAATTATAAACTTTTTTTTTTTTTTTGGTATTTGGTATTAATCTAATTCTAACATTACATAGCTTAACTACATCGTTAAATAGTACTATTTATATGTCAAAGAGGAGTGTTAGCAACACTTGCAACTGTCCGCCAACTACTGTACCGGGGGTTGAAAATTACAAATACACCCTCCTCGGTCCACGTCACACCAATGAAAGCTAGTAACTGCTCTACACACTGGCTCTGACATTGAACCCTAATATTAAATAAACATAACTCTCTGTTCCTCCATTTGTCCCGATTTTTATAGAACAACAAGGGGGAATTTATTGTGTAGATATAGACATCACTTCACGTTTTATACTTAGCTAGTAGAAGTACGTGCCACTCATTAGTCATTATAGTAACCTTATATGCATACTAATATGTAAAGCAAGGAAGGTGATCCTGTTGTTCTGTTGGTAGTCATGGCCCTTTACCCCTTTCCACATAAACTATCCTTTCTTAATACAAAAGGACTTATTAGACGACAAAAAATCAAGGATACTCTGGTCATATAATAACCAAAACAGTTTTCTAGAAAATCCAACCAAGGGAGACCTTTCTGCACTCTAACATTTACACATACATGAGAATCGAAATAACCCGTTCTGGTTCTAGTTAGGTATTTGTCAATGATTGACACTTATCTTCATAATTAGGTAGAACTACCTCCACGGGGAATCGACAAATGCTCACGATTATGTTAAAGAACAAGAACAATTTATTATACTCGAATTGAGAAGAATACTGCTACCAATTGCATTCTTTTTTGTACTAGTAGGTGGCGCGTGCTTCTGCACGATTATGTTAGGTTTAGGAAATGTAATATGTGGCAGTGATGTTTGTGATCTACAAAGTAACTTTTCTCTTGTAGTTTTGTAAAAATTGGAACAAAATTTAAGAAGGAATGTAATGAGTTAAATGGTTATTTAATATTGGTGTACTTGATTAAGTAATTCTGTTTAATGCTAGTGTTGATCTATTTATATTAGAGTTCATTAAATGCCAAAAGTATTTTCATTTGAAAAAGAATTTAATACTTTTGTTACACATTTTAATTATGGGAAAACTTATAAGAATGGTAAAGTTTGAAGTTTTGCAAAATGACCATACCATCTGGAAGTATTTCACTATGATTGTATAGATTTTTCAAATAAGTGCTTGCTTTGATTTCAAATTGGAATGCATTGTATAAATTGGTTGGTCATCCTATTGATTCTTAATTGGTCCAACACCCCAAAATTGTTCTGGGCCAGAAATAAGACTTGCTTTTTTAGTGAGTGTGTATCTGACCAATTAGAGCAGTTGGACATTTGAAACTAGTGAATGGTGACATGAATTTGTTTAGATTCTGAACTTTAATTTTTGGCTCTGCCCAGTTGGGGAGATGTTCCTTTTCATCCGAGGTAAATGAGGTTTATCTCTTTGTTTTTCATATTTGTTTTTTTGTGCTCTAGTGGTGATTACATAGGTTGATGCAACCATAACTTGTCATTGTTGCTCTAGCCTTTTGATCCATTGATTAGTGAAGGGTTTGTTCAACAACATATTTGGGCTTAAGCTTTTGGATTAGAACTAGATGCTTGTGATGGTTGTTTACATGAATATCGTATTAGACAACCTGTTTCACAACATGATATGCCAACAACTACATGGTTGAAGTAACAAATGATGTCTTAGGATAATTTAGCAAGTATTTACGTGGTTGATATACATTAAAGTAAAATCCTTTTATTCGTTTTCACCATGGATTATGATTAGTAGTTTACTTATTAATAGTTTTGTATTTGTTATGATGCTTATCTATAATATATTTTTAACTCAGACTCTTTGGATTTTAATCTACTAGCCGGAAGCACGTGCATTTTGCATGTGTGCTTACATTCATGTCAGTAGTGTTTTAGTTACTAATACAATAATACCTAATATTGATGTTTGTGGCTCATAACATTTTGGTTTTCAGTGACTATATTTAGATGACTAAAACTTGAAGTCGGTATTAGTGACTTACACCAACATTTCTCATAGGAAAAAGTGGTGAGGTGGTTGCATATTATATTTTTGAATTGTTTTAGGTGAAAAGACAAAAGTGCTCCTACCAATTATTATTTCACTCGAAAGAATTTCAGGTGGTATTTTAAGGTTGAGTAGGAATAAATTTTTCCAGCTTCAATAACTGTTGGGTAGGTCGCTTGTTGCTTCCCTTTATATATTCGTATATAGATATAAATCCAATTTGTGTCAATGCAGTCCATTGGAACTAATCATCAATACATATTTATTTGTACAAATCTTTCATTGGATATGTTGTCACCAACCGATACTGGTTTGTCGATTCTAATAGCTGAAATCAAGATGTTTGATAAATGATATTTGTTTGCCAATGTATATTTAAGACATGTTTGGCACAAGCAGCTACTGTCGCAAAAATCAAGTGTTTTGTTACTTATGGATGTGGTAAAAATTGGGAAATTAGATTGACGAACATGGAATGGAGATCTTGTGGGGAATGTGCTGTGGATTCTGAGTTCTCCAAAATATTATTGCAAAAATATTTGTTCAAAATCGTAGCCTTGCATCTCCCCACTGATGCAATCCATTCATTCCACTATCAACAAAAGCCAATCTCCATGTTGCTTGTCTAAGATGTACTTGTTCATTTAAATATTCTGTTGTTTATTTATCTATATTATTAAAGGGAAGCAACTTTACTACATTTATTGAAGCAGGAAAAGTTTATTCTTATTCTACCCCTAAAATACCATCCAAAATGTCTTTGAATGAAGTAATAAATTATAAGAGCATTTTTTAATCTTTTCCACCTAAAAATACTTCTCAATATAGTGTGCAACCTCCTCACAAGTTTCTTTGTCAACTGTTCCCTCTTTTCCTATAAAGAAAGTTAGTGTATACTATGCATTAAGTCACACAATACAAATTCACGTATTAGTCATTAAATATAGGCATAGCCAAGAGAATAGGTAATGTATGTCACGAACACCAATATCAAGTATTAGTCACTCAAATACATTTGCCATGAATATAAGCACACGTGGAGAATGCACGTGCTTCTTGCTAATAGAGCTGAATTCAAAGAAGTCGTCTTATTTATAAGATAAAGTTATAGTACTGGTTCTTGAAATCATTGGGAGAAAAATTCCAAGCAGCAATTGTAGGGTTTATTTATTACGGCATTTTGCAGTCCCAACAATTAATGAAGGATTAAAGATTCTCTGGACGTGCGAACTGCTCCATCCTAGAGAGACAAATATCTTGGAGCATATTGACAAACTAAATAGTACTCTTGAATTTTGTTTGCATATGCACAAAAGGGTGAAAACTTAGCAAAAGAAATCTTCTATTTACCCCCTATATCTCGAGGATTTCATTTTATATGTTAAATCATCACCTATGTCCTTGAAAATGTGAAAATTAAGCAATCTAGGAAATGAGTGTCATCAACTGTTGTCTTTTGATGACTTCATCCTCTAAGCTTTGCTAGTAGTTGGCCTAAAATTTCTTGCCAGTCATGGAAAACCCGTAATATACTTTTACCTTTGTCTTTTGGCTTTTGCTAGATTGGGTAAGCTTGAGATTTATCATCGAATAAAAAATTCGCCCCCTTACAATTATATGTTTTAGTCCAATTATGTTACACTATCTAAGGTTGTGGTAATATAGGTAACATGATATCATGTCTTCCTCTTTTTCAGAGCAGTTCACTACTTCCCACATGAATATACTAGCAGGAGTTAGGTGCATTTTACCCGTAGCTTACATTCATGCTAGCTGTATTTGAATGACTAATACCTGATATTGGTTTTCGTGGTTCACACACTATGTTTTTCGTGGCTATGCTTGAATGACCAACACCTGAAATCTGTATTAGGATTTGCTCATTAACTTTTATCATAGGGAAAAGTAGGAAGTGAAAACGTGTGAGGTGGTTGCAGATTGTATATAGAAATGTTTTAGGTGGGAAGGCAAAAATACTACTGTTCTTATTACTTCATCAAATGCATTTTAGGTGATATTCTAGGGAAAGAAGAGGAACAAACTTTCCAGCTTCAGTAACCTGCCAGGAATTTTGCTTCCCTTTATACTTTATAGGTTTGGCAGGGTTTTAATGCTTATGTGTATTTCATGTTCTTGCACATCTTCGGTATTTGTATGCAGATTGGCCATTGGGTACATTTGGTATTCTAAAAGACTCTTTTGTTTGGCTTGCAGGTACACAGCATCTTTACATATGCTGGTAATCCTGATTTTCTTAAGAATGACATCCGAGTGAAGCCAGATCTCGATGCACTTGGAGCTCTTGGTGACGTTGGATGGTACTGCATCAGATCAATCTTGTGGGCTGCTGACTACGAACTGCCTAAATCAGTAACTGCACTTCGTGGACCCATTTTAAACGATTCAGGAGTAATTCTTGCATGTGGGTCTTCTTTCCAATGGGAAGACGGGAAAGTAGCCACCTTCCAAGCTTCCTTCCTTACTAATCTTACCATGGATGTAACTGCAGTAGGAACAAAAGGAACTCTTCATCTTCACGACTTCGTTATTCCTTTCGAAGAGACCTCAGCTTCCTTTACATTTGCTTCTGAGTCTGGATTTAACGATCTTGTGACTGGGTGGGTTCCTTTGCCGAGTGAGCACGTTGTCACAACTGATCTTCCACAAGAAGCCCAGATGGTTAAGGAGTTTGCAGGTTTGGTTAGAAGTATTAAAGAATCCTGTTCCAAACCAGAAAAGAAGTGGCCAAGTATCAGTAGGAAGACACAACTGGTTCTAGATGCTGTTAAGGCATCCATTGATAAGGGTTTTGAGCCGGTTGAGATTGTTAGTTAATTGAACTTATTGTCTGTTCTCTTGACTGTCATCGTGGTTCATTGTCTTGGGTTTCTATCAGTTTATGGTAAATATATATGGACCAGTATAGGTAAGTAGGTATTTATTGTCGGATAAAAGTAGATATGTAGTGTTCATGGAAGGATGTGGAAATGCAATTCCCTGTTTGATGGAACTTCTGTCGTTCTAGTCTTGTTCATTGTCTTAGGGTTTCTATCAGTTTTAAGTTCATATATTTCCAGGGATTAATGAGAGTGTTGTCTTCCTATAAACATTAAACTATAGAGGACATGGATGGAACAAATTTTTTTAAAAGACAAGAATTTGTTGAGATTTGCTTAGAAAGGAGTAAAAGAAAGAACAGGATGATGGATATATACACTATGGGGTCACAGAGCTTTGCATATATAACATGACATCACAAAGATGTATATTAACATGCATTAGAGATGATCTAAGGGCTATTTTTTGGTGAGACTAATATTGACGTTTTGCAGAGATCGTCCTCATTAAAATCAGTTCGTTCTCAAACTTTTAATGGGGATTGAAGATTTAAAAGAATAGATCCCACATGAAGTTTATATGGAATTGTAGGAAATCCCTTGTCAATCAATTAAATCCAGGAACGGGCTTATATTGTCATTAGGTGGGGAACTAGAGGTGTCAACAAGTACTTGTTTATCCGGAACCAAGCTGAATTAGAATAGATTTTATTGATTCTGGTTCCACATTTTTCCAGAACCGATAGGAACTGAATCAGTGTTTTGTTTAATCTTATGGCTTATGACTTGATATAACAGTTATTTGAGATCAAAATCAAGTTTTCTAATTGACTATATATAGAAGTCTTTTTTTTTTTTTAACCTAAGTGTACGTAGGTACAACAACTCACAAAATGCTCTTTCTTTTTCTAGAATTCACATGGAACTTAAGACCAATGTACAAGAAGATCTCTCATTTGGTTTATTTTATAGATACCCATATCTTATTTTAATCCATTTCCCATATTGGGTAGGTGTTTTTGTTGTTTATATAATCTTTGCATCAAACAAGTCTTTAAAAACCCTAATTGTTTTCAATTTTAATATATTGCTTGGAAGTATTGCTCAAAATATATCATATTGTTGCTATTCATTTTTATTAGTAGAAATCAATTGTGTGGAATAACATGGTCTTTGTTTAATGTTTATTCTTCAATGTGATGGAAACAATAACATTCAATTATGACAACAGGATGTCTCTCGTAATCATCTACTTTTTTTTTTTTGGGTAAACTTAGACTGGCCTTGCAAGTCTAAGAAAACCTCTCCGGGTCCAAGTCAACAAACAAAATGTTGTTTATACAACTACCCTCCATGTCTTTTTCTAGGACTTCTGCAACTCGATCAGGAACCATTAGATTGATTCGTTGACGTGTCACCAATTAAATTTAAAGAAAAAATTAGAGCTCCACTCATTCTCTTTAAATTTAAGTGGTTCCATGCACATCAGTGGGTAACTTTCATAGAAATATAATTTTCTATTTTTTCGGTAGTTAGGACTATAATATTACCCATATACGTTAACATGGCATAGATATACCGCTGGTATGAGTGAGGAATAAGCGCATAAACTGTCATGAGCATACAGAAGTCGTCCTCAAAAGAAGAAGTGAAGATCACCCCTATAAACAAACAGAAGTTGCTCCTACTAGCGAAGAGAAACCACATAATGAATACTTACACATACATATGTCACACTTAACGATAATACCACAACCAAAAAATATATATTAAACTTTCTCCGTAGTTATAAGGAGGGATTTCAACCAACCGAGCAAGCGATCGTTGGCAACTACCCACCACCATGTCTAAGTCTTCAAACAAAATGTTGTTTAAATTCAAACTTGAGTGAAAGTTTTATGTACTTTAATTTTCTTCTTAAATAGACCTCTACTACTTCTTTTCATCAACACTTCACACTTAACATTTTTCCAACATAAACTGCATGCAAAAATGGCCGAACTGCCAGTTTTGGAGTTATGGGGTGTGCAGAAATAGCACAAAAAATATCACGAGCAATAAATCTAGTCCCAAATACAAATCTCTATGCAGTTGCTAGCCGTTCGATCGAAAAGGCGAAGAATTTTGCTTCATCTAATGGATTACCTCCATCAGCCCAGGCACGGCACGGCCCAGCACGGCCACGTGGCAGCCCAGCCCAGCCCAGCCCATCCCATTTCGTTCCTGGGCTGGCACGGCCCATTGGCTGGGCCGTGCTGGGCAGGCCTCTTGAGCCCAGCAGCANCGTGTTGATGGAAAAAGTTGAAGTACCAGCTGTTGGGTGCATAATAGGGTTATGTGCGCTCTTATCACCCGGGTGCATGTTAGTACAATCAATTCTTGCTAGGTTTAATGGATTTTGGAACTCATTTTACACCACTCGCAGGGGTGAAGAAAGAAAATGTGAAAGTACACGTTAATGTTTAGATAAATTATATTATTTGCTTCTTAATTAACTCAAGAATTCCACAGTTCATAATGCTAGGTCTCACTCTCATGCTCAATCTACCAGCAATTGCATTTTCACCACAAAATTAAAGTGCCTTCTTGCAGCATTGTGATCGGTCCATAAGCATCTTGGCTACTTCTCCTCCTTCATGATTAGTTAGGAGAGGAAGAAATCATGAGTACTGGAAGAAGTAGTCATGGCCTTATTAGCAATTGCTAGCAGCAGGATGGTGGAAGACCACTTATTACAGTGGTTGAAAACATGGTTGCCAACTTGTTGGTCGTGGTTTCGAATCTTATATCGGTACTATATATGCTGCAAGAAGGGTCTTCCATGTTGCGGAGTTGCCGGAGGAACTCCTGGTAGAGCATGAGATGGAGGGAGCTAGAGAGAGAGAGAGACCCAGTATTAATTCCATCGTGTTGTTGGGTTGTGGATGATATTAGATATTTAGATGTGTGAAGTATTATTGAAGGGTTAGGGTTAGGGTTTGATGTCCAAACGCGCTACGCGCATTTTTCCACACTTTTCTCCGCACGTGACAAACTCATTTTGCCCTCTCACACGTGCATTGCCAAATTACGTGGCGCGTTATTATTAAAATAAATAAGATTGCAGATGATTCCACTGGTGACAATGTATAGTTTAATATCATCTGACGTTAAAAAGATCAAACACGTTATGTACACGACAAAATCAGCCTTTGGATTCACTCCACATGGGCGCACAAACACGCATAAGTAAAATGTAAGAATAAAATAGGTATTATGTAGACCCACTGGTGATTATGTATATTTTGATGTGATCTAGAGGTTAAGGAGATCGTTGTCCAAAAAAATCAGCCCATGAACCAACTCCATGTAACACCAATGACAAATATAAACCAAATCTAAATAAAGATATAAAATATCGGGACATAACATGTATTTTAAAAAAGTTTTAAATTTTTTTTTTTATAAATTACGGAGGGACGGACACAAGCTGCCCAAGAAAATCAAGCCGCCTCTCTTTCCTTCCAACGCTCTCCCTTTTTCTCTCTTTCTCTCTCCTATTATTTAATTCAATCACTCCATTTGGCTAAACCTAAGCCACTAAAACCAATAAACGATTAATTTTTTGGTGGGCTCTACCTTGGCTCGACTTAAGGCAGAGCCTTTTTAAGAGTAGTATAGATGTGCACCCCAAGTGAATTCTATAAATTAAATTGGCAATATTTGAGTTTTAAGTAAGGGTCAGGTTATATAGCCCCCTTATATCATCCCACCCATGTGGAGCCCACATGCAATGTATACATGGGCTGATTTTTTTTTTTTTTTACAGAATGATCTATGTGCTGAATAGAATATACTCACCTGAAATCAGCTCATTCTAAAACTTTTAACCTCAAATCCGTCCGTTTTAAATCAACGGTCAAATAAAGAGTTGAATAATTACTAATTTTTTAAAGGCTAATTTAAAGGAGTTAGAAATTTTAGAACAAGCTAATTTTTTAATATCATGATATACATAGTGAGGAGAACATTCTGTTAAAAAATCAGCCCCTAAATGCATTGCATGTGAGCCCCACATGGGTGGAATGATATAAGGGGGCTATAGAACTGGACCCTTTAAGTAATGCCACAACTACAAGCAGTTGTATAGGAAGTTTTATATCAGTGTGCAATTTATAGTAGATTTTTAACATTTGAAAAAGGGTGCAATTCACAAGGACAACGGAGTTCACACATCCATTGTTCATTATAGCCTGACGTACAATTTGATGTAAGTTTAGCAATTTTTTTAAGTTGTCACACATCACCCTAAATCCTAAGGTTAATTTAGACGTATTAAAAAGAAAAATGCTACATGTCCAGTATAAAATGCATGGGATCTTTATAAATTCATGCGATAAATTGTGAATTGTTAGAACTTCTAGATTTTACAAGAGTTGTGGATTGCGCATTCTAGCCGTCCAAAACGGGACGCATAGGACGGCTATAAGTTTAAATAAAGATGGCAAAAATCCCCACGGATTAGGGTCCCCGCGGGGATCCGCCCCTAATGGGGCGGGGATGGGGGAGAAAATTCTATCCCT
>MVGT01002360.1:174140-204695 GCA_002174775.1 Macleaya cordata | reverse complement strand
AAGCCGATCAGATTTGGAATTCTGGGGTGTGCAGAAATAGCAAGAAAAGTATCAAGAGCAATAACACTTTGCCCTAACACAAATCTCTATGCAGTTGCTAGTCGTTCGATCGAAAAAGCCAAGAACTTTGCTTCCTCTAATGGATTCCCATCAACAGCAAAGATCTATGGTAGTTATGAAGCTCTTCTTGATGATCCAGATGTTGATGCTGTGTACGTCCCACTTCCGACGAGCTTACACTTGCGATGGGCAGTTTTAGTTGCAGAGAAGAAGAAACACTTGCTTTTGGAGAAACCTGTGGCTTTAAATGTTCAGGAATTTGATCGGATTATTGAAGCTTGTGAATCTAATGGTGTTCAATTCATGGATGGTACTATGTGGATGCATCATCCTAGAACTGCTAAAATGAGAGAATTTCTCTCTGATTCAGAACGTTTCGGTCAATTAAAATCAGTAAGTAACCATTTTAGATTCAGAATTCAATTGTTTTTTGTGTTTTCTTTGATGAATTTGGGGACTGAGAATTCTCAGAATCCAAGGTTGGTGTTAGAAATTCTAGGGTTACGCTAACTTGCGCCGGGATGGGTCCGTTAGGTATTGTCTTATTGAGAGGTTTTTGGGTTTCATTACCAATTTTTATTCATTTTTGAAGGTTTTTCCTGTTGGGCACATAAAAACGTTTTCAAATTTAAAATATATCATCCCACCTCGTTTTTTGGTCTTAAGAGTGATACCATTTATAAGGGAGTATCTGACCATGTTAAAATAAATATGATCAAAACACCAGCCTACTTGATTTATTTTGATAAAGACACCTACCTACTTTTTTGGAGCAGATTTTGCATATGTACTTAATATTAAAGTACAGATTTTGCATATGTACTTGATAAAGACACCTACCTACCAACCATGGCGTTTGGCTCCATGGTTGTGCATCCCTCCCATAAATCTTTGGTAGTGGGAGGTCTTGCGATCAAAACTTCTCGACCGTGGTATTGCCGTCGTTAAGTTTGTCCCATATATTCTGATAATAAATATATGTACCCTATTATTGGCGATTTCTCTATGCCCGTTGGTAGGTGCCTTTCCTGTGTTCGTTGGTGACGATGTTCTTGGTGGTTTCTGATACGTGCATCATGCATGGAAGAGATGATAAGGTTATGGGTTAGGTTGTTTAAGTTTGTTTTGTTTCATGTACGAGAAATAAGGAGAGATTCNCTGGGCTGACCTAAACTGTGACTTGGCACGGCACGGCCCAGCACGAAACCCTGTCGTGCCGACCGTGCTCCGTGCCGTGCCAGCCCAGCCCACTAGAGGTTCGTGCCGTGCCGGCCCAGCACGGCCCAATTGACACCTCTAATCCTGATGTCGACGCTGTGTACGTGCCACTTCCGACGAGTTTACACGTGCAATGGGCAGTTTTGGCTGCAGAGAAGAAGAAACATTTGCTTTTGGAGAAGCCTGTGGCTTTGAATGTTGAAGAATTTGATTAGATAATTGAAGCTTGTGAATCTAACGGTGTACAATTCATGGATGGTACTATGTGGATGCATCATCCTAGGACTGCTAAGATGAGAGAACTTCTTTCTGATTCACAGCGTTTTGGTCAACTCAAATATGTAAGTAAACAATATTTGAGAGGTTAATTAGGGTGGTTTGGAGGTTGAAGACGAGTTGACTTTGGTCAACTTACTTTGACTACATTCATGCATGATTCTTATAAGAGGAAAATAAATCGAGGCGCCACTTAATGATGTGTCGTTCCTTAGTTGGTTCATTTGCCTAACATGTTCGTGTAATGCATGTCAAGCGCCAATTGGGGGAAACACATAGTTATTGAAAGATGCTATTGGGATCAGGCTAACTATCTGTCTAGTTAATCAGATTGAGGTGACACCAAATATATCCACCATTCATTGTGTACTTATAGGACCCACATATATACAAATGATAGTGGATGTGAGGTGCTACCTCAATCTATAAAAGAAAAAAAAAGTGTTATTACTTCAATTGTCTAGCAAGACAGATCATTAGGCTGGTCTGAAAATCATTTGTGCACATAGCTAGTTAAGTCATGTTTATCATGATCAACATGCAGAATGAACTGCAAAATGAAAGATGTATTCATGTGGGGCCCACAAATGTGGGTGTAAGGAACAAGCCGAGCAAAAGAAACACATTCAATATACGTACGTGTACATGACTAGTAACAATTAATTCTTTGGATACTTAGGGCCCGTTTGGTTCGCGATTGAAAAACTTGTTTTCAAAAATTAATTTACACCTAAACTAACTACATTTTCTATCACATCTAAAACTATTTTTTTGACTTTGTTATAAAATCCTAAATGATTTCATTGAAAACAAAGAAAATAACATTTTTTTGTTTTGTAATATCATACATGATTTTATTGTAAATCTTAAAACAGTTTTGGATGTAGTACAAAATGCATATTAGTTTAGGTGTAAATTAGTTTTTAAAAACAAGTTTTCAAATCACGAACCAAACGGGCCCTTAATAATTCTTCTATGGCTTAAAAATTGGATGCATATTGCAGGTACACAGCGTCATGTCATTTGCTGCGAATCCTGATTTTCTCAAGAACAACATCCGAGTAAAGCCAGATCTCGATGCACTTGGAGCTCTGGGTACCATTGGATGGTACTGCATTAGATCGATCTTGTGGGCTGCCAACTTCGAACTGCCTAAGACACTGACTGCACTTCCCGGCGCCATTCTTAACGATTCAAGTGTAATTCTTTCGTCCGGGTCTTCGTTACATTGGGAAGACGGGAAAGTAGCCACTTTCCAATGCTCTTTCTTTAGTAATCTCACTATGGATTTAACAGCAATCGGAACGAAATTAAGGAACTCTTCATCTTAATGACTTTGTTCTTCCTTTCGAAGAAACCTCGGCTTCAATTTCATTTGCTTCTCAATCTAGATTTAACGATCATGTGACTGGATGGGTCTCGACGCCGAGTAAGCATGTTGTTGTCATCATAACTGATGTTCCACAAGAAGCCCAAATGGTTAAGGAGTTTGCAAATTTGGTTACAAGTATTAAAGAATCAGGTTCGAAACCAGAAAAGAAGTGGGCAAGTATGAGTAGGAAGACACAATTGGTTATTGATGCAGTTAAGGCATCCATTGATAAGGGTTTTAAGCCGGTTGAGATTGTTAGTTAGTTAGTTAGTTAGTTAGTTAGTTAGTTAGTTAATATTGAAAACTTATTTCTGTTGTTTGATTGGTTGACCACTTTTGAGGGCCGGCTCTAAGATTTGGGTCTCGAGACCATATATATTAATAGTAAAAAATGGTAAACATTCGATTTAACAAAAAAATTTATTAACTACCCCAATTTTTTAGTTTTTTTATCGAGCACTCTCGTATGAGATCAAACCAAGGTAAACTCATCGAGACGAATTGATGAAAGTTTTGAGAGAGAGAAAAAGAGAAGGTTAGGGTTTTTAGTAAGAGAAGGGTTAATTTGCGCCCCCCATCGAAGCCCTCACATTTTGTACCGCCTACATGGAGACTAGGGGTGTAAATAATGCCCGACCGCCGTCCGACCCGCGTCCAACACAGCTCATGGGCGCCCGAAGCCCGTATCAGGCTAGCCCGGCCCGACCCATTTAATTTGATGGGCGGGCTTGGGCTTCAACTTGCTATTCGATACCCGACCCTCTAGCCCAGCCCGGCCCGGTTCGACTCGCTATCAAACATATTTCTGATCTCTCCTCCCCAACGTCTCTCTTCCCTTTCTGTCTATTTGTCTCCTATCTAATTTATTTTTCTTTTAGAAAAAATGTCCCTCTCTCATTTCTTTCCACTTTCTCTTCTTTCTTTTTTTTATCTGACGGTTTCTCCTCTCTATATATTTTCACTCTCTTTCCCCTTTTTTTTAGGGATGGCAACGGGGCGGGGCAGGGTCGGATTTGCCTCCCCCATCCCCGTCTCCATCACTATTCGGGGCGGGGTGGGGCGGGGATTGTGAATCCCCTGTAAGAGTTGGGTTCCCCGTGGGTCCCCATTTTCACATCAAATCACATCCCTAGCAAAAAAATTTAACAAAATTTACATTTAAAATAATATTTTTAAATGTTAAAATGAATAAAATACAATGAATAATGTAAAAATAATTACAATACATATATACTCATATGATAAAAATAAGTATACATCATTATTTAAATATATGTATATATAATTTTATAATTAATTATATGCATTCACTAAACGGGGTGGGAAATGTGATCCCCGTCCTCGTCCCGTCCCCGGGCGGGGATGCAATTTTCTCCCCCATCTCCTCCCCATTAGGGGCGGATCCCCGCGGAGACCCTGACCCGTACGGATTTCTGCCATCCCTACATTTTTTTTTTAAGACAACCATTAAAATATTAAATATATCATAAACATTAAATACTCAAATAAGTTCAAATTAATTGAGTGGAGTAACCATGCTAGCCACGTGAAATTCATAACAGACGTTTAGATCGATCATCTGATGGCTTATATAGCAGTTACAATTTACAAAATTAGTCTGGCCTGAGGCCCGAACGTCCAAGCCCGACCCGGCCCGATATAAATATCGGGCTTGGGCAGGCTTTGGGCCTTAAATTTTTACAAATGCTCGGCCTAGCCTGGTCCGATGGGCTCTATGGAACATAAATTTTATTGTATAGCCCAGCCTGGCCCAGCCCAAAATAGTCCCGTGGGCGCTCGGCCCGGCCTGATTTAGAAGCCTAATGGAGATGACTCAGAGGATACTTTTAAAAAAGGATGTTCTACTCATTATGTATATCATCATATCCGAGAACTAGCTCATTATAAAACTTTTAACCCTATTAAAAGTGTATCGAAAATTATGGTAAAAAATAATAACAATAAAATATGCCAAATTTCTAAAGATTGATTTGATGGGGTTAGAAATTTTAGAGCAGGCTAATTTTCGAATATGATCGATGATATACACATAGTGAGGAGAACATTCTCTCAAAAAATTAGGCCCCAAATCATTTACATGTGGGCCCTAAAAAATGTGGTGATGATGTAGAGAGAGAGAGAGGGGCTTATGTTTCCCCAATCCATTTTTCAGTGTTTGTTCACCCTTCAACCAAATTTTGCCTAATCCATTTTTGATCCTCTATTAACAACTACAGACGATTTGTTAGGACAATTTTTACACATGTTCTCAATATATGAACTTTGTATCAAGCATTTGATTTGATCTAAGGGACCCTACATTGACGTTGAAAATCATCTTCACAAAAAAATAAGCCATGTCCATGTAGACCCCACTGAGGTCCGGGGTAAATTTTCCCACTATTCTAAAGAGGAATGGGAATAAATAACACACACATAATAGAAAATGTAAAAAAAGTCCGTGTAAAAAAAGTCATTATTATAAATTTAGTCCATACTTTTATGACTTTTATGTCCAAAAGTAGAGAATAAATTTATAAAACAAGAACTAAAATCATAATTACTTTTTTTAGAGGTACTTTTTTTTGCCAAAACCCCATAATATAAAGTAATGTTATGTTTAAATCTTATATGATAATTTACCGTTGGATTGGATCGATCCAACACTCCAGAGAAATCCATCTAAACCTCCGAAAAACCATCCCTTGCTTCACTTCGCCTCTCTCTCTCTCTCTCTCTCTCTCTCTCTCTCTGTGTGTGTGCTGCCGAACTCTCGTCTCTCTCCCTTCTACACAGTAAACAGCTCAAATTTTGTCCTTCTTCAACGGTAATGTTCCAGGCAAGTAAAAGGGTTTAGGGTCTAGATAAGAATTCCAAGTAAGCGAATATTTTTTTGCTGAAAATCGATCGGGTTCCTGTAAGTTTGCAAACACATTTAGGAAAGGTAAGTTTTTCAGGCTATTAGTATTTTGCCTCTCTTTGATCCGTTGTTTGTGGCGTCTTTTGAAGTTTAAATGTACAAATCTAGGGTTTATTCCTTGCCCCTTTTTCTTTTTTTCCAATAGGTGCAGTTGTAATACTATGAACATACCCTGATGCTACATTATTTGTTTATGTAATTCAAAGTCTAGGTTATTGCTGCAATTCCTGGTTACCAACTTAGAAAATAGACGCAATGTTGGACGAAAGTAAGTTCAATTTACAACTTCAACTCTGGGCACTTCGAATTCCTCGCGAACACTGCAAGACTGCCACTCGCATGCTAAATGGGTAATGCTTTAAGCTTTTATCAGTTTCTCTCTCTAAACAATTCTATCTCACATGCCCTTCGTTAGTAAATCCGATTTCAGTATGTGTTTATAAGTGTGGGTTTCACATGATTTTTAAAGGGTATGGTTTAGTTAGTTAAGTTTTATTCTGGTTGAATTACTTCTACCAAATTCATTCACCTAGCGCGTACTCTCTTCTGGATAGCTGTGAAGCCTTCAATCATCCAATGTTGGTGTGGAGACTTTACTGTTATTTCTGCAATCTAAGTAGGAATGGAATAGATGTGCCCCTTCTGCATTTAGGTTTGAGTTTAGGTGGTTCTTGGCACCCTCATTTATCCTTCTTTTGAAGTAATGGTTGCTTGTGATGCATTTTGATGGTACCCCTTGTCGTATAACATGGAATAAGTTGAAGACCTTGGGAGAGAAAATAAAAAAATGGAATGTAAATGTGTTCGGTTGGGTGGACCTCAAAGTGTTAAAGCTTAACAGTTGGAAATTCAGTGGGAATTCACATAGATGTGCAAATATTTGTATGGCAAGCCATTTTAGGTGCATTCACCAAGTGTTCCTAACTATAAGGTTCTTGCCTTTTCTTTTTATTTTTTTTGTGAAAGAAGATATCCACAATATATCACGTGGGACCATTTGTCTATATATAAAATGATCATCTACAATTTGAATTTGGTTTTCAAGTTTTAATATTCATCACCATTTTCTACTATTTATTTATCCTTCCAATTAATGAATACTATTGTTGTGTTTTTTCTTTTACAGATATTTGCTAGATAAGGCTCGTATCAAGCCCATCACAGAAGATCCAACATGTGAAAAGAACCGATATATGATATTATCTGAACGGATTCAAAATCCTGGTAAGAAATCTTGAAAATGCCTCTTAAGATTAATGGGGAACTTGTTTTGCAGTTTTCAGGATTCTTCTTGTTGGTTGAAGTTTACTGATGGAAACTTTCTTGATCTGAAACAGACTTATCTGGGATTCCAAAAGAAACCCTCGATTCATTGAATAATTTACTTAAGATTGAAGTAGTACCCTATTCGTTGACACTAGGGTATACCTATTGGGGGGCAGGTCAGTTGGAATTCTCTTTGAATGTA
The DNA here is from genome assembly GCA_002174775.1 of Macleaya cordata. Classification (NCBI taxonomy): domain Eukaryota; kingdom Viridiplantae; phylum Streptophyta; class Magnoliopsida; order Ranunculales; family Papaveraceae; genus Macleaya; species Macleaya cordata. The sequence goes on along the minus strand of MVGT01002360.1, from coordinate 197,381 downwards.
TAAGCATGCTTTTTCCTCCAATCATTTGATCTGACTTCACTTTCTGATAATCATATTGGAGAAGAAGATTTCGTATGTAAATGACTTTATCACTTTCTGTAATAATGTTTCTGACAATATTTTGATTGCCTTCCATATTTCTTTACCCTTTCTATAAACATGTTTCTGAAACAACAAATTGTTTTTTTTTTTCTAGACCATGTTCTGAAGCAGGTACTGCCTCCTGGAGTGGAGGTACCTTCATCTTTCGAGACAATAGTTAAGTACTTTTATATGTTCTCTTAAATTCTTTTCAACACTCTTCTCTGAAACTTTTATTATGCCCTGCACTATGGCGTTTTATTGGGTCGACATCTTCAGGGCCTTCTAAGTTCTGGAGCTAAACTAACATCTTTTTGTGTTCATTCAGGTCATATTGCTCATCTAAATATACCTGGTGATCTGCTTCCCTACAAGGATGTTATTGCTAAGGTTATCTATGATGTAAGTTTGAACTTTCTACCTGTCAGAAAAAAAGAAGGATATCTCTCGCTTGTCTATTTTTTAACTCCATGGTCTAAGATCATGGTTATACTGCGATCATAACTGTAGAAACTCTCCAATACTTATATTATCTTTTTCTTGAGATTTCATTTGTATTCTGAAATTTGTTTTTAGTTAATGTAACATACTGTGACTACCTCCATCATATCATACCACTTCTATAACAGCTGCTACAGCGGTGGCAGCACTGAGTCTGACCTGTCTGGCTTGGTCCACACCCAGTCATAGCCTGGCCCAAACTTGGCCGCATAGATCATATGTAAGCTTGACCGCAGAACTAACTGACCAATCCCACGTAAAACACAGATAAATTTCAAGCTTTAAGGTTACACTAAATCTAATTCAACTGCATTGAATCTGAAACCTGAATATATACGATTTACTTCAAGCATCTTGTAATTATCCTCATGCTAGAGGGATGGTAAACATGAGGCTAATTGGATGTTGTGAGCTTATTGGAATCATTTGTCTATCATCTCTATCCAATGACGTCCGAGGTAAAAGTCTTGCATTTTTAGAAGCCATTTGTCACCATATATGTGTGGATACTTGCAATCCTCTGAAAACTGTCACTTGGCAAACTGATATTCATTTGATAAAAAAATCAATTTGTAGCAGTTTATTGAGTCAATACTACCATTTATTGTGTTTCACGACTTTCTCTGAGAAAGTGAAAACATAACACAGTTTAGATAAGTTAAAAGTTGCACTCTAGTGCTTCTGATTAACCCTTTACCAGAAGTTTCCAACTGCACTGTCTTAAGTTTATTTTATTCTTGCAGAAAAACCAGCCAAGAATCAAAACTGTAGTTAATAAAGTTGGGACCATTACGAACGAATTCCGTGTGCCAAAGTTTGAAGTTCTAGCAGGAAAAGAGGATATGGTTACAGAAGTCAAGCAGTATGGAGCGACATTCAAGCTCGATTATGGCTTGGTTTATTGGAACTCAAGACTGGAGCACGAACACATTCGACTGGTTTCTCAATTCCAGGCAGGAGAGACCATTTGTGACATGTTTGCTGGTATTGGCCCTTTTGCGATTCCAGCTGCACAAAAGGGATGTGCAGTGTATGCAAATGACTTAAACCCAGATAGTATTCATTATTTGAAGATTAATGCAGAGATCAACAAGGTAGACGATCGTCTTTGTGCATACAATATGGATGCAAGAGCATTTATTTCTGACTTAATGGCAGTGCCAGTTAGTGAGATTAAATCGGAAGCTCAGGTTCCTTTGCTTAACGCTTGTGATGGAAACAACATAACCTTTAACAGGGAAGCAAATTCTGAAAAAGGAACACCTACAGGTATTTTAATATGTGTTTCTACATGATTCATATTTTTTCATTAAGGACTGTATCCAACACTTGTATGCTCTGCAGCAGACATGACAAAAGAATTAGTTAACAATTCTCACGGTCAAAAAGGCGTAGAAGGTTCATGTACAAATGTAGAAGCTGTTGTTGCTGCTAAAAGACCCTCGGAAAGTTGTATGGAAGGTATGTTTACATGAAGTAGGATTTCTATGTAAAGTGATGCATCGCACCATCTTTACTTTGCATGCTGAGAGTTTTCCGACGGTCTTAAATTTTTTTAGCATGAACACTGTTTGATCCTTGCGTTTGCCCCTGCAGAATACGGAAGTGTGGATAATGCTGCTGTTGCAGAACCAACTAGGAGCAAGGGTGGCAAAAACAAGAGGATGAGAAGCTCTATGTTGTGCAATACTAAAACCTGGGAGCATGTTGATCATGTGATTATGAATCTCCCTGCTTCTGCCTTACAGTTTCTTGGTAAGTGGATGATTCCTTATGATTTATGGAAGGTTCAATGTGCCACTCTTGCAGAGTTATATCAAGCATGCTCTTTGAAATTCCATAATCATATCTTAGACTAAGATTGTGCTTACAAAACAGTGTTCGATGTTCCAACTTCATTCTTACTAACAAATATAAGCATAATACAGGGCTAGAAACTTGTAGAAAGTACCATGATACCAACTTCAATTCCTGTCCTCTGTATGTTTACTCAACATATAGGATACTCAATGATCTTGATGATTGACTTGGTCAACTTTCAGGCTACTAGGCTTGGAGGACTAAATCCCCACATATTTAAGCACCATGTTTCTCAGAATTTAAAGAAGCAGCTCTCTCTCTCTCTCTCTCTCTCTCTCTGTCTCAGGCTACTTGACTTGATGATTGACTTGGTCAACTTTCAGGCTACTTGGCTTGGAGGACTAAATCCCCACATATTTAAGCACCATGTTTCTCAGAATTTAAAGAAGACTCTCTCAGTGAACATTTACTTGGCAAGACCCTACCTAGTCTCTCTCTCTCTCTCTCTCTCTCTCTCTCTCTCTCTCTCAGTGAACATTTACTTGGCAAGACCCTACCTAGCATTATGAGAATAATTATGTTTGATGTACCAAATAATAGTCAAGGGCCATGCATGTCTTTATGTGCAACCTTTGGCATCTTATTGAGCAAAAGTAACAAAGCGATCTGGATGTTATTTGGTGAGAAGCAAGAAATCTGCCATCGTCTATTGTTTTTTTAACTTCTCAAGTTGGCTAAGATGGAATTTGTAGACCTATAGGACTTGTTTTGTCCTGTAAATTTACTGTTCTAGATACTGATGTAGATTATATCAGTTGAGATTATATTTTATACATTTCGAGTCCAGGGCTTCACTTTATCTTATTTGATACTTCAATTTAAGAATCATCAATCATGTAAAGTCGCTTTCTGAGAATTAGTTGTTACTAATTTGATTTTGCATTGTTAGTTTCATAAATTTCCCTTCCATGTTAGAAACATATATGGTCTTATAATTTTTTTAAAATAAAATAAAATCTTATTAGCTTTTGGTTAACACTCCAACAGATGCATTTAGGGGTCTTATACGGAGGAAATACTGGAAGGGACCATTGCCGTGGATTCACTGTTATTGCTTCATGCGATCAACTGAAACTCAAGAATCGATAATTTCTGTAAGTTTTCTCCTGTTTAACCATCATCGAGTGTATTGTTTTAAAAAGCTATTTGATGCTCCTCTTTGTGGCGCAACTCAGAGCGAGGCTATGACCACTGTAGCCAATAACATCATTGTACGCTTATCTCAACTATTTGGTGGTCCCAACTCCCAACATGAATAACTATTCTATCAAGAAGGGTAGAATGTGAAGAAACTTTTCTGGCTCCAACAACGGGCGGGAAGGTTGCTTCCCTTCATAGTTGTATAGATATCTTCCTAATGCTTTTTTTCTTTTATATACTAACTGCATTTTTTTCCAACTTTCTTGTAGGAGGCAGAGTCTTATTTGAACTCTAAGATACAAAGCTTTATATTCCACAGGGTTAGGGATGTTGCTCCAAACAAGGTACAAACTTATCCAAGGAGTTACTTTTCATGCTTCATTTGGTAGTAAAGGCATTTCGTGGCTATGCTTTTTGATTTCATGAGTTCATTTAATTTACCTGCACGACCACATACCAGTGTCAATGTACCACTAACATACCAGTGTCAACTTTCATGAGAAAGGTTGCTTTATGCACAGGGGTGCAGCATTTAGACATGTTCTTTAATCTCTCAACTATGTCGTCTTTTACTAAAGATGTTAGCCTTGTTCCTGAATCCTAAAGTAATGGATCTCTGCTGTCCCATACTCCCATCTCATTTCTGAACATTTGGATCATGAGTTCTGGTTTTACCCCCGTTCTGTTTTTCCTTATATTTCTCCTCTCAATAAACAATCGCCATGTGGTTAATATTTTGTTGGCCACAGTCAAGGGGGTTACAAAATGAAAACGCTCATGGAGATATCAAATGTAGGGGACATCAATGGGGTTAAGAAAAAGATACTTTAGTTTGAACTGTTAAATTCATTTGTGCTATTATTATTGTACTTGGAGATCTCATTAATAGTTGGTTCTTTTCTATTTTTCTGTTGTTGCAGGCGATGTTCTGTTTAAGCTTTAGACTGCCGGAAGAAACCTGTTTCAATGAGGAGCTCGTGTCTAATGGTACTCGTGAGTCTCTCTAGGTGAGTTTTTGACACTCACAATTAACTTTAACTGAGTCAGAACTTTGAATCAACAATGTTTAGATAGGCGGGTGCGAGGCAGCTTATGTACACCCATAACAGAACAATACAGAGAGGGAAAAATGAAATCAAGAGTTCAGAGCCAAGTTTGTAAGTGAACAGGTTTTGGGAAAAGATAATATATGAATGTTGTTTTGAGTTGTTATCTTGTGTGGAATAGTATCTTCATTATGACTGAAAACACTAAATAGGCAATGAAAAGTAGTAATCTACAATGAATTTGGACCTGGCAATGGGTTAGGGCTGGCGGGATAGGGTGGCTCAACCCTAACCGTAGACCGCTTGATTAAACGGGCCACCACCCCAACCCTAATCCCAGAGGGGTCAGCCCTGGCCCTAGTTAGTAACCTCTTTCATTTTATGAAATTGAACTATTGAAGTATGGCATAAGTAAATGTGGAGCCCTAAGGCCAATTTGATTGATAACGACTCAAAACTGTTTTCAATCTTCTTATATTTCCTTTTCTTTAAAAAAAAAAAATCAAAATGGTCATTTCAGGTATTTTTAGGATAACGGCAGGAAATGGCGAATAACCTCCATAACAGTGTCTGCATTATAACGTTTTTTAACCGATACGGCCAAATCAGGTCTTTTAGAGAAAATAAAGGTAGGAAAATAGCAAAAAAACGTTTTGGGACTCCTATTTTTTTCTAATAAATTTTTGCTGGATGTTAAGAGATGTAAACCCAAAAAATGCCGGAAAGCAAACATTTTTTAGATTTGCTCCATTTTTTAGCGTTTACCAAAAAAATTCTGTAAAACATTTTAATCGAATAACTTTCTGGAATCAATTGGTTAAAAGAAGACACTTGAAATTTGCCCCGAGTTTTTAAGAGCTCTTTTAAAGGTGTTAAAACTTTTAAATTTTTTTTTTTAGAATGGGCTGATTTTCATATATGGCCAGAAATGGAAAATGCTAGAAGGTTCGCACATTTTGGGGGATTTTCTTCCCCCAAACCCATCCTATGGCCATTATCCCCTCGTGATTTGAATCACATTCTTGAATTTCGTCTTTCCCAAACTTCAAGGCATGGACTACCGTCCACCTCAGGGAGGGATGTAAATCCCCCAAAATGTGCGTACATTCTAGCATTACTAAATAAGCCCTTGGATAATTTTTTATGTGGGCCCATTGAAGTCAAATAATAGTTTTTTTGGATGAAAGATTTTAAGTAGAGATTTTGTGGAGACTATGGATTTGGTGAAAAACTAGTTAGATTTATAACATGATTTCTAACTAGTTTTCCACCAAATCCCTGGTCTCCATAAAATTCCTACTTAAAATCCCCCATCCAAACAAGCCATAAGTGAATAACAAACTTCTACTAATGACAAAAGAAACTAGGACAAGGACAAGTCATTTTGTATTGTCAGTCATCTAGAACCGACAATACAAAATTTAAGTTGTGTGAATTTAGTAAAAGATTGTGTGGAAATAACCAACTAAAAAACGACCCAAAACAACAAAACAGAACGAAAAAACAGTTTCGCCCGGAAACGATTTTAGCGCTTTAATTCCCCCAGTAGTCCAGTACCCACTTGCTGTCTTGCATAACAGAATTAACGAGCGTATCTGGCTTGTGTGTCTTTTTGTTTTCGAACCATTTAAAAAGGTTGGAAAAATAAGAGACTTAAGAAAGACAGAGATAGCTAGAGAGAGAAAGGGAGATTTCTAGAGAGAGAAAGAGAGGGTGGACCTTCTAGTTTTCTCTTCTTTCTTGAATTCTGTCAAGAAGAAACTTGAAAGTAGATAGAGAAGGTATAGAGAGAGAAAGAGTGGGTTGATCATCTCTTGTTTCGTGAAATCTGTCAACAAGAAACAGTTAAAGAAAACCCAGAAGAAAGAATCAAGAAAAGAAGCAGAAAAATGGGAAAAGGAGGAAGAAGAAGCTTCAAAGATGTGTTGTTGATTGTTTTTCTTGTGCTCGTGGAGATGGTTTTGAATGTCAGAAGCGTTGGAGTGAACTGGGGAACAATGGCTACTCATCAACTTCCACCAGAGATGGTTGTTGAAATTCTTATCAACAATGGGTTCACAAAAGTTAAGTTATTTGAAGCAGAGGAAAAGATCATGAAAGCTTTGGTTGGGAAAGATATAGAAGTTATGGTGGCTATACCTAATCACATGTTGGATTTGATTAGCAGAGATTATAAAGCTGCTTCTGATTGGGTTGAACAGAATGTCACCATTTACAGCTACAATGGTGGAGTCAATATCAAGTAAACCCTCTCTCTCTCTCTCTCTCTCTCTCTCTCTCTCTCTCTCTCTCTCTCTCTCTCTCTCACAGCACTTGTTTTGTTTCTTGAAAGTAGTTGTTTTTGTTTGCTTTTATTTTTTCCCTTCACTGCTTGTTATTGAATTCTTATCTGGTTCAATTGTAAAATGGGTCTCCATTTTTTTACATTGAGTTAGGGTTTTGTTCATGTTTTAATCACTGTTTTTGAGTGTGCTTGAATTGGATTTCACTGCTTCTTTATTTTTTTGTGATCTTGTTATTTTAGGTCATCTAGAGCACAAAAATTCAATGGGTTTCTCTGTTATTGATGTTTGTTCTTGTTCAGGGGAAAATATATAGTTTCTGGTTTTCTTTCAAATGGGTTTTAATTGATTCTTGTTTCTTGTCCTCTGCCAACTCTTTCAGATTTCTTTGTCATTAATTTTCTTAACTGTCGCTTCTTGCTGCGTTTGTTTTTTTTCTTCTTCAGATTTTTAAGGTATGAAGTCCAAATAAACTTCCTTCTTTGACTCTTTAGTTTTAGTCTAAAAGGACTGGGAATTTTGAGTTTCAGAGTGTAGTCCATTTTAACTAGAAATTATTGATTCTGTGAAACGACTGTTTAAGGGTTCCATGGTGTCTTCTATTAAATATTGTTACTTGCTGAATCAAAGACCTGTACAGAGATTTTCCCAATTAGAAAGCATTGAACCAAGTTAAAGGGGATCATACCGATAAATCGATCATTTCCTGTGTTTTACTAATTCAGCCAATTTACTAATTTAATATGTTGGAAGTTTTTCTCAATTTAAATGACTGGGTAATTCTTGTACATTCTGCATTATTGTTATGTTAGGCAGACTAATATGTGAGAACAGTATTTGTGATCTGCAGAGTAAATATCGGTATAGATAAAACTGCATTGTTGATTATTATTAGGAACTAGACCTTATTCTGTTTGGTTACTTTATGGATATGTTTCTTCGCAAAATGGTAGCAATCCCTGAATTCTAATACTAATCAGGGATTGCCTCTTATACTTTCAAACTTTAAGGGCACAACCCTTGACCAAATTCAGCCATCATTGACTCACATCTCCATTCACGGTTGGTTTTTGATCCCAAGGGAGGGAATGAGTATTTGCTTTTGAATAAGAAATTTAAGATTGCTTGTTAAAAATGACTTTTTGGCAGGTATGTTGCTGTAGGAAATGAGCCATTTCTCAAGACCTACAATGATACCTTCTCGGAAATAACCATGCCAGCTTTACAGAACATCCAGCAAGCACTCTATGAAGCTGGGCTCGGATTCAGAATCAAAGCCACCGTTCCCTTCAACGCCGATATCTACAATTCACCGGACTCAAATCCAGTCCCCTCCGCTGGAGACTTCCGGCCAGAGATACGTGAACTCACAGTCGAAATTATTCAATTTCTCTATGAAAATGATGCACCTTTCACTGTTAACATCTATCCCTTCCTTAGTCTCTACAGTAACGAATACTTTCCGATGGACTTCGCCTTCTTTGATGGAACAAAAAAGCCCATCAAAGACGGAAAGGTCATTTACACAAACGTGTTCGACGCCAATCTTGATACTCTCATATGGGCCTTAGACAAAGCAGGCTATGCTGATATGCCTATAATTATAGGTGAAGTTGGATGGCCTACTGATGGTCACAAGCATGCAAATATTGCTAATGCAAAGAGATTCAACCAAGGATTGCTTAAACATGTTTTGAGTGGCAAAGGAACTCCGATCAGAAGTGGAAAGATCGACGTTTATCTCTTCAGTCTCATTGATGAGAGTGCTAAAAGTATTGCACCAGGTAGTTTTGAGAGGCACTGGGGGATTTTTGAGTTTGATGGTAAGGGAAAATATGAACTAGATCTGTCAGGGAACCAAGAAAATAAGGAACTAATCGGAGCAAAGAACGTGAAGTACTTACAGAAGAATTGGTGTGTTTTGGATGATGACTATGGAGATGATTTCTTGGACTTGCCTGCCAGTATCGATTACGCTTGTACATTCTCTGATTGTACAGCTCTTGGTTATGGATCTTCTTGTAACGGTTTGGATGTTCGTGGGAACGCTTCTTATGCATTCAATATGTATTATCAGGTGGGAAATCAAAAGAGTTCTGACTGTGATTTTTCTGGTTTAGCAGTAATTACCGATGAAGATCCCTCCGTTGGAAGTTGTGTTTTCCCTGTTATGATCGCTTATGGTTCTTCAGTTGCATTGCAGTGTGGAGTGTTTGATGTGTTTTTACTATTAGTACTTTGTGTAATTGTAGGTTTTTCTCTTATAGTATAACAATTTTTTGCTTCGTGACATATCGATCTTTTTGTACCGGTTTAAATGTACAGCAGGTTTGTAGATGAATATAACACTAGAAACTGCAGGCTTGATTTTGCTGTCTTATTTTTGTTCTTTTCTTTCACTTCTGCTTTGTACGACTCTCCTTCTTGTCCATCTAAAACCATTTTACTCTTAAGAGAATTATGGTTCCATCCAAAAGGAAACCTATATGCAAGCAGACCGGTTCGATGTATTCTGTTAACTTTAAAAGCAATACTTTATGCTGTTGATCTAAAGACGCAATATCCTATGTCGTCTGTAGGGATTTGGTAAGATGATCAGGAGACATGGGTTTGCCCCCTAGGCCCTGTTTGGTAGCTTTCTGAACCATAGGTTTTATCGTCAAATTTTAACCAACTTTTGACAGAGTTTGAAAATTCAGAAAGATGTTGTGTTTCTGTCGTTCACCAATTGTGAATGACAATGGGTCATTTCATTGATATTTAATATGTATTTACAAGGATAAAAGGAAAGTGGTACAACCAATATAAAACTACAAAAGGAAACAAAAATATACAGTAAAGGAAATAAAGATAAACTAAGCTAAAATAAAAAGATTTGGTCTGAAAAGATATCTTGTATGATATGTCAATCCGTTGGGGAGAATCTTTGAATTTATTTATGATCTGTGGGGTCTACCGAGTAATGATGATTATGTGTGGAGATCTTACATGCGTGAGGCAGGCAATGTAAAATATACGTAATACCCCCTCAAGTTGGGACGGGAGACGAAAGAGGTTGAGCGCCCAACTTGCTAACAAGACGCTGAAATTGTTCAGCACCGAGAGGTTTGGTAAAAACATCAGCAAGCTGGGCATGGGAAGGAATATGATGAGGAACTATTAAATGTGATTGAATTTTCTCACGAACAAAGTGACAATCGATTTCAATATGCTTGGTACGTTCGTGAAAAACGGGATTTTCGGCAATATGAATTGCAGCTTGATTGTCACAAAAGACAGAGAAAGGACGAGGAATAGAGATCCGAAGATCAGTGAACAGATAGTGTAACCACTGTAGTTCAGCAGTGAGATTGGCTAAAGTACGATATTCGGCCTCAGCAGAAGAACGAGAAACTGTAGGTTGTTTCTTTGACTTCCAAGAGATGGGACTATCACCGAGCATAGTAAAATACCTGGTAGTAGAGCGACGAGTAGTGGGACACCCAGCCCAATCGGAGTCAGTAAAACCTTTTAATTCAAGGGAACTATGAGAAGACAAAAGAATGACATGGCCAATAGTGCCCTTGAGATATCGCAAAATACGTAGAGCGGCATCAGAATGAACTGTCCTAGGATCCTGCATAAATTGGCTGAGATAATTGACGGAATATTGTATATCAGGTCTAGTAACCATCAGATACAATAATCGGCCAATGAGACATCGATAGGAACTAGGATCAGTGAGAGGCTCGCCATCAGTAGGTAGGAGTTTGAGATGTTGTTCCATAGGAAATGGAGAGACACGGGCACCAGTAAGCCCAGAATCTTTGAGGATGTCAAGAATATACTTGCGTTGACATAAAAAAATTCCTTTAGAGGAACGCGACACTTCAATACCTAAAAAATATTGAAGACGACCAAGATCTTTAATAGAAAATTTTGACTCTAAACAAGTTTTGAGGAGAGCAATGTGATGGTCATTATTACCAGTAATGATGATGTCATCAACATAAAAAAGAACAAAAATAGAAATAGAATCCTTATGATAAGTAAACAAGGAATAGTTAGCAAGAGATTGATGAAAACCTTCACGAAGAAGAGCATTAGAGAACTTGGCAAACCATTGACGTGAGGCTTGCTTGAGTCCATAAAGGGATTTGTTTAGCCTACAAACCCTGTTGTCACCTTGTTTATTAAAACAAGGTGGGATGGTCATGTAGACCTCCTCATTCAAATCTCCTTGCAAAAAAGCGTTGTTGACATCTAATTGATTTAAGGACCACCCCTTAATCGAGGCAAGAGAAAGTAAAACACGCACAGTGACTAATTTAGCAATTGGGGCAAAAGTATCATGATAGTCGATGCCTTCAACCTGAGTGTACCCTTTTGCTACTAAGTGAGTTTTGTAGCGTTCAATGGTTCCATCAGAATGGTATTTAATTTTGTAGACCCATTTACACCCAATGGCAGATTTGCCAGGGGGTAATGGAGTGAGAGTCCAAGTCTGATTGGATTCTAAAGCATTGATTTATGCGGACATAGCATCACGCCATAGTTCCGATTGCATTGCTTGACGAAATGAAGTGGGTTCATCAGTATTGATAACCTTTGTTAAAAAAGCCCGATGTGGAGTGGAAAATTGCTGATATGAAAGGTAATTAGTTAGAGGATAAGGACATGATGACAGAGCACACATAATCCTTTAAGTAACCCAGTGGTTGACGATTCCTAACCGGTCTGTCTAGGACAGCAGGGATATATTGAGCACCTTGATCTGGTGGATGGGTATGATGACCATCATGAGCAGGAAGATCATTATGGGCACCATGAAAAGGAGTGGAATCTGCAGGAACGGGTTGTCCTTCAACAACTGGTTCAGAAGAAATTGAACCAGAAGATGGGGTCTGGATATCACCATGAGGTGAAGGTGGTGCCAATTCCGGTGGTGTAGGAGACGTCGTTGATGGAGGGTGAACACATGACTGGTGTTCACAAGGATTAGACGAGCCATTATAAAAAATTGTATTGTCATCCACTGAAGTGGAAACATCGATGGGATGGGATGATGCAGAAAAATTTTAAAATGGAAATTGAGACTCATGAAAGATGACATCACGTGAGATATAAGTTTTCTTGGATTCAAGGTCATAGATTATGTAGCCTTTGTATCCAAATGGATACCCAATGAAAACTCCAGGTTTTGCTCTTTGGTCAAACTTATGCTGAATTTTTGTATTACGAGCAAAGCAAAGACATCCAAACACACGAAAGTGTTTGAAGTCAGGCACTTGCTTAAAAAGCATTTCATGAGGGGATTTATTCCCAAGGATGGGAGTGGGTAACTTATTAATTATATAAGTAGCAGTTAAGATGCATTCTCTCCAAAATTTAAGAGGGAGATTGGATTGAAAACGCAAGGCACGTGCAACATTAAGGAGGTGCCTGTGTTTTCGCTCGACAACTCCATTTTGTTGAGGAGTTGCAACACAACTTTTTTGATGAAGTACACCATTTTGGTGAAACCAAGATTGAACATCTTGAGATAAAAACTCAGCCCCATTATCAGAACGAAAAGTTTGTAATTGAGGGAGAAAAATATCCCCAGATCCAGACGAAATTTTTTGAATTTTATTCCCATATTGTGTAAGAACAAAATGAAAAAAATAATTAAGATATTTTTGGTTTTCAGATTTGTTACGCATAAGAAAAACCCACGTGCAACGAGAATAATCATCAACCAATGTTAGAAAATACCGTGCCCCACTGAGAGATGGGATAGAAAACGGTCCCCAAATATCACCATGTACCAATTGAAAAGGTAAAGATCTAGAAGAACTACTTGATAAAAATTTATTTCTAGTTTGTTTTGCTTGAGGACAAATGTCACATAAACATTCAAGATCAGTAGAAATGTAATTAAACTGCTGAACCATAAATTTCAAACGTCCTAAGCTAGGGTGCCCTAGGCGCCAATGCCATAAGTCATAGGGCTTATTTGTCATAAAACTAAAAGCAGTAGAAGGAGTCCGAAGATGATATAACCCTGCTACAAAATTACCCTGGCCAATCACCTGTGTCGTTGACAGGTCCTGAAACAAGCAAGATGAGTCAGTAAATTTGATAGCAATATTATTAGATCGAGTATACTGACTTACGGATATTAAGTTGAACTTGAATTCAGGAATGTGATAAACATTGGTTAATTTAAAAGTAGGTGAAAAAATAATAGTTCCAATGTGACGAACTGCAGCGCGAGTTCCATCCGGTAATTGGACCATACATGTTTTTGGCGCTGGTTTCCAATCAGAAAAAAATTAATAGAAGAGCGAATATGATTTGAAGCTCCACTATCCACAATCCAAACGGCAGAGAGTGATGAAAATATTTTACCTGCTAAGTTAACAGAAGGCATGGATGAAGATGGTTCAGTTACATCCTTAAGCATGACGAGTAGCTTTTGATTTTGTCCCATTGTGAGACCAGGAATAGGGACATCAATGTTCTGATCTTGAGCAGAACTTGTGGTTGCAAGGGCCGTGTGATCTTTGTGATCCTTGTCTTTTGGTGGATATCCAATCAACTTAAAACAGCTTTGTTTGAGATGTCCATGTTTGTGACAATGGTCACAAAAGGCACGATCACGATCACGATCACGATCACGATCACGTTGACGCTTCTTATCAGTTGAACGATTCGAACGATAATCTTGACGTGTAACAACAAGAGTGGCTGATTCGACAACAGGAAGGTTGGGGAATTCAACTCTTGTTGATTTTCTTCCTGTTGAAGCAAATTATAGATTTTTTGTGTACTTGGAAAGGAGTCGAACAATAGGATTTGGCTGCGAGTGTGCGAGTATCGGTCATGAAGACCTTGCAGAAACTGCATGCCCCTATCCTGATTAAGTCGCTCCATATACAGCTTGCCTGATCTGCACATGCATGGTTCGAGAGGAAGGATGGAATCCAACTCATCCCACAACGACTTTAGTCGCGAATAGTAACTGGAAAGGTCTGAATCTCCTTGCTCCAGATTGGATATGGTTTTTTTTAACTTATAAATCTGTGGGGCATTGGACTTAGCATATCTTGTTTTCAAATCAACCCAAATATTATGCGCGGTTTCAGCATACATCACACTAGATTTTATCTGTGGGCTGACCGAATTAAGAATCCAGGACCCCACCAAATCGTCACATCGCTTCCATGCATGAAGCTTGGTGGGATCTGATGGTTTGGATATGCTACCATCCACGAACCCCAACTTATCCTTGGCATTCAATACCTTGGTGATTCCTCTCATCCAGGTGCCATAGTTTTCACCGGTGAGGGGAGGAGAGTGAAGAATAGACGTCGGGCTATCCGACGGATGGATAAGATATGGATTACCTTCTGGTGAAGAAGTCAGAGTAGCAACAACTGGAGTATCAGCAGCGGAAGTACCTTCAGCCATTAAGGTAGTTCCCGTGAAGCACAAAACAGATGGAGTATGAAGGATCAAGAGCTCTGACGCTCTTATACCATGAAAATTCAGAAAGATGTTGTGTTTCTTTCGTTCACCAATTGTGAATGACAATGGGTCATTTCATTGATATTTAATATGTATTTACAAGTATAAAAGGAAAGTGTTACAACCAATATAAAACTACAAAAGGAAACAAAAATATACAGTAAATGAAATAAAGATAAACTAAGCTAAAATAAAAAGATTTGGTTTGAAAAGATATCTTGTATGATATGTCAATCCGTTGGAGAGAATCTTTGAATTTATTTATGATCTGTGGGGTCTACCGAGTAATGATGATTATGTGTGGAGATCTTGCATGCGTGAGGCAGTCAATGTAAAATACACGTAATAGAGTTAAAACTTCAAATTTTTAGAAAGGTCTGCATTTTTTGTGAGGATGATCTAGATGGTTAGGAGATGTTACTCACCACCAAAAAAAACCCAGCTTTAGATCATCTCTATCTGTGCCTCATTAATAGTGTAAAACAGGTGTAAGAATAAATGGGGTGTGCAGCGAAAAGTGGAGCAGAAGCAGAATGCCTTTATTCTGCTTTATTCATATTCTACCATTCGAAATACCTTTGAATGAAAGTATAATAAATGATAAGGCCATTTTGGACAAATTAATCTGAACGTCAAGTTAGATCGGGCTAGGCTCACTTTAGGCTTTCGTTTATCTGAAGTAATAGTGTGTTTGTATGCAGAATTCATATTTCCCAATAGATTAATGAGTCCTTAGAAACATGATTTCTAGAAAATATGAATCTCTTAGTTTGTTTGGCAACCATAAAGAATCCTTGAAAATACGAATCCTTGCAAATTTTAAGGAGGGAGGTAGGACTCGAGGGATTTGCTGGAAAATATATTTCCTTGGGAAACAAGTTTTCAGGGATTCCTAGCATCCAAACAGATGACCTCGAAGCCAGAATCCCTGGTCCCCACTAAATCCCTACCCTGGAATCTCCCATCCAAACAGACTATAAGCTGATTTTAAAACTTCGGAAGCTTTGAAACCTAAAAATTTAGTTCATTGATATATTTATCTATCTAAATCTAAATTATCTATGCGGTTTCATTTGAGCCGCATTGGAGCCGTGTATGAATTCAACGTTCCTTTTTTTTTTGAACGGGACTATTGGCCAGGTTATATTGTGGCGTAGATACACGCAGTGGGCGTGTGAGAAGCGCAGAGAAACTGCCAAGAACATCGTCACCAACGAACGCAGGAAAGGCACCCACCAATGGGCACAGAGAAACCGCCAATAACAGCGTACCTATATTTATTATCAAATTACATAGGACAAACTTAACGGCAATACCACGGTCGAGAAGTTTTGATCCCAAGACCTCCCACTACAAGATTTATGGGAGAGATGCACAACCATTGAGCCAAAGGCCTATGTACAACGTTCCCTTTTAAAAACATCCCAATTGTCCTTTAAAAAAAAACCCCCACTTCAGATTTACACTTCACTTTCACCAAACCTAAGGCTCACTAAATAGAATCCAAGGGATGATTTTTTGTGAAGATGATATCCTTAATGTTCAGATCACATCAGCACATGGGTCGTCTCTAAATGGGACCACTTGCAACCTTATTTCTAAAATAATTATTCTTGGTTTACATGTAACTGTGGGTGCTACATGGAGTTGATCCAAATGCTTATTTTTTGTGACAATGATCTCCACCTAATGAGAGTTCCACGAGATAGTGTCAAAAATGAATAAGTGCATTGTTAACAGAGAAAAATTAATAGTTTTTGTGGGGAGTAGGTTTGTGAAGGGGTTAACAAAATAACATGCCGCATAATTTTTCAACAAAAACGCGCGTGTGAGAGGGCAAAGTGAGTTTGTGAAGGGGTCATTAAGCCCCCTGATGTTTTAACATCTTATTGTTGGGTTAACAAAACTCTCTCTCTTTAACGTGGGTTAAAAAAATCTACATTATAAACATAAATTCAAATTCTAAAACAACTAAATTTTCTAATTATCTAATAAAAAAATTTAATTTTTTTTTTTTTTTAAAAAGAAGCCTCCACGCCTTGTACGGGATATGGTAGTATAGATCTATAAAGAAAGTATTTAAACTTAATGTCAAAACCTAATATGGAAACTTTCTATTTTTGTAAAATACCTTTCTTCTTATTTCATTCCATGTCAAACTCTCTTGAAACATCCTTCTATAAATAACAGTACGTGCCAATCCGTCCAACCCCATTGTAACCTCTTGATCAATTCACGTCATGACTGGATAGGTTTAGATATAGGTAGGTTTCCTTCTCCTTTTGCTTAATATTATTTGTAGTTTTATGAATTGCCCATGGGTATGTACGTTCACCAATGTATTATTTTTTCCTGCTCTAATGGGGAACGACGATTAAATATGCATGCTTCATTGATTTCTTATACGATCAGTCTATTTTTTTTTTTTTTTGTTTCTTATTTCTATTATATATCCTCTTTTCGAACTCATCATCTTTTTCATGTACATGATTGTTTCTTTCTGTTATTAAATTTATGCTGCTAAAATCAATTTAGGGTTTTTTTAATTTATTTTGATACATCTTAATATATTTATTTATTTTGAAAGAAATTAAAATAAATGATGGAAAACCACTTACTAGAATTGTTGGAAGCATGGGGTCTGTATATAGTCTAGGTCTTTGTTAAAACTTTGGTAATTTTTTTAACAAAGTTTAGTTATAGTTTTCTAAAAATCTATTAATTGTTTTCTACAAAAGTATATGTGAATGATGTTCAAAGTTTAGTTATGTTTCCAATTATGCTTTTGGTTACATTAATTATTGTATTCCGAGTTTGTGTAATTAATTCGTATTAACTATTCTAGCTCCTAAAACTATTCATCAATTTTTAATTAATACGTTAACCTTAGGTTATTTTTGGTATTTTAAAAATAGTTACAATTTCCAATAATTTCTAATTAAATATATTTTTATTCAGAATTTTAGTTTATTTCCTTTCCAAAATACGTAGAGTGCATAAGTTTCAAAATTTTAGAAAGTATATATATAGTGAAACCAAACCAAAAGTTTATAACAAAATTATATCTTTCAACTCTCAAAAATTATACCATTCTAAAATTTTTAATCTCTAATAATTTACCGTGAAAATTTTAAGAGGGGTTAGATGATCTATGTGGTAAGGAAATCATCCTCACCAAAAATCAATCTCTCGTAGCTAGACAATTGCCCCTTAGAATTATTACTCTTTAATTAATGGTTAATTAGGTTTAGGGTTTAGAGTTTTTTTTTTTTGTTAGTTAATCATGTTTGTCCTACTTTTATTTATGTAGTTTATTTTGCTGTAATTTTTTGTTTAATTAAAGTATGTCAAAGGAATCTAATTTTGTTCTTACCTAGGTTTCAATGTATTTAAAAAAAAAAGATGGAATAGGCTTCGGTTGTTCGTTCAGATTGAGATTCAAACAGCAAAGAGCCTTTCAAAATTCCACCAAGAAGGAATGAATGATGGATTGAGCAAGAGCCCACTTACCTCTATGTACGCAAGTCCTGAACTTTTTACTCATTTAATTAATTAATCTCCACATATATGAATTAATTATATTTAATTAATTTGTATGGTGGATCGGCAAAGATTAGAATTAAGTGTGAATAACAAAGAAAATTTAGGAATTTCTTAAAGATTTTACCTCGTAGTCGTTCCAGGGAGTATCTAGATTAATTCGATCCACATGCAACTCAGACAATAATAAGACTCAAATCTCTTTTTTTGTCTAGCGGCACAGGGTCATACGAAAGAGATATGTGTCTTCTTGTCTGAATTGCGATGAGGAGAGGATTAATCTAGGCATTGATAACCTAGAACGACTAGGAGATATAATGTGATGGGAAATTCATAACTTTTCTTTTTTATTTAAATTAATTCTTTCTATAAATGTATTACATATGTTAAGAAGAAAAGAATAAAGTGTGAATAACAAAGAAAATTTAGGAATTTCTTAAAGATTTTACCTCGTAGTCGTTCCAGGGAGTATCTAGATTAATTCGATCCTCATGCAACTCAGACAATAATAAGACTCAAATCTCTATTTTTGTCTAGCAACACAGGGTCATACAAAAGACATATGTGTCTTTTTGTCTGAATTGCGATGAGGAGAGGATTAATCTAGGCATTGATAACCTAGAACGACTAGGAGGTATAATGTGATGGGAAATTCATAACTTTTCTTTTTTATTTAAATTAATTCTTTCTATAAATTTATTACATATGTTAAGAAGAAAAGAATAAAGTGTGAATAACAAAGAAAATTTAGGAATTTCTTAAAGATTTTACCTCGTAGTCATTCTAGGGAGTATCTAGATTAATCTGATCCTTATGTAACTCAAACAATAATAAAACTCAAATCTCTTTTTTTGTCTAGCGGCACAGGGTCATACGAAAGAGATATGTGTCTTCTTGTCTGAATTGTGATAAGGAGAGGATTAATCTAGGCATTGATAACCTAGAACGACTAGGAGGTATAATGTGATGAGAAATTCATAACTTTTCTTTTTTATTTAAATTAATTCTTTCAATAAATTTATTACTTATGTTAAGAAGAAAAGAATAAAGTGTGAATAACAAAAAAAATTTAGGAATTTCTTAAAGATTTTACCTCGTAGTCGTTTTAGGGAGTATCTGGATTAATTCGATCCTTATGCAACTTAGACAATAATAAAACTCAAATCTCTTTTTTTGTCTACCGGCACAGGGTCATACGAAAGAGATATGTGTCTTCTTGTCTGAATTACGACAAGGAGAGGATTACTCTAGGCATTGATAACTTAGAACGACTAGGAGGTATAATGTGATTGGAAATTCATAACTTTTCTTTTTTATTTAAATTAATTCTTTCTATAAATTTATTACATATGTTAAAAAGAAAAGAATTAAGTGTGAATAACAAAGAAAATTTAGGAATTTCTTAAAGATTTTACCCCGTAGTCGTGTTAGGGAGTATCTAGATTAATCCGATCCTCATGCAACTCAGAAAATAATAAGACTCAAATCTCTTTTTTTTCTAGCGGCACAGCGTCATACGAAAGAGATATGTATCTTCTTATCTGAATTGCGATGAGGGGAGGATTAATTTAGGCATTGATAACCTAGAACGACTAGGAGGTATAATGTGATGGGAAATTCATAACTTTTCTTTTTTATTTAAATTAATTCTTTCTATAAATTTATTACATATGTTAAGAAGAAAAGAATAAAGTGTGAATAACAAAGAAAATTTAGGAATTTCTTAAAGATTTTACCTCGTAGTCGTTCTAGGGAGTATCTAGATTAATCCGATCCTTATGCAACTCAGACAATAATAAAACTCAAATCTCTTTTTTGTCTAGCGGCACAGGGTCATACGAAAGAGATATGTGTCTTCTTGTCTGAATTGTGATGATGAGAGGATTAATCTAGGCATTGATAACCTAGAACGACTAGGAGATATAATGTGATGGAAAATTCATAACTTTTCTTTTTTATTTAAATTAATGCACAATGGACTAGTCCTACAACAAAATGTAAAGGGACAAAAGCCATTCACACATGAGGTGGAATATACGTGACCATGAGTTGTATATGGGAATACTGGGGCTCATATACGTGCTCGAAATACATGTGGCTAAACTGGAAAACCACGTGTACGCACCCATAGTATATAAATTTTTTTTTTAAATGATGACACGCGCAAATCAGTTATGCTTCTGACCCAACTGGGATTTCCTCGGAGACACGAGTAAATTGAGATACACGTGGCGACGAGATGCTCTTTCTTTTAAAAAAAAAATGAATGACATGTCTTAGGGAAGATCTAGAAGTCCTAACTAGAATTTCTAATCCAACTGGGATTTCCTCGGATAATAGATATATATATAGATGTATAAAGGAAGTATTTAAACTTAATGTCAAAATCTAATGGGAAACTTTCTATTTTTGTAACATACCTTCCTTCTTATTTCTTTCCATGTCAAACTCTCTTGAAACATCCTTCTATAAATAACAGTACGTGCCACACCGTCCAACCCCATTGTAACCTCTTGATCAATTCACGTCCTGACTGGATAGGTTTAGATATAGGTAGGTTTCCTTCTCCTTTTGCTTAATATTATTTGTAGTTTTATGAATTGTCCATGGGATGTACGTTCACCAATGTATTATTTTTTCCTGCTCTCATGGGGAACGACGATTAAATATGCATGCTTCGAAGATTTCTTATACGATCATTCTATTTTTATTTTTTTTTGAACTCATCATCTTTATTGTTTCTTTCTGTTATTATATATAGCAGTAATTTTATCATGCTAGAGCTTAATTGTTTTTGTTGAATTTTGCATTGTTTTATGCAGCTAAAATCAATATAATTCAGTTGTTTCTCGATCTAAATTTCTATAACATATAAAATATTAATATATTGTTGAGGATAGTTCACTTGGGATATTAGAGCTTAGCAAACCTAATATATAATGATTCTAGGTCACACCAATCATTGCCAATTGATTTTGAGTTGGATGCCCACAAACTTAATATATATCTAATTTTGTTGATCATGTTTAGGGTTTTTTTAATTTTTTTTTTACATCTTAATTCGTATTAACTATTCTAGCTCCTAAAACTATTCATCAATTTTTAATTAATACGTTAACCTTAGGTTATTTTTGGTCTTTTAAAAATAGTTACAATTTCCAATAATTTTTAATTAAATATATTTTTATTCAGAATTTTAGTTTATTTCCTTTCCAAAATACGTAGAGTGCATAAGTTTCAAAATTAAAGAAAGTATATATATAGTGAAACCACACCAAAAGTTTATAACAAAGTTATACCTTTCTACTCACAAATTATACCATTCTAAATTTTTTAATCTCTAATAATTTACCATGAAAATTTTAAGAGGGGTTAGATGCCTTAAAATTATATGATTTTTATGGTGATGATCTATGTGGTAAGAAAATCATCATCACCAAAAATCAACCCCTTGTAGCTAGACAATTGCCCCTTAGAATTATTACTTTTTAATTAATGGTTAATTAGATTTAGGGTTTAGAGTTTTTTTTTGTTTTTTTGTTAATCATGTTTGTCCTCCTTTTATTTATGTAGTTTATTTTGATGTAATTTTTTGTTTAATTAAAGTACGTCAAAGGAATCTAATTTTGTTCTTACCTAGGTTTCAATGTATTTAAAAAAAAAAGATGGAATAGGCTTCTGTTGTTCGTTCAGATTGAGATTCAGTCAGCAAAGAGCCTTTCAATATTCCACCAAAAAGGAATGAATGATGGATTGAGCAAGAGCCCACTTACCTCAATGTACGCAAGTCCCGAACTTTTTACTCATTTAATTAATTAATCTCCACATATATGAATTAATTATATTTAATTAATTTGTATGGTGGATCGGCGTAGATTAGAATTAAGTGTGAATAACAAAGAAAATTTAGGAATTTCTTAAGGGATTTTACCTCGTAGTCGTTCCAGGGAGTATCTAGATTAATCCGATCCTCATGCAACTTAGACAATAATAAGACTCAAATCTCTTTTTTTGTCTAGCGGCACAGGGTCATACGAAAGAGATATGTGTCTTCTTGTCTGAATTGCGATGAGGAGAGGATTAATCTAGGTATTGATAACCTAGAACGACTAGGAGGTATAATGTGATGGGAAATTCATAACTTTTCTTTTTTATTTAAAGAGAGAAGATATATGGCCCCTTCTATATAGCCCCTTCTATAATGTGATGGGCTTTATCTAAAGAGATATGTGTCTTTTTATTTAAAGAGATATGTGTCTTTTTATTTTTATTCAGAGAGAGAGAGAGAGAGAGAGAGAGAGGATATATGGCCCCTTCTAGTTGTCTTTGGGCTTTATCTATATGTTGCAGGGTTCTGTTTTATGTATCCAACTTTTCTTCATGATTGAGATCCTAGTGTCTCAAGTCAAATATTAATTCTGTTTTCAGTTGTAGAGTATGCTCTCTCTCTCTCTCTCTCTCTCTCTCTCTCTCTCTCTCTGAATTTAGTTTTTTGTTTTAATATTTTGAGGTGTAGTTGACGGTATACAAAATTATGATTTCAGATCTAGGGTTTACAGAGAAAAATGAGAGAGAGGGAGGGAGAAAAAGAGAATAGACCTCCGTTCTGCTCCGGCCTCCAGCGACACAAGCTCCGGCATGGTGATCTTGACTGAAAATGGGTGAATGAGATTTTAGGGAAATAGATTTAGACCATAATGGATTAGTGGAAGAGAAGAAGATAGATTTTCTCTCTGTTGATTTAGATTACACGTTTCACTTTTAGCCGACCCAAGTGGTGAAGCCGAGTAAATCTATTTCTTGGCTCGCCACGTCAGTAGCATATCCCACCGTTTACAAAACTAAAAAGCAACGGTCAAGATGAAGTGGCCAACTTTGGGCTATATAGAAGGGGCCATATCCTCTCTCTTATTTAAATTAATTCTTTCTATAAATTTACTACATATGTTTAAGAAGAAAAGAATAAAGTGTGAATAACAAAGAAATTTTAAGAATTTCTTAAGGCATTTTACCTTGTAGTCGTTCCAGGGAGTATCTAGATTAATCCAATCCTCATGCAACTCAGACAATAATAAGACTCAAATCTCTTTTTTTGTCTAGCAGCGCAGGGTCATACGAAATAGATATATATGTAAATCCCGGACGACTGTTTACTCATTTAACTCATCACTGTATATATGAATTAATCATATTTAATTTGTATTGTAGGTATGTTTATATTAGATCGTTGTATATCGTTGTTCAAAATATTATATACTTGCTGAATAATTATTTCATGATCAACATAGTGCGGAGAACAACCT
>MVGT01002360.1:151951-171865 GCA_002174775.1 Macleaya cordata | reverse complement strand
TTGTCTGAATTGCGATGAGGAGAGGATTAATCTAGGCATTGATAACCTAGAACGACTAGGAGGTATAATGTGATGGGAAATTCATAACTTTTCTTTTTTATTTAAATCAATTCTTTCAATAAATTTACTACATATGTTAAGAAGAAAAGAATAAAGTATGAATGACAAAGAAAATTTAAGAATTTTTTAAGGCATTTTACCCCGTAGTCGTTCCAGGGGAGTATCTAAATTAATCCGATTCTCATGCAACTCAGACAATAATAAGACTCAAATCTCTTTTTTTGTCTAGCGGCATAGGGTCATACGAAAGAAATATGTGTCTTCTTGTCTGAATTGCGATGAGGAGAGGATTAATCTAGGCATTGATAACCTAGAACGACTAGGAGGTATACTGTGATGGGAAATTCATAACTTTTCTTTTTTATTTAAATTAATTCTTTCAATAAATTTACTACATATGTTAAGAAGAAAAGAATAAAGCATGAATAACAAAGAAAATTTAAGAATTTCTTAACGCATTTTACCTGGTAGTCGTTCCAGGGAGTATCTAGATTAATCCGATCCTCATGCAACTCAGACAATAATAAGACTCAAATCTCTTTTTTTGTCTAGCGGCATAGGGTCAGACGAAAGAGATATGTGTCTTCTTGTCTGAATTGCGATGAGGAGAGGATTAATCTAGGCGTTGATAACCTAGAACGACTAGGAGGTATAATGTGATGGGAAATTCATAACTTTTCTTTTTTATGTAAATTAATTCTTTCTATAAATTTATTACATATGTTAAGAAGAAAAGAATAAAGTGTGAATAACAAAGAAAATTTAAGAATTTCTTAAGGCATTTTACCTTGTAGTCGTTCGAGGGAGTATTTAGATTAATCCAATCCTCATGCAACTCAGACAATAATAAGACTCAAATCTCTTTTTTTGTCTAGCGGCACAGGGTCAAGCGAAATAGATATATGTAAATCCCGGATGACTGTTTACTCATTTAACTCATCACTGTATATATGAATTAATCATATTTAATTTGTATTGTAGGTATGTGTATATTAGATCGTTGTATATCGCTGTTCAAAATATTATATACTTGCTGAATAATTATTTCATGATCAACATGGTGCGGAGACCAACCTCACCTAATATCATCAATTGGATCAACTTCATGTGGGCTATAAATGTAATGTATAAATAACAATGAATCTTGATCTTCTCTCATAAAGAGAGGGTATATTCGCATGCGCGGCTCACATAAAATTCACTGATTTTAAGTTAAATTCTTGATGTTATTCATATTTAATTTCTTTTTTTTATTGATTTGTCATTCCTAAGTTCCTGCTCATACCATTGGGCTCGGATTATGCACCACTCGACAAGCAGGTTTATGCATGCTTGAACACAAATTTAAGGATGGAGATGATGCTCGATGATCATCGTATCCGGAAAATGATCCGAGGGATAATTTTCGATGATGCAATATCCGGACTCTATATATATATAAGGTAGGGATATTGCACCACTTGTTTTTGTGGAGCCAAGGCGACAGAGGAAGAATCATATAGGTGGGAATGGCTGACCGAGCTCCCCCGGACGTAGCTGAAAGGTGAACCGGGTAACCAAAGAGAAAAATTTCTTATTTTTTTTCTTCAAATACTATAATATTTGATCAAAAAAGATACTTTTGATGAAATACCATTCAAGGGCTTAAAAAAACGTATATTTTAGGCTTAGAAAATAGTATAACCAAAATGGTTTCATTTTTTGTGTGTTCAATCAAAATGGTTGCATCACTTATGGGTATTTGTTTCTTTATTTAATATAATTCAACCATTTTAGTAGCATCATTTGTTGGTGTTTCTTACTCTTTAGGCAAGTGCTCTAAGAGATCACGACACCTTAATTAGCAAAAAAAAAAAAACGTGATAGCAATTACGTGTGGTACTCTATAGATTGATTACCACGGAGGTTGGCAAATTTCAAAATCCATACAATTGAAAAAGATTTTTTTTAAAATGAGTCCTTGGAAATACGATGGATTTTTAAAAGTCCTTAGAAATCATGTTTAAATACCAAAACTTGAGTGCATTTTTAAATATCCCCCGATATCTAGTTAAATACACCCCCTAAGGCTATCCACAGTGGTGCATTGGTAAAAGCCAAATTTGGCTTCCCAAATTTAGCTTTTACCGTGGAGTTACACATCGGTGGTATTCAAGTTACTATAAAAAAAATTGATACAAAATTAAAAATGGGACACATTCGTCATTTTAAACAAAAAAAAACTTTTTAATAAATGTCAGGTGGTGTCCCTAGGGGCCGGGGCGTCTGATGCCAGGCGGCCCCCAGGGGCACCGCCTGGCATTTATGAAAAAAAAAAAATTTTAAATGCCCTATGTGTCCCATATTCATAATAACCAGTAGTCGACCCATTTCAAAAAAAAATAGTCAGGCGGGGGGTAGAGCCCCCCTGTCTAGCTAAAAAAATGCGAAGGAGACTTGTAGGGTACCTTTGCATATTTACAAATGCCCATTGTGTAACTTTTTTTTTCCAAATTTGCCTTATCAAATGCACCGCACTAGATGCCCTAAGTTGGACACATATAAAGTACCAAATTCAAATAGATGTTGCTTTACCGCCGCAACATGTTCTTACATTTGAATTTCCTGCCACCACTCAACATTCATTCAAACATAAACCAAATCTTGCAAAACAATGAAAGATTTAAAACAAATTCACTCCAGAAAGATCAAAATTGGTCGAATTTGAGACCCCTTTTGGCCTTTTTTGCTGCAGATTGGGATCTTACGATTCTGTGCTTTGACTACGGACCATAAAGAAATCTCGAATATGCTAGATGGTGAAACCTAATTGTTTCCCTGAAACCAATGATCAAGTAATAGAGTCTCTGATATCATTTTCAATCAAATGCTTTACGACCAATTCGTTGAACCCAGCAATCAATTTACGTTCCCATCAGTGTTAAAAGCATATGCTACAATGGGAAGAATCAAAGAGGGAAAACAGGTTAATGGTCAGATTATAAAACGTGGGTTAGGGTTAGATTTGTACGAGTTTATTGTTAGTAACCGTTTGTGGAGTCATGAATGATGCCTGCTGTTTGACAAAAGTGTTTTTAGAAATAGTGATCTGATTAGTGAAGGAAATGCAGTTATTTGGAATGTAATCATAGATGGGTATATCAGAACTGGGGATTTTGAGGCTGTAATTGATTTGTTTGATTCAGTGCCTCAAAGAAGTGTGGTATCTTGGAATGGAATGATTGCTGGGTACTCACAAAATGGGTTCTTTAAAGAGGCTCTGGAGATTTTTTAGAAATATGCAATTGGAGAATATTTGTCCAAATTATGCGACTTTGGTTCGTGTTCTTCCAGCAATTTCACGTCTTGGTACACTTGAATTGGGTAAATGGGTTCATTTATTTGCAAAGAAGAACAAAATTGAGGTGGATGATGAAAACTAAGCCGGATGGTGTGATATAGAAAGCCTTGTTAGGGGATTGCAAAATGCATGGTAATGTTGAGAAGGGGAAACACGTAGCTAAGAGACTTATGGAGTTCACTCCAAGAGATAGGGGATCCTATGTAGCTCTTTCGAATATATATGCCTCTTTAGGTGACTGGGAGGGTGTTGCTGAAGTGAGGTTAATGATGAAGGAGAAGGATATAAGAAAAGACCACAGTAGTAGTTGGATCGAACTTGATGGAAGAATTCACGAGTTCCTTATGGAAGTCTAATTGTTATATTTTATTGGGTATTTCAAAATACCCATGTCTTTTGTATCCCACTAAGCAATTTAATATTGCCTCCCATGTGATGGTGTCCCCCTTATTTATTCTCTCATCACCTTTCACTAGATTTATTATCTTCACCATTAGTCCCACATTGCTCAAGATACCTCTTCAAACCTTGTTAATAAGGTATGGTTGATTCTCTTAGTGGTAAGCAAGTAATAGAGGTGGGCCTTGCGCGCACGAGGCAGATCCAGCCCACGTTGGAATTTGGGGGCCTGATTCGGAAACCCATTAACCGGGCATGCGCCCGCACGATACGCGCGCAGGGGGGGTGCAAATCCACCGATTTGGGCCTCGCGTGTGTGCAGTGGTTGGGCTTCGTTTTGCTCCCTTTCCTTTTGCGTTCAGCCCAGTTTACCTCACACACACGAGGTCATGTGTACAGATGGACTAATGTCTCACGCGTGCCTTATGTTGTCTCACGCGTGTCTTCTACTGTTCCCTGATGTCTCACGCGTGTCTTCTGCTGTCTGACGCGTGTTACCTCGTGTTCCCCACTGACCCACGCCTGTTTTCTCTTGTCTCCCTTTCTCGTTAGATATTAGAGAGAGAGAGGGACGAATAAGGGTGAGATACAGAACGTCTACCTCTCCTACTGATCTTCTTCCTCTTTCTCTCGCACTGCCTTCCTCACACCAGAGGGATACTCAAAGCTGTTCACCGGAGCTCTTCATTGTAGTGCATACTTGACGAGCTAGATCGTTGTACCCTTGAGAGAGATCGTCAACATAACCTGTTTGCACCCGGATTACTTCCGAGAGGGGCGAATCTTCTCTTAAGGGCAGTGTTCACACGCCTCGATCTACCTACTGTTATCACGCTAGATTTTTACTGGTTTTCTAACACTAATCCCATCCAAGAGCCAGAGATATCTACTTAATGTTGGAGGATATTGCTGATCAGCTAAGGTTGGTTGGATACACACCTGATACTAGTCAAGTATTGCTTAACATTGACGAGGAAGAGAAAGAAAGCACTTTGTTCTGTCAAAGTGAGAAGATTGCAATTGTCTTTGACCTAATTAGCACAAAAATCCATACACCATTACGAATAGTGAAGAACCTTCATATCTGTGGGGATTGTCATTTGTCAATTAAGCTCATTTCAAAAACTTATAACCGTTGGATAATTGTGAGGGATAGAAACCGCTTCCACCACTTCGAGGATGGATTCTATTTATGCATGGACTATTGGCGATCACATACACGCACGAGTAGTGGTGCTTCATTAGCTTTAGTCCCGTCAATTAGCAGTTACAAAGGGTCGATGAATTGGATATAGAACACAAGAAAAAATTAGTTTGGTCATCAAATTCACATTTTATTCGATGAATGGAAATGAGTAATTCAAATGTTTTCAGAGTTGCTTGAAAAATTCAATCTGTACCTGTTTACGTTAATAGGAGAAGTTTTGACATCTTTGATATAATAAGATTCTAGAAGAAATGCAACATGTAATCACGTCTTGGGGTGGAATCATGGACCATTTGGAAGGAAGGCAAAATATTGCAGAAGATTCCATGTGTTGCTTTATTTGGATTATACGTGATGGAACAGTTCATGATTTTTTCTGTGGAAGATGACTCTCATCCAAGAGCCAGAAAGATCCATTTAATGTTGGATGAGATGGCTGATCAGTTGAGGTTGGTTAGGTACACATCTGATACCAGCATTGATTAATTGTCATTTGTCAATTTAGCTTATTTATAATCGCAGTATAATTGAGAGGGGTAGAAACGGCTTTCACCACTTTTCTAACCCATATTTCTTCTCTCTCTCTCTCAGTACAAATCTCTGAAACTACTCTGTTTCCGTCTAGGGTTAGGGTTTCTGTGTTTCGCTGAATAAATTCTTATCTCTTCTTGGTTTTTGCTCTATTTTTCTCAAATCTGAAGGGATTTCCTCAGATATGAGTTTTTCTACTTGATCAGTAGATGTGTACTTGAAGAAGGAGAATAAGAGGAAGAGAAAGAGGAAGGCATTACTATCAGGTCCTCTTTGTGAGAGGAAATGAGAGTGTCCAAGTTTGTAAAGTGCGTCACTGTCGGGGACGGTGCTATCTGTAAGACTTGCATGTTAATTTCCTACACCAGTAACACATTTTCAATGGTGAGTTCAAATTTGAGTTTTCCTAGTCTGGTTCCTCTATTGGATTCTAGTATTTTCTCAGTTCGTCTCTACGTGTGTTTTGGTTAGTTCTTTTAGGAGAAACATAAGCCTTGCTTTTTAACTGGTGGTTCCTCTCTTGTTGTTGGATTTGTGAAATATGTTGATGGAATCTCATCAATAATCTCTCACCCTTTCAGAACCGCCAGAGTTTTTTACCTTTTGTTGGTAATTTCATATTCGACCAGATGTCCAGAATCTGTCCAAAGTGCTGAGGAGGGCACCATTGAATATTAAACGATTGAGCTACAAAGGTCCAAATTTCCCACGAGAATTTGCAGTGCAATAGAAGGTGATCACACGTCTCTTCTTCGTTGCAGCATAGTTCACATCTGTTTGGGCATATTCTTCCCCTTCGTTTCAATACATCCACAGTCAGTAATTTGCGGAAGAAGGCTGCCCATACTGTGAAGACTACTTTCGTAGGGGCCAGGGTGCTCCAAACGGCAGAAGCTGGGAAAGCCTCCTCTGCTCTTGGTAGAAGGACCTTATAGCATGATTGTACCGTGAATGTCTTGCTCTCCATCGGTTTCCAAGCCATGTTGTCCTTAGTATCGACCAAGATTTGAGTGCTATTGATTTTAGACATCAATCTTCCCACTGACTCTTGCTCCCAATCATAGCATTTAGAAAGAGTTGTTAGAACTGCTTAATTAAAAGGGGAGCTTATGATGATAATATGCAACTATCCAGCTAAAGTATGCAATAAAGTGCTTGATATAGGGAAGGGTTGCAGGCTGCTAATGAAGGTGAAGATGACAATTTTTCCTTTTAAGGAATAAAATCTATTTAATTTAAACTTATTGGTGACAATTAAGTTCCATTGAATTCATTCTCTCCTTTTTGTGATTGTGATAAGCATGAACCTGAAATAGAAAAGGTCGAAGGCCGTAAAGAAGAAGAAGGAGATTGAAGAAGACATGGTCGAGTATTTTTATGTTCCCGCAGTGATGAATCTATCTCTCGAGGGAGGATGGTAAAAGCTGTTATGGATACTTGTCATAATTCTTCTAGCAATATGAGAACTGCAAGTTTGAACTTTTGTTTTTTTTAGCTAAATATATCTAAAGTTCTGGATAAGATTCGAGTCCATTAGATTCTTAATTTGTTTTTAACTCATCTTAATGCAGTATGCTTTTAAATTTGCAGTGCTTTTTCATGTGGAACTCATTTACGTCTGGTGTAGCGGCATCAATTACGCTCAACTTGCTAAAGAAATGAAGTAAAATGAATTTGCTGAGATGAAATGTATAAGCATAACTGCGGTTACCTCAAAGATATGAATCTTCTGGCATCTCTCTCCCTTTCTCTCGATGCACAAAGGTTAGGCTTCGAGCTCTTGACGTAAATTTACTTAGAAGTAAATAAAAATTATTGTGCGTCTTTTTGGACCAATGGAAATCCCAACAGTATGCCTAATTCAGATGTGGTATTGTGGGATTCACACCAAAACGTCACAAAAAATTTGTCCAAATCACTTTTGGAGGAGGACGGGTGGGTATGGAGCCAAGTCTGTGTCAGGCATACTATCTGAATTTCGTCCGTCCAAAAAGCATTGTTCATTCTTTAGTTCTAGTCTAAGAGCATCTCTAGTTCAAATGTGATCTGCTTCCTATGTTGCAAGGCTCTCAAGACATCCTCTTGAGACATGCTTTCTACGTGGTGAAAAAGTCACCACAATTTATGTTGAAGAGAAAAAAAACACCTCAAATACAAATATGGTCAGCTTGTTTGCTTTGCCTATGTGGAACTTTATTAATTAAATGTGCTATTTTTTTATTGTAAAAAAAGAAATATCAAATGAGATTTGCAAAAAAGGGGGAGAAAATAATGTCTTTAATGAGATTTGCTGATTATGATGGGAAGACATCCTCTTGGTGAACCTCTAGTTTCAGAGGATAGACTGGAGGATGTCTTCCCATCTACATGTGACACGTCATTTTTACATTGGTTAAATACATTTGCATTGGAGATGGTTTTAAGGAAAAAGTGGATGTGCTTCCTATGTGGCACAACATTTTTTAGCAGACCATGCGTGCATTAGAGAGGCTTTTAACAATGGTCAGAAGGATAGGTTAGTGGAGTTAACTCTACTGATGTTAATATAAGATTTGATTTGGATTGGGGGTGTCATATGGGCTTTGAGCCCAAAATCCCCCCATCCAATTTAAACACATTTTTACTCATTTTTACTAAGAGGTGGTAGAGGTGCTGCTCTAACCAAACCTCACTTTCTCTCTCTAAATCATTTTTTATCACTAAACCACTTAATAGAGGAGGATGAGGTCAAAGAAACACCATTAATGGAGTCTCTATCATCCAAAAATGCATTTGGTGAGGGTTTGGGGTCTTCAAATCTCATAAAAAACTTTAGTCAAACTCAAATGAGGTAAGACAATTGTTTCATAACCTAGTTTTATCTTTTAAACGTGTTTGATTCAAATAAAAAAATATCGTTTTCGTACTTATTTCGTGTTAGTTTGACTCATAATTAGTGAGAACTCCACTAATTAGTGGAAACCACACTAATGAAGTAGTAACTCCATTAATTAGTGGAAACACCACCAATGGAGTGAGAACTCCACTAATGGTGTGGAAGAACCATTAATTTAATGGAAACTCCACTTAGTAGTGGGTTTTGTAGTACTCTACTATTGCCATCTATAAATAGCAATGGTGAGGGTGCTTGAAAATATGATAAGTGAGAGTAAGTGTTTGTAAACATAAGCTAAGTGAGAGTGAATGTTTGTAAACATAAGTTAGAGTGAAATCTCATGACTAGTGTTGTGAGGTTAAAGGGTGGTTGGGGCTGCCATTGAAGGCTTCATCTTTGTAATTGTTCTTCATACCTTTCATTATAGTGGAAGACTCGAAGAGGATCATCATCCCCCGTGGATGTAGGTAATTTTGCTGAACCATGTAAATGTTGTGTTGTGTGTGAATTATTTGCCATCTCCGTTAATATTCTTATTTTGCATATTTGATTCATCTTATATTGATTAATAAAATCCTAACATTTCGTTCACGTACGGATGAACTTTTGTAAAATTTCGACCAGATGTGGTTGAAAATTCCACCATCTATGGTTAAACTATGATGATTTTTTAAATTTATTTTTTTAAGGATAGTTTCTACTTCTTCGTAGAATAAAAATGTGGATGAAGATACAACTGAACTTCAGCTTGAGGAGCCCAATTCAAAAGAGGAATCCGACCCCATCTCGATCGTGAGTCCAAACTGGTGGTTGAGGATGCAAATGTTAGTGTGAGAGATAGGAGGGAGGGTTCATTAAATAAAGAGATGGAAAATGAGGTTTGAAAACGCACAACATTTTCAAGTGGGCTCAAATTGCAACACAACTACCAGTAAGAATAGAGGCAGTTATTAAAAAATCGACCAGAGGTGATTGAAATTTCATTAAAAATTTGACCATAGGTGGTTGAAACTTCGACCACACATGTCTGGTTGAAATTTAAAAGAAATTTCGGCTCTAGTTCTGTCAAAATTTAAGGAGGACGATTTTTTTACACAAAACTTTGAAAAATCTATCCTTCGATGCGTTTTTCATTTTTACCATCACGATCTTCGAAATCTGTTGTTTTAAATGATCTAGGAGAGATCGATAATGCTTTGTCGAAAACTCTAGGTCAAGATAGAGCAATAATGGTAGAATGGAGGAGATTTGGTCGCTCTACCAAAGAAGGTTTTTGGAGAGACAAACGTGAGAGAGAGAAAAGAAGGGACTCTATGTGTTTGGGGTTTGGAGGTTTATTGGTTGGGTTGGAGTAATTTTAAGGTTGGGTGGAAAGATACCAACGCATGGAGAGAGAACCACCGCTTTAGTAAATACAAACACATCCCAAAATTTAGTCCACCCCCATCTATGCAACCCAAATATGCTGCCACGTGTAGTTATTTGATGATGGAACCCACAGCACCTTCCAACTTAAATCCATTTCTTATTTTCTTGACATTTTTATAACAGACTTCTTTAATTTCTGTTACTCAAGTCACTTCAGTTCTTAACATATATATATCCAAATTCCAAATCAATTTCGTCTCCTCCTCCAACGGTCTATCCTCCTCGTTCCCCCCTCCTCTGTTTCCCGGCCACCCACCTTTCCCCTGTATTTTATTTTTTAAGTTAGAATAGCTCTCCCCATTTTCATTAATCTGCTACCACCACCACCACCTTCAGCCAGACCTTCATCATCAAAACTTACTTCTTCCTCACTGATCACTCACAAAATTAGATTAAGTAATATCCTGACTGAAATTCCGATATGATGACAAGTAAAGAAGTATCTCCTGATGCTGATGAAGCCCTAAATTACGGATTCAGAAGATTATCATTGAACCCCACATCTGTAGGAAGGAAACGAAAGAGAGGTTGTTCGAAAGAAGTTGGTAAGGATCGGATTACCTGTGCGTCTCCCCATGTCATTGATGAGGTAAATCAAACTAAAAATTTTATATTTTTTATCTTTTCTTTGTTTCTGTTTAGGTTTCTGAGATTTCTTTCTAATCTTATCAACTTCTTGATCTTCATTTTTGTTTTTCTTCGTAGCCGGAGTTGTTACCAAGAACCAAGAAGCCCAGAATCAATGAGGAAAGCATCTGGTCCTCACCGGCTGTAAGTAATAAAGATTTAAATCTAAGTAACTTTTGAATTGAATTTTAATTTTCTGGGTTCTCTCTCCAGATGGGTTCTGACCTAATCTGTTTTCTTTTAAATCTAATGATTTAGGCACCTGAGAAGGCGGCTGAAAAGGAGAAATCTTTCAGAATGAGAACTAAGGTGGAAAATATGTTGCCATCAGCAGCCAGTAACGTAAGTCACAACAACTTTCTCTTCTTGCTGTGCTTTAATTTCTTTGACTAATTGTTCTGTTAGATTTTCCGTCTCTGCATGTTTCTTTGACGAATTGTTCTGTTAGATTTTCCTTCTCTGCTTGTTTTCACTATTCTCAATCTATTTGTTATTACACCTGCATATTATGTTTATCTACCAAGATGTTTCTTTGCTATCTACCTATTGTGTGTTGGAGACATAGTAGTGAAGAACACTCTGGTCTTATTAGGCTCAATCATAGAGTCGACCCAATTGGCCCATGTTTTCAAACTCATTCTCTAAGCAACTGTTACATCCAACTGCTCGAATCCTTCTTCCCCGTTTGCAAATGAACCCCATCTGGACAAGGTACCTTAGAGGTATTCTTTCTTTCTTTTTTATGTCAAATACATTTGGTGTTTGAAAATCTGACCTGCTGAATTCCAGTGACATTCATCAGGGTTCAGAGTGAGGATCAACTTTCAGAGACTTGATCTTCATGCCACTCATCCACCAAACATACGTGTTGAAAACTAGGATATCCACCCCTACCCAGTAATTGGCATACTTGTTTACTCAGTATTCTCTTTTTAGGGTCTCCTATAATGTAGAAATCGGAATTTGACTCAACAAGAAAGTTAGCCCAGTGAAACTCTACCTCAATGCCGAACATTATATAAGTTGCATTCTTACTGTACTTGCAGGAATGACTATCTGTTCGTGCTGTGTTTTAATTTGTTTGTGACTATTCTTTTTGTTTGATGTTTCTTCTCTTAGATTATTCTATATGGGTTTAGTTTTTAGTTAGCATTTTTCATTGTATAATTCACTCATGTCGGGGTGCTAATTGTCACACCCACCAAACCCACTTTAGACACCCTATTTCTAATCGCACTACTTGGAAAACTGAAACCACCTCTAAGCACCCTTAAGAAGAACAAAGTTAGTCCGGAATATATTCGCACCCTCAACATTATCTCCTTTTGTTTTTTTTGTTTTGTTTTTTCTCTCTCTCCCTCTGTGAAAAGCTCCAGTCACTCCATAATCTTCAGAAGCTGCAAGATATGAATCTAGGCGTACGAAAAAGATGCATATTTCTCCCTCTAGATACTTTTTCATCTAGTGATCATGAAACATAACACCTCTCTTTCTCTCCCCTCGGCAAGAACTTGTCCAACTCAAATGTAGAATGACGATTCAGCAAACCATGCTCCAAAACCCAACGTTTCGATCTATAACTTAATCCCAAATTATGGTGCTTCTACAAGTGAATATTGAATGATCTTTCACCTAATTGTATAATTAAGAAATCAACAGGAACATCTTTCAATAGATCTGCTAATGGGCATTTCTAGGTTTAAAGGAGCCAAGATATTGTTTGACATAAAATAATCTACACAAACCTGAAATGTTGCATTTTTTTTATTGGAGTCCATGATTACTTAGTTAATTTCTTTGTTTTAGCTCTAGTTTAGGTGTTGTATCAGTTGTGTATTTAGAATTAGAAAAATTTTATAATTTTTATTTCCACATTACTAATATTCAGTATGGTGTTACTTCGGAGTCCAGTCCGTCCATGGAAGAAAGAAGAAAGTTTGAATTGAAAGAATTGGGTGCTCAAAGAGTTGTTTATATAAAATGGGTCCCCTACAATACTTAAAAAAATGTGGGTGCGCACATGACTTTGGTGGGTGCGACAATTAGCATCCCTCATGTCGCCATCCTCTACTAAAGTTTATATCTTTTATCTGTTTCTGTTTAGGTTTCTGAGATTTCTTTTTTATCTTATCAACTTCTTGATCGTCAATTTTTGTTCTTCTTCTTAGCCCCAGTTGTTGCCACGAACCAAGAATACCAAAATCACAAAGGAGGAAAGGATAGGGTCTTCACCGGCTGTAAGTAATAAAGTTTTAAATCTAAGTAACTTTTGAATTGAATTTTAATTTTCTGGGTTCTCTCCCCAGATGGGTTCTGACCTAATCTGTTTTCTTTTAAATCAAATGACTTAGGCACCTGAGAAGGCGGCTGAAAAGGAGAAATCTTTCAGAAAGAGAACTAAGGTGGAAAATATGTTGCCATCAGCAGCCAGTAACGTAAGTCACAACAACTTTCTCTTCTTGCTGTGCTTTAATTTCTTTGACTAATTGTTCTGTTAGATTTTCCGTCTCTGCATGTTTCTTTGACGAATTGTTCTGTTAGATTTTCCTTCTCTGCTTGTTTTCACTATTCTCAATCTATTTGTTATTACACCTGCATATTATGTTTATCTACCAATATGTTTCTTTGCTATCTAATATGTAAAACAGCTCCATTGATTAAAACATACCTATTGTGTGTTGGAGACATAGTAGTGAAGAACACTCTGGTCTTATTAGGCTCAATCATAGAGTCGACCCAATTGGCCCATGTTTTAAAACTCATTCTCTAAGCAACTGTTACATCCAACTCCTCGAATCCTTCTTCCCCGTTTGCAAATGAACCCCATCTGGACAAGGTACCTTAGAGGTATTCTTTCTTTCTTTTTTATGTCAAATACATTTGGTGTTTGAAAATCTGACCTGCTGAATTCCAGTGACATTCATCAGGGTTCAGAGTGAGGATCAACTTTCAGAGACTTGATCTTCATGCCACTCATCCACCAAACATACCTGTTGAAAACAAGGATATCCACCCCTACCCAGTAATTGGCATGCTTGTTTACTCAGTATTCTCTTTTTAGGGTCTCCTATAATGTAGAAATCGGAATTTGACTCAACAAGAAAGTTAGCCCAGTGAAACTCTACCTCAATGCCGAACATTATATAAGTTGCATTCTTACTGTACTTGCAGGAATGACTATCTGTTCGTGCTGTGTTTTAATTTGTTTGTGACTATTCTTTTTGTTTGATGTTTCTTCTCTTAGATTATTCTATATGGGTTTAGTTTTTAGTTAGCATTTTTCATTGTATAATTCACTCATGTCGGGGTGCTAATTGTCACACCCACCAAACCCACTTTAGACACCCTATTTCTAATCGCACTACTTGGAAAACTGAAACCACCTCTAAGCACCCTTAAGAAGAACAAAGTTAGTCCGGAATATATTCGCACCCTCAACATTATCTCCTTTTGTTTTTTTTGTTTTGTTTTTTCTCTCTCTCCCTCTGTGAAAAGCTCCAGTCACTCCATAATCTTCAGAAGCTGCAAGATATGAATCTAGGCGTACGAAAAAGATGCACATAACTCCCTCTAGATACTTTTTCATCTAGTGATCATGAAACATAACACCTCTCTTTCTCTCCCCTCGGCAAGAACTTGTCCAACTCAAATGTAGAATGACGATTCAGCAAACCATGCTCCAAAACCCAACGTTTCGATCTATAACTTAATCCCAAATTATGGTGCTTCTACAAGTGAATATTGAATGATCTTTCACCTAATTGTATAATTAAGAAATCAACAGGAACATCTTTCAATAGATCTGCTAATGGGCATTTCTAGGTTTAAAGGAGCCAAGATATTGTTTGACATAAAATAATCTACACAAACCTGAAATGTTGCATTTTTTTTATTGGAGTCCATGATTACTTAGTTAATTTCTTTGTTTTAGCTCTAGTTTAGGTGTTGTACCAGTTGTGTATTTAGAATTAGAAAAATTTTATAATTTTTATTTCCACATTACTAATATTCAGTATGGTGTTACTTCGGAGTCCAGTCCGTCCATGGAAGAAAGAAGAAAGTTTGAATTGAAAGAATTGGGTGCTCAAAGAGTTGTTTATATAAAATGGGTCCCCAACAATACTTAAAAAAATGTGGGTGCGCACATGACTTTGGTGGGTGCGACAATTAGCATCCCTCATGTCGCCATCCTCTACTAAAGTTTATATCTTTTATCTGTTTCTGTTTAGGTTTCTGAGATTTCTTTTTTATCTTATCAACTTCTTGATCGTCAATTTTTGTTCTTCTTCTTAGCCCCAGTTGTTGCCACGAACCAAGAATACCAAAATCACAAAGGAGGAAAGGATAGGGTCCTCACCGGCTGTAAGTAATAAAGTTTTAAATCTAAGTAACTTTTGAATTGAATTTTAATTTTCTGGGTTCTCTCCCCAGATGGGTTCTGACCTAATCTGTTTTCTTTTAAATCAAATGACTTAGGCACCTGAGAAGGCGGCTGAAAAGGAGAAATCTTTCAGAAAGAGAACTAAGGTGGAAAATATGTTGCCATCAGCAGCCAGTAACGTAAGTCACAACAACTTTCTCTTCTTGCTGTGCTTTAATTTCTTTGACTAATTGTTCTGTTAGATTTTCCGTCTCTGCATGTTTCTTTGACGAATTGTTCTGTTAGATTTTCCTTCTCTGCTTGTTTTCACTATTCTCAATCTATTTCTTATTACACCTGCATATTTTGTTTATCTACCAATATGTTTCAATCTAATATGTAAAACAGCTCCATTGATTAAAACATATCTATTCTGTGTTGGAGACATAGTAGTGAAGAACACTCTGGTCTTATTAGGCTCAATCATAGAGTCGACCCAATTGGCCCATGTTTTAAAACTCATTTTCTAAGCAACTGTTACATCCAACTCCTCGAATCCTTCTTCCCCGTTTGCAAATGAACCCCATCTGGACAAGGTACCTTAGAGGTTTTCTTTCTTTCTTTTTTATGTAAAATATATTTGGTGTTTGAAAATCTGACCTGCTGAATTCCAGTGTCATTCATCAGGGTTCAGAGTGAGGATCAACTTTCAGAGACTTGATCTTCATGCCACTCATCCACCAAACATACTTGTTGAAAACTAGGATATCCACCCCTACCCAGTAATTGGCATGCTTGTTTACTCAGTATTCTCTTTTTAGGGTCTCCTATAATGTAGAGATCGGAATTTGACTCAACAAGAAAGTTAGCCCAGTGAAACTCTACCTCAATGCCGAACATTATATAAGTTGCATTCTTACTGTACTTGCAGGAATGACTATCTGTTCGTGCTGTGTTTTAATTTGTTTGTGACTAATCTTTTTGTTTGATGTTTCTTCTCTTAGTTTATTCTATGTGGGTTTAGTTTTTAGTTAGCATTTTTCATTGTATAATTCACTCATGTCGCCATCCTCTACTAAAGTTTATATCTTTTATCTGTTTCTGTTTAGGTTTCTGAGATTTCTTTTTTATCTTATCAACTTCTTGATCGTCAATTTTTGTTCTTCTTCTTAGCCCCAGTTGTTGCCACGAACCAAGAATACCAAAATCACAAAGGAGGAAAGGATAGGGTCTTCACCGGCTGTAAGTAATAAAGTTTTAAATCTAAGTAACTTTTGAATTGAATTTTAATTTTCTGGGTTCTCTCTCCAGATGGGTTCTGACCTAATCTGTTTTCTTTTAAATCAAATGAATTAGGCACCTGAGAAGGCGGCTGAAAAGGAGAAATCTTTCAGAAAGAGAAGTAAGGTGGAAAATATGTTGCCATCAGCAGCCAGTAACGTAAGTCACAACAACTTTCTCTTCTTTCTGTGCTTTAATTTCTTTGACTAATTGTTCTGTTAGATTTTCCGTCTCTGCATGTTTCTTTGACGAATTGTTCTGTTAGATTTTCCTTTTCTGCTTGTTTTCACTATTCTCAATCTATTTGTTATTACACCTGCATATTATGTTTATCTACCAATATGTTTCTTTGCTATCTAATATGTAAAACAGCTCCATTGATTAAAACATACCTATTGTGTGTTGGAGACATAGTAATGAAGAACACTCTGGTCTTATTAGGCTCAATCAATGAGTCGACCCAATTGGCCCATGTTTTCAAACTCATTCTCTAAGCAACTGTTACATCTAACTCCTCGAATCCTTCTTCCCCGTTTGCAAATGGACCCCATCTGGACAAGGTACCTTAGAGGTATTCTTTCTTTCTTTTTTATGTAAAATATATTTGGTCTTTGAAAATCTGACCTGCTGAATTCCAGTGACATTCATCAGGGTTCAGAGTGAGGATCAACTTTCAGAGACTTGATCTTCATGCCACTCATCCACCAAACATACCTGTTGAAAACAAGGATATCCATCCCTACCCAGTAATTGGCATGCTTGTTTACTCAGTATTCTCTTTTTAGGGTCTCCTATAATGTAGAGATCGGAATTTGACTCAACAAGAAAGTTAGCCCAGTGAAACTCTACCTCAATGCCGAACATTATATAAGTTGCATTCTTACTGTACTTGCGGGAATGACTATCTGTTCGTGCTGTGTTTTAATTTGTTTGACTAATCTTTTTGTTTGATGTTTCTTCTCTTAGTTTATTCTATGTGGGTTTAGTTTTTAGTTAGCTTTTTTAATTGTATAATTCACTCATGTCACCATCCTCTACTAAAGTTTATATCTTTTATCTTTTCTCTGTTTCTGTTTAGGTTTCTGAGAGTTCTTTTTTATCTTATCAACTTTTTGATCGTCAATTTTTGTTCTTCATCTTAGCCCCAGTTGTTGCCAAGAACTAAGAAGACCAAAATCACAAAGGAGGAAAGGATCGGGTCCTCACCGGCTGTAAGTAATAAAGTTTTAAATCTAAGTAACTTTTGAATTGAATTTCAATTTTCTGGGTTCTCTCTCCAGATGGGTTCTGACCTAATCTGTTTTCTTTTAAATCGAATGAATTAGGCACCTGAAAAGGCGGCTGAAAAGGAGAAATCTTCCAGGAAGAGAACTAAGGTGAAAAATATATTTCCATCAGCAGCCAGTAAGGTAAGTCCCAACAACTTTTCTCTTCTTGCTGTGCTTTAATTTCTTTGATGAATTGTTCTGTTAGATTTTCCTTCTCTGCATCTTCTACTACAGAATATTGATGAAGTACTTAGTATCGATTATGCTTGTACATTCTCTGCTTGTACAGCTCTTGGTTACGGAACTTCTTGCAACGGTCTGGATGTTCGCTGGAACGCTTCTTATGTATTCAATATGTATTATCAGGGTGGGAAATCTGAAGAGTTCTGACTGATTTTAAAGGTTTAGCAGTAGTTACCGATGAAGATCCATCTTGTTGGAAGTTCTGTTTTCCCATTTATGATTTCTTATGGTTCTTCAGTTGCATTGCGATAGTGTTTGATATCTCTTTACTATTAGCAGTTTCTGCAAGTGTTTGATATATCGATCGATCTAGTGGTACTGTGCAAATCATCATATTTTGAAAATCCTTTTATACATCATTATACATCGCAACAGATAATGATTTGATTCTACATGTGTTAGGCACAAAAAGCAAGTCAAATAAATAGCTTTTTAGCATAAGAAGAAAAAAATCTGATCACAAAAAGTATAAGAGTAAAAAAAAGGAACAAAATAAAGAAAGAGGTGCCAAACTGAACCATTAGGGACTCATTTTCTGATGCGAGCTTCATGCATTCTTCAGATAGGCTCCTCAGCTCTTTGCAGAGAAGGTGATTCTCATTTCTTAACGTCTCAATCTTCACTGGGAGCTCTTCACATTCCACCTCCTAATGACACAAATAACATATAATAAAATGAATAAAGCTGCTGAGTCGATGGATTAGTAATTTAAAATTTTGACAACTAAAGAATCAACTCTGCTGAATCTTCTGAAGTATAATTAGACACACCTCAACCTTATGTTTTTCCTAGGGGACTCTCCTCACTAAACACAATTAAACACACCTCACCAGCAAAAATAATTACACCCCACCACCATCTCCCACCATTGGTAGAACCACCACCTCTAGCACCACGCCGGCACCACCACCACCTCCTCCACCTCCATCACCATCATCTTCCATCTCTTATTCTTAGTACTATCTCTTTCTCTTTCTCCATATCTCCCTCTACCTCTATTCTTTCTCTTTCTAAAACTTAATAAATCAGATCTAACTATCATTTTCTCTCTAAACCCTTCCTTTCTCTCTAAAAGAGAAAAATGAAGATGAAGACAACAACAAAAATTTGACAGGTTTCTGTTGAAAAATTAAACAAATTTAGACAGATTCTTGTTGAAAAATTAAAATATTTTTGAAAGATTCTTGTTGAAAATAAAATCGACAAGAACCTGTTGAAATGTATTTTCTTTTTCAACAGGAACCTGTCGAAGTTTGTTCGAATATTCGACTCTGTATTGCCAAATTTCAGAACGACGGTGACGTTGGTTATTATAGGATCCGCGAAAAAACTTTTTCCTTCGACCGCGAACGACGGAAGAGAAACGATTTCTCGTATTCCTAACTGGGGGTGGAATCGTCTAATGTACTTATGGAGTCGCTACCTGATTAATCTGGGAATCAAGACCCAATTTTGAAAAATCGTTTTGTTTTAGCAGAAAACTTGGCAATCTTCTGACTAGTCTCGTCTGCTTAGAGAGATTCTTGGTAAGGGAATCCTGGTACGGGTCGGGAAGGTGTTAGGCACCCAACAACCGCCTGATCGTGAGATTGGCCTCGACTTTACAACTAAGGGTATTTGGGTGGAATTTTATGATTACAAATTATTACATTACACTAAGAAAGTATGTGTACAAGAAAGGTAAGTCCAAGCCCCTCTAGTATATGTTTTATGCAATTGAGGTTTTGGGGCAAAAAGAAAAAGCACTCTGACACATAAGCTCAAATCTACACATCGCAGGATTGCAAACAGACTTTCGTCTATTACAAACACGCAATATTGGCCGCGAACTTTTCTTCATGGCCAACGAGAAAACAAGGGGATTCATCAGGA
This sequence comes from Macleaya cordata, assembly GCA_002174775.1. Classification (NCBI taxonomy): domain Eukaryota; kingdom Viridiplantae; phylum Streptophyta; class Magnoliopsida; order Ranunculales; family Papaveraceae; genus Macleaya; species Macleaya cordata. Next base: position 152,374 of record MVGT01002360.1, on the reverse strand, counting down.
CTGTGCAAACTGTGATGCACAATGGACTAGTCCTGCAACAAAATGTAAAGGGACAAAAGCCATTCACACATGAGGTGGAATACACGTGACCATGAGTTGTATATGGGAATACTGGGTCCCATATACGTGCTCGAAATACATGTGGCTAAACTGGGAAACCACCTGTACGCACCCATAGTATATGAATATTTTTTTTTTGAAAAATGATGACACGCGCAAATCAGTTATGCTTGTGACCCAACTGGGATTTCCTCGGAGACACGTGTAAATTGGGATACACGTGGCGATGAGATGCTCTTTCTTTTAAAAAAAATGAATGACATGTCTTAGGGAAGATCTAAAAGTCCTAACTAGAATTTCTAATCCAACTGGGATTTCCTCGGATAATAGATATATATATATATATATATATATATATATATA
>MVGT01002360.1:112192-130284 GCA_002174775.1 Macleaya cordata | reverse complement strand
CAACTATGATGTGACAGAATGATCATTTTTCTATGTGGAGAGCCTCTGATTGTGGAGTGAATGTGAATCCTCAATCTCCCATGGAAGATGCAACCTTTGATTTGGGGATGTTTGATAGAAGTGGTTGGAAGTAGAGTTTCAATTGTTATGGTGTATTTGGAGTTTCTCTTCATTTATTTAAATTGGACAAGTTGTATTTCAATTCTATGTAATGAACAATTATTTTGTATTTGGAGTTTCTCTTTATTTATTTAAATTGGACAATGTTGTATTTCAATTCCCTATTATGAAGAAATCAAGTTCATTGGAGTGTGCTCATACCAAATATATCTTACAAGAATCTGATGAGTATTTTGATGATGAACTAATGCAAATGTAATTCCCTATTATGAAGAAATCAAGTTCATTGGAAATCTTAGATGCTAGCAATAGTTCGTTATGTCTATATGTTTACTCGAGATGTCTGTCAATCACGGGTCAATCTCACATTGTTATGTTTATAAAATTTTATTTAATGGATTCCCTGAAGACATTGCATCACATTCCTTGCCTCTAAATCTCACATTGTTATGTTTATAGGCATGTGGAGCCTGTTCCTGTTAGGAATATTTCAAGTGACTCCTGCAGTAAATAGACTACCACATGAAAATGGTAATAAGTAATTCAACAAAACTTGATTAAGGAATTCAACAAGACTTGATTAAGGAATTCAACAAAGACTTGAAATAATTACAATATTGTCCAATACTTCCACCCCGCCCACATATTTTCTGTTAAACCATACATAAGAGTTTTGGCATAAATTACAAAACATCAATGGACATTACAACATCCAAACAACATTACTCAATCTTGAAACCACCAAATTTCTCCAAAATAGAACTGCAGAACTCTGATTGACGCTGTGATGCACGACGTTCAACTTCAACTTCCATTAAAAAATTGTTTAAAAACAGCTTGCATTGTTCTGAAGGAGTATCATCGTCTACTATTTTCTTTGAGTCTCCACATGAAGATGTAGCCACCCATTCAAAGAAATTACACCCAGGATTTTCTTTCTAAACACAAATGCAAATAAATTAAAATTGTAACCATATAACATAAATGAATGAAGTACATTCTAATTTTTTTTAAAAAAATTCACTTACACTAGTAGATGTCGGACAACAGTAGAACCTCTTTCCTAGGCTGTGACTCTTTTTGGATTTCCTTATTTTACAAAAACCTTGTCCGCAACGACAAAAGCAAAGCTCATCTACCCAACACCAAAATTCACAACCACCAATCTATGTATGACGAAAATAAAATTCTCCACTTTATAAAATACTATTAAGAGAATTAACTAAATAAAAATATTATGTAATGGCTAGTTTCATACCTTGTTTGGACATTTGACATAATCACGACTAGGATTGGCTTTAGTAGTCGAAGTAAACTTTTTGCACACCGAATTTTTACAGTAACATGGGATCTTATGAGCATCCCATAGTGGTTTCATTATTTGTTCATGTGCCATAATAACCTAACAATAACATATAAGGCCATTAAAAACCATGAGAAAAAAAGAAAACATGAAGTGGTAATCATCTTGTGAAAAAAGAACAACATATAAGAGAACATCAGAATCAATAAACAAACATTTTCAAAAAAAAGTGCAGGAGAGACATGAACATGAAATGGTAATCATCTTGTGAAAAAAGAAACAACAACGAATTCAATTGAACAAATTTTTAGCTCTTTAAACAAATCCAGCTCATTCCAATACCATTAAAAAATTTAACTAAACCAAATCAAACTATCTTAATCCTCTTCATTAACAGGCCATTAAACAAATTTAGCTAATTCCAGTACCATTATCAACTAAAAACACATGAGAAAAAAGAAAACAGATAATAAAAATGATGTATTCAACTCAAAATCATCTAAAACTAAAATACAGAGACAACAACAAATTCAATTGAAAAACAAATCATGCAATTTTGAATTATTGGAATGAGCTGAAACGAAATGATCTTTCTTGTTCATGTTACAAAGCATTGCAAACATAGTAAAAGTCAGAACAACACCTAAAATCTAAACCCTAATAATGAGATATAGATCTAGAGCCCAGAACCTATGAAAAATCACCCATCAAATCTGAAATAAGAAAAAAAAAACCCTAAACCCAGATCTGAAGTCGAAGCAAGGGTTTGAGGTTTTGGTTGATTGAAAAAATAGAACCTACTCTGAAATTGCTTGCTAGAAAAACCCTAAACTAATCAGATCTGAAATACGAAAAACAAATAATAAACCCTAATCAGATCTACTGTTAAGAAAAAAAAAAGTGAAACTCCAAAATACTTTAAAAAATAACTCTCCAAATACAAATAATAAACCCTAATTCGATCTACTGTTAAGGGAAAAAATGGAAACTAAGAAAAAACGTTTCAGATCTGAAATTGCAGAAAAATAAAAAACCCAATTGATTTACCTGATGTGCTTTCCGGCGTTGAGGACGTACTCGTTTCCGGCGTTGTGCGAGTTCACTTGATTTGAAGGGGAAAAATAGATTAGAAATCCATGAAAAGAAGAAAAAAAAAATTCGAAAGAGAAAAAAGTGGAGAGAAAGAGAGAGAGAGGGAGAGAGAGTAGTGCATACCTGAGTAAAGGTTGATTTCGGGTCTTCTTCCAGCCGGCTATGTTCAGGCAGTCACAGAGGTCGTCTTCTACCTCGGTTCTCCCTCTCTCTCTCTTTGGAAGTTCGGCAGATCTGAAAGTAACCCTAGAGAAACTCGGTTCAAAACAAAAGGCAAAAAGAAAAAAAAAATTACTGCCACGTAACCCTGATGTGGTGTACAAAATTGAGGCACCACATCAGGGCCACGTGTGTTGCAGTCAAACTTGCAGTCATCGAAGCAGTAAACGTAGCATTGTTGGTATGAGAATGTTAGTGCCTGATTGGTGATGAAAAATTAAATTAAACTAATAATTAATTCTAGGAATTTTCTTCTCTGCCTCTCGTTAATTGAAGTCACAATACATATATACCTCAATTTTGAGACTGACCCCACGAATTAGAAACTAACTTCAAATAACTGACAACACTAACAGACACCACTACTTCAAATAACCGACACCACTACTTCAAATAACCGACACCACTACTAGTTCCACTAACCATGATCTAGAAAATGATAACTGAACATATTGTTACTGCCACGTGGGGTAAGAATTAGTTGGGGTTGTAACAGAGAAAGGGAAGATGAGACACTCTTCTCCGGAAACCCATGAGGGTGGGCCGAATCCCCAGGATCAGGGTCAGCCATTCGACGGGAAGGCCGCCGCCAAGGCTAACAAATGTTTCTTTAGGATTTCTCGCTTGTTCGATTTTACTTGTTATGTAAATATGTGTAAATTCTCCTCTCTATCTAATAAAATTCTTCTTTCTTTTAAAAATAAATAAATAATAGAACTCAACCCATTATAAAAGATAAAAAAGAATAAACCTCCTTCCCAAGGACCCTAACTCAAACTCTCCTTTTGGGTCAATCATCCAACTGTTAATCACTAATGTGTCTCTTTAATTTGAGAATTAGTCATTAAATTTAGGAAGTGATAAAGATCATTGATCTATCGGTAGACTTTAAACCATTAGACCACCCAATAATAAATAAGAAGTGTCTAAATTAATTCTATATAAAAACCTTGTGTACATAATTAATGCTAACTTAACTTTTTATTTTTATAACACATACGTACCTTTCTTCTTTCATTCTATCAAACTCCTCCTGATCAATTCACATCATTACTATATAGGTTTGAAGATCAATATTTATATATAGGTTGGTTTTTTTTTTTTTTTTTTAAAAAAACCTAAAAAAACCTTGCAAATTTCCTATCAAATCTGCCGCCCACCCGGCCACAATATATAATTCAATCGACATTCCTACGGCCTATTGTAGTGCCAGTTCTTATGTTTAAGTATTTTAAAAACTACCTTGCGCGCCCAGACATCAGAAACCAAAGTCCAAGCATCCAAACGCTATTATTTCATCTCTCATCTCATCTTTAATATTTTTTGAAATTCAGAAGAAAATATTTTTGTGGATGAAGGTTGTTTAAAAAATAAAATAAAAAAATTATTATTTTATTATTAAAAATTAAAATTGTTCATATAAAATTGCTAAGAAGGCTCATAGTATTTGTTAGCTAGGATGCCCAATATAACCCGTCATTGATAAAAGGCCGAGTAAAATTATGTGGACATAAGGTTTTGACACACTTTAAATATTTTTTATTCACTATTATATGCAATCATCCAACGGTTAATAACACACCGATTTGATAAAGATCATCGATCTATCAGTAGACTTCAAACTATTGGATAATTGTACCTAGTGAATATATGTATGGGTCTGGATCAGCTTACATCCTTATATGTACAGGTTATGTGTACAGGCTCATGTGGAGCCCACATAAAGTTGATCTAAGGGCTAAAGTTTTGTGGAGATATTCTTCTCACTATGTAGATCAACTTCACAAAAAATAGTCTATTCTAAAACTTCTAACCCCATCAAACATTGACTCTTTTTCTCATCGTCTATTTTTTACTGTTAATTTTTAATCAACTTCCGATCAATTTTTTATGGAGTTAGAAGTTTTAGAATGGACCTATGAGAAAAACATCCTCACAAAACTTCAGTCTTTATATCAATCTCATGTGGGCACTGTCTGTACATATAACATGTACATATAAGACTGTAAGCCGATCCATTCTCTCTCTCTATATATTTATACTAGCCCCCATATCCCGTGTAAGGCACGGGGGTTTCGTTTAAAAAATAATATATTTGAATTTTTAGATTGGACCATATGTTTATAATGTAGGTTTTTTTAACCCACACTTAAGATGGAGGGTTTTGTTAACCCAATAATAAATAATAGACTGAACCATATGTTTATNGTAGGTTTTTTTAACCCACACTTAAGATGGAGGGTTTTGTTAACCCAATAATAAATAATAGACTGAACCATATGTTTATAATGTAGGTTTTTTTAATCTACACCTAAGAGAGAGGGTTTTATTAACCCAAGACTTCTCCTATAATATATTATAATAGATAATAGATATATATATATAGATCTATAAAGGAAGTATTTAAACTTAATGTCAAAATCTAATGGGAAACTTTCTATTTTTGTAACATAACTTTCTTCTTATTTCATTCCATGTCAAACTCTCTTGAAACATCCTTCTATAAATAACAGTACGTGCCACACCGTCTAACCCCATTGTAACCTCTTGATCAATTCACGTCATGACTAGATAGGTTTGAAGATCACTATATTATTTGTAGTTTTATGAATTGCCCATGGGTATGTACATTCACCAATGTATTATTTTTTCCTGCTCTCATGGGGAACGACGATTAAATATGCATGCTTCATTGATTTCTTATACTATCATTCTTTTTTTTTTTTTTTTTGTTTCTTATTTCTATTATATATCCTCTTTTCGAACTCATCATCTTTTTCATGTACATGATTGTTTCTTTCTGTTATTAAATTTATGCTGCTAAAATCAATTTAGGGTTTTTTTAATTTATTTTGATACATCTTAATATATTTATTTTTTTTTGAAAAAAATTAAAATAAATGGTTGGAAAACCACTTACTAGAATTGTTGGAAGCATGGGTCTGTATATAGTCTAGGTCTTTGTTAAAACTTTGGTAATTTTTTTAACAAAGTTTAGTTATTGTTTTCTAAAAACCTATTAATTGTTTTCTACAAAAGTAGAATTAATTCACGCACGTTTTTCTCGATCATATCTCGAATCGTTTCCTGTTTTTGGTTTCTATATATGTGATCGATGTTCAAAGTTTAGTTATGTTTCCAATTAATGCTTTTGGTTACATTAATTTTGTGTAATTAATTCGTATTAACTATTCTAGCTCCTAAAACTATTCATCAATTTTTAATTAATACGTTAACCTTAGGTTATTTTTGGTATTTTAAAAATAGTTACAATTTCCAATAATTTCTAATTAAATATATTTTTATTCAGAATTTTAGTTTATTTCCTTTCCTAAGTACGTAGAGTGCATAAGTTTCAAAATTTTAGAAAGTATATATATAGTGAAACCAAACCAAAAGTTTATAACAAAATTATACCTTTCTACTCACAAAAATTATATCATTCTAAATTTTTTAATCTCTAATAATTTACCATGAAAATTTTAAGAGGGGTTAGATACCTTAGAATTATATGATTTTTGATGGCGATGATCTATGTGGTAAAGAAATCATCCTCACCAAAAATCAACCTCTCGTAGCTAGACAATTGCCCCTTAGAATTATTACTCTTTAATTAATGGTTAATTAGGTTTATAGTTTTTTTTTTTCGTTAATCATGTTTGTCCACCTTTTATTTATGTAGTTTATTTTGCTGTAATTTTTTGTTTAATTAAAGTATGTCAAAGGAATCTAATTTTGTTCTTACCTAGGTTTCAATGTATTTAAAAAAAAAATGGAATAGGCTTCGGTTGTTCGTTCAGATTGAGATTCAGACAACAAAGAGCCTTTCAATATTCCACCAAAAAGGAATGAATGATGGATTGAGCAAGAATCCAATTACCTCTATGTACGCAAGTCCCGAACTTTTTACTCATTTAATTAATTAATCTCCACATATATGAATTAATTATATTTAATTAATTTGTATGGTGGATCGGCGTAGATTAGAATTAAGTGTGAATAACAAAGAAAATTTAGGAATTTCTTAAGGGATTTTACCTCGTAGTCGTTCCAGGGAGTATCTAGATTAATCCGATCCTCATGCAACTTAGGCAATAATAAGACTCAAATCTCTTTTTTTGTCTAGCGGCACAAGGTCATACGAAAGAGATATGTGTCTTCTTGTCTGAATTGCGATGGGGAGAGGATTAATCTAGGCATTGATAACCTAGAACGACTAGGAGGTATAATGTGATGGGAAATTCATAACTTTTTTTTCTTATTTAAATTAATTCTTTCTATAAATTTATGACATATGTTAAGAAGAAAAGAATAAAGTGTGAATAACAAAGAAAGTTTAAGAATTTCTTAAAGATTTTACCTCGCAGTCGTTTCAGGGAGTATCTAGATTAATCCGATCCTCATGCAACTCAAACAATAATAAGACTCAAATCTCTTTTTTTGTCTAGCGGCACAGGGTCATACGAAAGAGATATGTGTCTTCTTGTCTGTATTGCGATGAGGAGAGGATTAATCTAGGCATTGATAACCTAGAACGACTAGGAGGTATAATGTGATGGGAAATTCATAACTTTTCTTTTTTATTTAAATTAATTCTTTCTATAAATTTATTACATATGTTAAGAAGAAAAGAACAAAGTGTGAATAACAAAGAAAATTTAAGAATTTCTTAAGGCATTTTACCTTGTTGAATAATTATTTCATAATCAACATGGTGTGGAGAACAACCTCACCTAATATCATCAATTTGATCAACTTCATGTGGGCTATAAATGTAATGTATAAATAACAATGAATCTTGATCTTCTCTCATAAAGAGAGGGTATATTCGCATGTGGGGCTCACATAAAATTCACTGATTTTAAGTTAAATTCTTGATGTTATTCATATTTAATTTCTTTTTTTTTGATTGATTTGTCATTCCTAAGTTCCTGCTCATACCAGTGGGCTCGGATTATGCACCACTCGACAAGCAGGTTTATGCACGCTTGAACACAAATTTAAGGATGGAGATGATGCTCGATGATCATCGTATCCAGAAAATGATCCGAGGGATAATTTTCGATGATGCAATATCCGGACTATATATATATATATAAGGTAGGGATATTGCACCACTTGTTTTTGTGGAGCCAAGGCGACAGAGGAAGAATCAGATAGGTGGGAATGGCTGACTGAGCTCCCCCGGACGTAGCTGAAAGGTGAACCGGGTAACCAAGGAACAAAATTTCTTATTTTTTTCTTCAAATACTATACTTTTGATCAAAAAAGATACTTTTGATCAAATACCATTCAAGGGCTAAAAAAAATGTATATTTTAGGCTTAGAAAATAGTATAACCAAAATGGTTTCATTTTTTGTGTGTTCAATCAAAATGGTTGCATCATTTATGGGTATTGGTTTCTTTATTTAATATAATGCAACCATTTTAGTAGCATCATTTGTAGGTGTTTCTTACTCTATAGGCAAGTGCTCTAAGAGATCACGACACCTTAATTAGCAAAAAAAAAAAACGTGATAACAATTACGTGTGGTACTTTATAGATTGATTACCACAGAGGTTGGCAAATTTCAAAATCCATACAATTGAAAAAGATTTTTTTTAAAACGAGCCCTTGGAAATACGAGGGATTTTTAAAAAGTCCTTAGAAATCATGTTTAAATACCAAAACTTGAGTGCATTTTTAAATATCTCCCGATTTCTAGTTAAATACACCCCCTAAGGCTATCCACAGTGGTGCATTGGTAAAAGTCAAATTTGGCTTCCCAAATTTAGCTTTTACTGCGGAGTTGCACATCGGTGGTATTCAAGTTAATATAAAAAAATTGATCAAAAAGTAAAAATGGGACATGTTCATCATTTTAAATAAAAAACTTTTTAATAAATGCCAGACGGTGTCCCTAGGGGCGTCTGATGCCAGGCGGCCCCCGCGGTAGATGCCCTAAGTTGGACACATATAAAGTACCAAATTCAAATAGCCGTTGCTTTACCGCCACAACATGTTCTTACATTTGAATTTCCTGCCACCACTCAGCATTCATTCAAACATAAACCAAATCTTGCAAAACAGTGAAAGATTTAAAACAAATTCACTCCAGAAAGATCAAAACCGGTCGAATTTGAGACCCCTTTTGGCCTTTTTTTGCTGCAGATCGGGATCTTACGATTTTGTGCTTTGACTACGGACCATAAAGAAATCTCGAATATGCTAGATGGTGAAACCTAATTGTTTCCCTGAAACCAATGATCAAGTAATAGAGTCTCTGATATCATTTTCAATCAAATGCTTTACGACCAATTCGTTGAACCCAGCAATCAATTTACGTTCCCATCAGTGTTAAAAGCATATGCTACAATGGGAAGAATCAAAGAGGGAAAACAGTTTCATGGTCAGATTATAAAATGTGGGTTAGGTTTAGATTTGTATGAGTTTATTGTTAGTAACCGTTTGTAGAGTCATGAATGATGCCTGCTGTTTGACAAAAGTGTTTTTAGAAATAGTGATCTGATTAGTGATGGAAATGCAGTTATTTGGAATGTAATCATAGATGGGTATATCAGAACTGGGGATTTTGAGGCTGTAATTGATTTGTTTGATTCAGTGCCTCAAAGAAGTGTGGTGCCTTGGAATGGAATGATTGTTGGGTACTCACAAAATGGGTTCTTTAAAGAGGCTCTGGAGATTTTCAAAAATATGCAATTGGAGAATATTTGTCCAAATTATGCGACTTTGGTTCGTGTTCTTCCAGCAATTTCGCGTCTTGATACACTTGAATTGGGTAAATGGGTTCATTTATTTGCAAAGAAGAACAAAATTGAGGTGGGTGATGAAAACTAAGCCGGATGGTGTGATATGGAAAGCCTTGTTAGGGATTGCAAAATGCATGGTAATGTTAAGGGGAAACACGTAGCTAAGAGACTTATGGAGTTCACTCCAAGAGATAGGGGATCCTATGTAGCTCTTTCGAATATGTATGCCTCTTTAGGTGACTGGGAGGGTGTTGCTGAAGTTAGGTTAATGATGAAGGAGAAGGATATAAGGAAAGACCACAGTAGTAGTTGGATCGAACTTGATGGGAGCGTGTTGCTGAAGTGAGGTTAATGATGAAGGATAAGGATATAAGGAAAGACCACGGTAGTAGTTGGATCGAACTTGATGGAAGAATTCACGAGTTCCTTATGGAAGTTTAATCCCATCCAAGAGCCAGAGATATCTACTTAATGTTGGAGGAGATTGCTGATCAGCTAAGGTTGGTTAGATACACACCTGATACTAGTCAAGTATTACTTAACATTGACGAGGAAGAGAAAGAAAGCACTTTTTTCTGTCACAGTGAGAAGATTGCAATTGTCTTTGATCTAATTAGCACAAAAATCCATGCACCATTATGAATAGTGAAGAACCTTCGTATCTGTGGGGATTGTCATTTGTCAATTAAGCTCATTTCAAGAACTTATAACCGTTGGATAATTGTGAGGGATAGAAACCGCTTCCACCACTTCGAGGATGGATTCTATTTATGCATGGACTATTGGCGATCACATACACGCGCGAGTAGTGGTGCTTCATTAGCTTTAGTCCCATCAATTAGCAGTTACAAAGGGTCGATGAATTGGATATAGAACACAAGAAAATTGTAGTTTGGTCATCAAATTCACATTTTATTCGATGAATGGATATGAGTAATTCAAATGTTTTCAGAGTTGCTTGAAAAATTCAGTCTTTACCTGTTTCCGTTAATAGGATGAGAAGTTTTGACATCTTTGATATAATAAGATTCTAGAAGAGATGCAACATGTAATCACGTCTTGGGGTGGAATCATGGACCATTTGGAAGGAAGGCGAAATATTGCAGAAGATTCCATGTGTTGCTTTATTTGGATTATACGTGATGGAATAGTTCATGAGTTTTTCTGTGGAAGATGACTCTCATCCAAGAGCCAGAAAGATCCATTTAATGTTGGGGACGGTGCTATCGATAAGACTTGCATGTTAATTTCCTAAACCAGTAACACATTTTCAATGGTGAGTTCAAATTTGAGTTTTCCTAGTCTTGTTCCCCTTTCAGAACCGCAACAGGATTATTTACCAAGCGGTATCGACAATTTCAGTGCAAATGTGGTTGTAGATGGGAGCAGTATTAACCAAGCATCATGAGATACTGCGGGTGACATCACAAAAATTCAGTTATCTTTCCATGTATCCTTTCTTTCTTATTTTGTTCAGTTAAAAAATTCTTCTTACTTTGTGTCCATTATCACTATTCTATGGAACAGGTCAGGAGGAAAATAAACGATTAAGACGTCTAAGCTGTCGTGGCGCAGATGTTTTCATGTTGGCATTCTCTCTCTTTAGCAAAGACTAGCTATGAAATGTCACCAAGAAGGTGAAGTCATGGCATTTCTTTTCAAGTGGATATTAATGTGAAATAATAATAATCGCCTAATATGTGTAGTTTTAGTTTCAGATTTCAGTGAATTCATGAACCAAGCCATTTTGCACCTGTTGTTCCAATAGCTTTTGTTGAAACAAAGCTTAGTTAGTTATTCTCATATCCATCTGATTGCTTTTCCCAGGCTATCCTGTCATAGCCTCATCTATCCAACCATATTACCTCATAATTAGAAGTTCATTTTCATTTTCTATCTTTCACTATTGTAGTATTTTTAACTTATCCTATGCACTTATTTTGATTGGTTAGTTCATTTGCACAAAAATGCTTGTGCATATTGGGAGTATCCACTACTTAAACTTATGCTCTAGACAGTAATGAACTATTGTGAGTGTACAATAGTTCATTACTGTCTAGAGCATAAGTTAAAACTTAACATTATGAGATCACCGATTATATGATTGGTCCCATTACTTATATGCCATGATTGATGATGAGAAAAAAGATCGATAAGTTAAAACTTAACATTATGATGTCGTGACCTTATATAAACTGGACGGGGAGCAGATAAATAACCAGAATGTTTGTAAAGTGACATGCTCAAGATTAGTAAAGTGACAATCATAAAGTTTTAAGTTTTAGCATCTGTTTTTGGTGTTGGATTTTGTTTATGTTGTTTCACAGAGAAAAAATAATGACTAGACCTATCAAAGAGAAAAAAGGTGAGGTTAGAAGAGAGGAAAAGGAAGCAGTTCGGGATAATTAAGGTTATCTTTCTTGCCTATTAGAAATGTTTTTCAACTGATTTTTGTTTCCAATTTAGCTGGTAATAGAAATGTTGTGTCTTCTGGAGATAGCATTTAGAAAGAGTTTTTTTGAAAAGGCACGAATGAATTTATTGGAGGAGGGAAAACCCAAAGAGGATACACGATCAGGCTACATGGTACAAGCCCATAGCCTAGAAGCTGCCAGCAAATCCACTAAAAATTACAGAGATTGGACTAGTGCCTCCCAATTAAAAACAAAAGCAACAAACTTATAATTTTTCGCCCAATCCATACTTCTGTTCCAAAAGAACAGCAGCCCCTTCAGCACCAAGATTGCACTTGGTACTGTGAAAACCTTGTCCTTGAAGATAGTATCGTTGCGGCATTTCCAGATAGTCCAACACACCGCATGAGGTAGGATCAGCCAGAGTTTTTTACCTTTTGTTGGTAATTTCATCTTCGACCAGATGTCCAGAATCTGTCCAAAGTGCTGAGGAGGGCACCATTGAATATTAAACGATTGAGCTACAAAGGTCTAAATTTCCCACGAGAATTTGCAGTGCAATAGAAGGTGATCACACGTCTCTTCTTCGTTGCAGAATAGTTCACATCTATTTGGGCATATTTTTCCCCTTCGTTTCAATGCATCCACAGTTGGTAATTTGCGGAAGAAGGCTGCCCATACTGTGAAGGCTACTTTTGCAGGGGCCAGGGTGCTCCAAACGGTAGAAGCTGGGAAAGCATCCTCTGCTCTTGGTAGAAGGACCTTATAGCATGATTGTACCGTGAATGTCTTGCTCTCCGTCGGTTTCCAAGGCATAGTGTCCTTAGTATCGACCAAGATTTGAGTGCTATTGATTTTAGACATCAATCTTCCCACTGAATCCTGCTCCCAATCATAGCATTTAGAAAGAGTTGTTAGAACTGCTTAATTAAAAGGGGAGCTTATGATGATAATATGCAACTATCCAGCTAGAGTATGCAATAAAGTGCTTGATATATGGAATGGTTGCAGGCTGCTAATGAAGGTGAAGATGACAATTTGTCCTTTTAAGGAATAAAATCTATTTAATTTAAACGTATTGGTGACAATTAAGTTCCATTGAATTCATTCTCTCCTTTTTGTGATTGTGATAAGCATGAACCTGAAATAGAAAAGGTCGAAGGCCGTGAAGAAGAAGAAGAAGATTGAAGAAGACATGGTCAAGTATTTTTGTGTTCCCGCAATGATGAATCTATCTCTCGAGGGAGCATGGTAAAAGCTGTTATGGATACTTGTCATAATTCTTCTAGCAATATGAGAACTGCAAGTTTGAACTTTTGTTTTTTTTTTTTGGCTAAATATATCTAAGGTTTTGGATAAGATTCGAGTCCATTAGATTCTTAATTTGTTTTTAACTCATCTCAATGCAGTATGGTTTTAAATTTGCAGTGCTTTTTCATGTGGAACTCATTTACGTCTGGTGTAATGGCATCAATTGCACTCAACTTGCTAAAGAAATGAAGTTGCTGAGATGAAATGTATAAGCATAACTGCGGTTACCTCAAAGATATGAATCTTCTGGCATCTCTCTCCCTCTCTCTCGATGTACAAAGGTTAGGCTTCGAGCTCATGATGTAAATTTACTTAGAAGTAAATAAAAATTATTGTGCGTCTTTTTGGACCAATGGAAATCCCAACAGTATGCCTGATTCAGATGTGGTATTGTGGGATTCACACCAATTAAGATGTCAAAACAAAATTGTCCAAATCATTTTTGGAGGAGGACGGGTGGGTACGGAGCCAAGTCTGTGTCAGGCATACTATCTGAATTTCGTCCGTCCAAATAGCATTATTCATTCTTTAGTTCTAGTCTAAGAGCATCTCTAATTCAAATGTGCTCTGCTTCCTATGTTGCAAGGCTCTTAAGACATCCTTTTAAGACATGCTTTCTACGTGGTGAAAAAGTCACCATAATTTATGTTGAAGAGAAAAAGACATCTCAAATACAAATATGTTCAGCTTGTTTGCTTTGCCTATGTGGCACTTTATTAATTAAATGTGCTATTTTTTTAATTATAAAAAAAAAGAAATATCAAATGAGATCTTTAATGAGATTTGCAAAAAAAAAAAGGGGAACAAAATAATGTCTTTAATGAGATTTGCTGATTATGATGGGAAGACATCCTCTTAGTGAACCTCTAGTTTAAGAGGATGTCTTTCCATCTACATGTACCACATCATCTTCACATTGGTTGAGCACATTTGCATTGAAGATGGTTTTAAGGGTAAAGTGGATGTGCTTCCTACGTGGAACAATATTTTATAGCAGACCATGCGTGCATTGGAGAGGCTTTTAACAATGGTGAAAAGGATAGGTTAGTGGAGTTAACTCTACCAATCACATAATATAAGGGTGATGTCAATATAGGATTTGATTTGGATTGGGGGTGTCATTGTTAAATGGGCTTTGAGCCTAAAATCCCCCCATCCAACTTAAACATATTTTTACTCATTTTTACTAAGAGGTGGTAGAGGTGTTGCTCCAACCATACCTCACTTTCTCTCTCTAAACCATTTTTCTCACTAAACCACTTAATGGAGGAGGATGAGGTCAATGAAATACCATTAATGGAGTCTCAATCATCCAAAAATGCATTTGGTGAGGGTTTGGGGTCTTCAAATCTCATGAGAGACTTCATTCAAACTCAAATGAGGTAAGACAATTGTTTCATAACCTATCTTTTAAACGTGTTTGGGGTCATTTTTCTTTCTGGGGCGGATCACCTCCTCACCTATGCTAAAATTTTATGCTTTGGACTTATGTAATGCTTCTCAGTTGGTGTAATATATATGTCTTTTCCTATCAAAAAAAATACCATTTGGAAATCTCTTTGAATGATGAAAAGGGATATTGTAACATATTTTATTGCGATACTATTGCAATACATAATTTATGAGTCTCACATGAAAATGATTCAATGGATGATTTTCTATGGCAATTTTCTCCTCATCATGTAGATAATTATAACCGAAAATTAGCCTACTCTAAAAGTTCTAACCCTCATCAAAAGTTTTTTAGAATGGGATGATTTCTGAATATGATAGATTTATATAGTGATAAAGATATCTTCTCTCAAAACCAGCCTTTAAATCATCTTTATGTGGCCCTCATAAAAAATGTGTTATAATAAAATATATTGCAATATTCCTCATCTTGATTCTTACCTACAAAATTTATTGGTTCCACGTCAACAAATAAATTTAGTGGGTGAGTGAGAATCAAGAGTGAGTCTAGAATTTTTCAATAAATTAAGCTTGGTCTAGATTGGGTTGCGTTAGGCTAGATTCACTTCATACTTTCTTTAGATCTGAACTAAATTTAGCTTAAAATTTGAAAGGTTTAGAACTAAAAAAAAGGTAAGGGGAAAAATTGAAGGCCAACTTGGTATCCTTTAGAATACTGATATAGTTATACTAAAGTTGAGATGGCCGAGTTGGTCTAAGGCGCCAGATTAAGGTTCTGGTCCGAAAGGGCGTGGGTTCAAATCCCACTCTCAACATTACTATTTTGATTTTTTTCTCTTCAGTTTTTAGTCCCCATGTGAAAGATATTTTGGATGCAATCATAAGGTTTTGACAAAAGATTTTGGAGCACAAAGGTTCTAGCGAAGTCCCTTTATATCTTTTGGCGTTGTGTTATTTATACTTGGTGATTTTGTAGATTATTCTCATAAAAAAAATTAGTTTTTAAATCGTCTCAACGTGATCCAGTGTAAGTATAAATATATATTATAATAATTAGGTGTACCCATATTGAGATAACTCGTAGATTGATGTAGATATACATGAAAAAAAAAAGCATCATCACACAAGAAACAACAATCCTTGGTAGATCTAGACCTGCCAACGGGTTATCCGCGGGTCGACCCTAGGCGGATTGGCGGATCAATATTTGTAAACCCTAACTCTGATTCGTTTAATAAACGGGTCAATTTCTTAGACCCTAACTCTAACAGGGTTGACCCTAACGGCGACCCTAGTTTTTTTTTACAACATAAATTTTTCTATAAATAAGAATTAAATTCACCAGCATTTTCTTTATAAATGAAACCAAAATAAGGTGATAAACACAAATAATTTTAATCAGGTGAGAATGAAAAATTTTATTTATTACATTTTAAACTGATCTTGCAATTAAAACAAATAGATAAGACAAATTTTCTAACACATACTTTGAAGATATTGCAGTCAACTGCACCTCGGAGTAGATCAACACCTCATCGACTCATCGTCTTAGGGTCACTGATCTGCAACTACTGGCAGTAACATGAGTAGATCAGTACCTCACCGATGAAGGTGGAAGCGATGAGAGAGATGAGAGCTGAGGATCGCGGAGATTGATTAGTGGTGTTGGTCTGGACTCTGGAGTGCTATTAAATTTCTTTCTATGCAGGTCTTAGTGGTGTTGCTCTGGAGTGGAGTTGTTTAGTCCTCAAAGTATTCTAACAAAAGTAAAACATAACAGTAACATACTAACATGTCGTCAAAACCTTTAACTTATAGTCTGTTTGGACAAGGGATTTTATAGAGGGATTTTGTGGGGACCAGGGATTTTGAGGAAAAATATAAGATGATTTTTTCACCAAATCCCTGGTCCCCACAAAATCCCTCCCCCAAATCCCTTGTCCAAACAGACTATTAATAGTTTTCTATTAAAACCTGTAACATGGGTGGGCCAATAAAGCTTTTTGACCCACCCATGTTACAAAACAAATGCCAGATACTTATGTGGTAGGGTGGAACCTACCACTTTTCTCCTCCCAAAAATGCTATGAGAGGTTTCCAACTTATGTGGCAGTGGGACCCACCATGCCAGATAAGAATCTGGCATTTGTTTTGTAATATGGTCGGGCCAAACAGCAGCGCTGATAATTAAAACGTATTCCAACAAAAAGTAAAACCTCACAGCAACATGACGGTCAAAACTTATAACTTAATAGTTTTATATTAGTAATTTAATTATTAAAAGCTAAAATTTATATATAATTAAAAAATTTATAAATTTTGACGGATTGACGGGTTATCCGCGGGTTGACCCATTTATAACGGGTCAGAAAACCTCAACCCTAACCCTATCTATTTAGATGACGAGTCGAGTTAGGGTAGGGTCTTGGCGGGCCCGGTTAGGATAGGATTGGCCGGTCATGTCAGCTTTTGCTAGGTCTAATCGCCTTGCAGACCTATTAGTAAGTATAAGCTGAATTAATAATAAAGACATTTACATCTACGTATGAGCTCACATAGAAATGGTTCATGGGAATGATGTCTTCAATTATCTCCACCTATTGGCTAGTATAAGCAATCACTATAGCTAAAATATTTAACTTAGACGACACAATTGGTATTTCTAGAAAAGATGCATGTTAATACATACGGCCGAGCCTTTTTATATTAGTAAAGATGTAATCATATATTTTTCATAAGAAAATACATAAAAAAAGTAAAAACCATATATTTTTATCACAGTTACACATGTAAATTATCAAATTTCACTCCCTAATTAATACTCAACAAAGTTTTTCTCAAATATAATGATATATACATACACAAATACAGTCCTTAATTAAACTTCTTACATTATGGACAGTAATTGCTTTTATGATGTCGTCGCGATTGCCGGAACCCGTAAATAAGCCGATAAACAACGGTGGTGAATCGTCTAAAGATCATCGGACCAGTCACTGGGCTCGCTCTCGAAGAACAAGCCTTCGATCACAGTATCGATAAAAAGATCGATGAATGTGTTACAACTGTGGTTGAAAATTCGACCGACTCTGGATCGAGAACTCGAAAAATAAGCAAAAACAGCAGAGAATATTACAGCAGCCAAACATACTCCAGCTGTTTCAACAATCTCTTGTAAATCCATTTTTTGGAATAGAGAGTCTCCGGTGATAAGTTCCATTGTCACTGTTGCAGCAATCACAACCTAAAAAAAAGTAAGGAATTCAGTTGAAAATAAAATTCATGTATGGAGACCGGAGATAATCTTGTTTCATAATTTCACATGGGGTACATATGGCCTGCTCGGTATACCGTAAATATTTGTAAATACAAAAATTCATAATTCATCATGTATTTCAATATTTGTAGGTGATTGTCCAGGGCATCTAATAACAAATATTTGAAAGAATTTATAATGGGCCTATAAAAT
>MVGT01002360.1:48703-112151 GCA_002174775.1 Macleaya cordata | reverse complement strand
AGAATTTATAATGGGCCTATAAAATAAGTAATATGATATATTATTTTTTTATGCAAATATTCTTCGTATACCAAGCCGGGCATAGTGGTGGTGGCGGTGGTGGTGGCAGTATAAAGAGTGTCATGTCATTTTGACAAAAGGCAATTTTGGATCTACTTTATGAATTATGCCATTTTACCTAAAAAAAAAAATCTTTTTTCTTTGTTTTTTTTTTGGGGTAAACAAGACAAGAAACGAAAAAATAAGTTTAACAAATCGGGTAAGAGCCCGACCCACAAGTCCTCAAACCGAACACTTCTTATACATCCCGGAGGTTCCCCTCTCAAACATCATTGAAATGACCTAGATGCTGTTTTTTTGTTTTTTGGATGATCTCCGAACGCAGCAATAGATCATCCATTTTTTCTATCTATATTTCAATTTTCTAAGAGACGAGATTATCCTAAAATCAGCACTTGAGTAATGTAAACAAAGTGTAAGAATAAGCATAATACATTGGATTGATGAAATATTCAGTTTTAGAACCGTTATTTAAACTGTTATAACGTAAATAACAGCCATTTTTAGATTTGCGGTTGACAGACAGACATATTTAATTTAACGTTATTTCAGTTATAAACCGTTATAACTGATTTTTTTTTTTTTACTACCGAACGTTATTTCAGTTATAACGATTTTTGTCTCTAACATATATAGATGGGAAAATTTACCATAGAGAGACGACCAGAGAGAATTTCGATGTCCTGACTCTTCCTTGAGTTGTCGATATACTCTGTTAATGAATCAAAGAACGGTGACACCTCATCATAATCATGATCATACTCATACTCATCATCCTCACCACCACCACCAACAACCCTAGATCCTCTCCTACGACCTCTACGTAGTGGTGGTGGTGGTGGTGGTGTTCTGATTATTCCAGCCCGATCTGAACCATACGATCGAAGATTACAAACCCTAGGTTGATGAAATATCTTCACACTATCAGGCGACGACGAGGACGAATACTCCACGGAGGATTTATTATTCATCAGCTTCGGTGCCACCGGTTTCTGCGGCTGTAACTCACAGAAAATCGCCCGAGCAGCTGCCGAAGCCATTCGAACAATTGAACTCCCAAAACTAGAGAGAGAAACTATAGAGAGAGAGAGAGAGAGAGAGAGAGAAATGGATGATTTAGGTTATTGGATCAACACTGGTGCTGGCGCTGGGGTTTTTGGTATATTCAGATTGTTTCTCGCTGGTCTTGTGAGATTCCACGTCTCTCCTAAATATAGGAGTTGATGATGACGTACCATTGTGGGACCCACACGTCTTAGGTGTCACTTGTTTAAAACGCTAGTGTTGTTTTCGCTTGGGTAGCTCGTCAAACTTTTGGTAACGTAAGAGTAAAAGAGACCCGGGTTGTAATTATTTAGTTTCTTTCTTTAAGGAATTAGAGTACACGTGTCATATTATTAGAGGTCCGGCTGCCAAGTTTTGGGGGCGTGTTTGGTGATAAAGATAAAGACTTGCACGGTACCCCACTAGAATTATTGTTTGGTAGTACATGTACTATCACTACTGAGTACTGATCCAAGGATTGTTAGAAATGTCGGATTTATTAGAACTCTAAACCCTAGCTAGGTCAATAATAATACATGTAGTACTACTAATTAATCAGGTCTTAGAAGTACATTTTATACGATCTTCAATAGAGGTTAGAAAGTTCAATCACACTAGACACAAAATTTTAAATTTTAGATTTTAAAAGAAAATGTTATTCAAGGACCTACAAATTAAGTATTTAGCGAGATGTGGCAGCATCTTAACAAGCATATTCAAGTCAAAGTCTTAAAACGGTAAAAATAAGTCAAAGTCTTAAAACCTTAAAACGAGTTAAAAAAAAATCACAATCAATATCGTGCTGTCAAATCGTGGACCTTATGATTACTATGTTTAATGAAGAGAGCCACACAGACTAACTTGGGTGAATGAAATGTAACTATTCACAATGATTTAACTGCACAATTTTTATCCCACGGCGTAAAAATGGGATAGCATAATTCTATTCGTAATGGTGATTATAATGAGATCTTTTACCTCTCAACATTCTTCAACCCTAAAGGAACCCATGAGACCAAGATACTTGCATCTTGGCACGAATTAGCCCCTTCCAAACAAAAGAATTTGTCCAAAACAAGAAACATTGCACCTCACCGATAGCCTAGACCGATCGACCCTACCGAAAACGTGTCCTGGGTGTCTCCACCAGCTGACAGTAGCTCAGACATAAACAACATTCAGAAACTCAATGGATCCAAAGGGAGAAGAAAAAGATAAAAAGGAAAATGTAGCTAGGGAGCCTTATATGGAGGTGTAGTATTTATATCAAGAAGAAAAGTAAACATTTTGAACATGTTTAGTTTCAAAATGCCTCTCTTTTTTTAGCAAACTAGACATAGGTTTGAAACCTCTAGGGAGAAAACTCTTCAATAAAATTCTTAACAAGCCATTTAACTTACAATTTGCAAATGAAGATTTCAAAATATTAAAACTTTGCATTTTCATCAAACTGTACAGATTTCAAACTTCATGAGAGGCATTCATGCAACACTTTTGCAAAATACAACTAAAAAGGTGCATAAAAAGGCCAATGAAAATGAAATTTTATAAGATAAAGGTACACATGGAATATTGAAAACAAAGTTTTCGATGACATTACCATCATAAAATGTTGACTACCTCGGCCGCATTCCACTTTTGTCTTCTGGCACATACATTTACATAGTCTCTGCCAAAACATAACCCTTATATTAGATAGCTGAACTGCCAAGGGCATAAGCTACAATGGGAAAAGCGAAAAATCTCTAGTACCTCAATTTTGTACCAAATTAGAACACAGGAGTAACATCGGTTAATCACGTAAACTAAAACTGGATGGACATCCAGTAACAGAATCGAACCAGTTATAGACCATGGATAATGAGATTTCTAAGATTTCTAAAACAACTGAATATTGACACCCAAGTTATTAGTTGATAGTTGATACACCCAACTTTTCTTACATCAGTTCATCATGTAGATCATCTTCACAAAAATCAGTCCCTTGCATCTCCATGCGGGCCCCATATGTGACGTGTAACCAGAGTGTAAGCATAAGTTCGGTGTATCAAGTAGTAAATTTGGTTAAAAATATCTGGCCCCTTTCTAAAAAAGTCTTAACATAATTTTTAACCTTTAGTCATCATATGTAACATCACCTGAGGGGAAGCACCTTCCAACTTCAAAAACGACTTCATATCATTTGGATAACCATCAGGGTTGCTCAAACAAAATGGTATGAAGAATAGTGTTGACAGTGCATCTGTTGCTTCCGGACCTGGCTTAAAAAATTGCAAATCATGAAGGGTTGTTTGGTTTCATAAGCCACATGTGAAAATGTCAAGTTTTTCTTGATATGAGAAGTCATCTATTTCTTGCCTCATAATGCAAATAAACCATATCATGAGCCCTTTATTAGCTAAACCCCAAATAAGGGAGCTGAAAGTGAACAAGTCGGGATTGATACCCTCCCGAACCATTGTATTCTTAAGCTTAAATGCTTCAACTAAATTTCCCTGCTTGCAAAGCCAATTATCCGAGAAGTGTATGGATACTTGTCTGGAGAAAAACCTTTCGCAGACATCTCCCTAAAGACCTTTTCAGCTTCATGTAACATCCCTTACTTGCAAAGCTCATCGGTGAGCAAATTGTATGTTATTTCATTTGCTTTCTCTTTGCAGAAATACTCTCTTGCTTCATTTACAAGCCCACTTTTGCAGAGCCTATCAATTAGTGAAGAAAAAGTTACAACGTCAAGATCAAACCCTCTTGCCAACATTTCATCATATATAGCCAAACCTGCTCTCATATTGCCCGCTCCATCTATAAGTGTTGTAAAAATCATCTTATCTGAAATCAGTCCTTTCTTCTCCATCTCTTCCCTAATCTTTATTGCTCTATGCAACTGCCCTATACTGCAGAAACCCCATATCACTTCACAATATGCCGTGACATCGAGCTTGATCCCTTGGTCATGCATTTGGCTCAGATATTTCATTGCCGAACCAGTATTCCCTTTCTTGAAGTGACAGTCTATCATCGAAGTGTAAACTGCAGAATTAGGATAAACCCCATCTTCCAACATATTGGAAAACAAATCTTCTGCTCTTTCTAACATTCCCCGTTTAGAAAAGCCGTCAATTAGAGCGTTATAAGTAACAACATCTGGAAAAAAAATTCAATTCCAACATTTTCTTGTACAATTCTATCATGGGATCCCAAAGTTGTATGTAAATGTACCCCAATTCTAGTGTGGGATTTCAGATATCACCATTCTAGTCTCTAGAAGTCAAATGATCTCCAACTTTATATATACAAGGTGAAAGTAGCTTGAGATGATATTACAAACTCCATACCTTGTTAAATACTGGATTTTCTTGCCACATAAGACACTTTGATGAACGACCCTTGATCCATATGGTAGACAAACATTTGGATTGGCCACATAGAACGCACCCTTGTACACATCATACTCATACTGTTCCATGTACATCGCCTATCCTTTACAAATGATAGCATTGAAGTCTTTGATTTTTTTAATTGGAAAAGTTTTCATCCATTTCAGATTTAGATGCCGGAATACAAACATCACCAACTGTATCGGCTAACCTTGACTGACACAGATACCTATAAAAATTATAAAATGCCATGATAATGATAATATAGCAATAGTGGAAATAAAAGAGGAAATTTAAATTGTAATTAGAAAATATTAGTCGACGAATATAGAACATAAATACAATAATATTTTATACTCCATTGGCATAATACACTAAGGTTCTTGAATGGGTCAAAAATTATTCTATGGGAAAGAAAACTTTCTTTCCACGATGAAAAATAAGGCAAATAAACATATCCAGTTTAATGGTACTTCGACAATCACAAGTTCACAACTTTAGATTACCTTAACACTGTTATAGAGACCGGCTATATTAGGAAGATGACAAATTCACTTTTCTCCAAAAGCATGAGTGGCCCCAAGCATTTCTCCAACTGTGGCAACTAGTTTCATCTAGAGCACTTAACAGTTGTTTTCAACTGTAAAGCGAAGTTCTATTAATAAATAGTTTCAATATGTGCATGTATGGGTGTACTCTTTGATTATTTTAGGAAATGGATAGTATCCATCTTCAACATAGAATGCTGGAAATAACAACGCATCTAAAGTCTAAATTGTGTCGAACCTGATTTTGTGATAGTTAGCCATTCAGCATACAGCAAAAAGAAAAAGAAAAAAAAAAAACCCAAAACAAGCAAAGTTCATGTACAATTTGAGGAGTGAAAAATTGGGTCAAACAATCTTTACTTTAATAACAAATACAACAAATTTCTGGCGTTTAATCAAACAGATGAGTTGCAACCACGCAGAAAGTATGAAAACTAATATAACTATAAAAGTAATCAAGCATTTGAAGTTGTCTTGATTCTCATTCATGATCTTTCTTAGAACATTAACTGGGGCTTTACAATTTACATTTATGTAGACTTAGCACTAAATATTCTTCAAGTGCTTGAAGAGTCATAAAAAAAATTGTTAATTCATTAATTGGACTCAAGGAGACAAAAATCAAGCAAACTTGAATATACAAAAACTAATACGCATGTTTAAATCAAAATTCATTTGATTTTTTTTAGTGTGCAAGTGACCTAAGCTTAGATGACCCAAAACTTGTTACAGGAAACCACCATTAATTACTTAAAAATCTCATTATTTGGATTCCTTATTTTGACAAAAATATTGAATTTAATGCACTTAATGAAACCTGAACCATAGAAGATGAAGAGTTGAATGGATGAAGATTATAAAGTTAGAGAGAGAAAGAGGCGTAGAAGATGAACTCTGCAAAAAGGGTTTTTTGAGTTGAGATTCTTTTTTACCTGCCACCTGCTAACAGCGGAGAGGAAAAGGACGTATTCGTCCGACGAGTGACGACTGGAATCCGGTCGAGACAAAACGAGAGTCAGGTTGAGAGAAACGAGAGCTGCGGTTGAGTTTCGCAGGGTTTATGGTTTTGTTTTGGGGTTTTTGAGAGGGGAGTTAATACTTGCACCCCAAGTTTCCATTCTGCGCACCCCACCTTATAGGCCCAAAATTAAAAGCCATATCCCTACTTCTTAGGGCAAGTCTAGTGGGATATGGGAAAGTAGATCCCTTAATGTCTAATCCTAGAGGTTAAGAGGTGCTTTTGCTCTAGTGGTAATCCCTTAAAATGGGTTAAAAAAAAGAAAAAAAATAAATAGAAGAAAGAGAGAAAAAAGGAGGAGAGAGATATAGTTTGTTAGCTTTTTTAAGGAGAAAAAATAGGAAAAGATAGAGAGAAAAGTTAGTTTCATATTTTATAGGCATAAAAAAAAAAACCTACGCTTATTGAATGAGCGTGACGCTCAACCATTGAGCGCCACGCTCAACCATTGAGCGGCATGCTCATTCCTTCAGCGTCTCGCTCGTTTATTTGGCTCTCCACTAAGGATCCCTAAACTAGTGACAAGGGATCAATTTTAGGATGTTAAGGGACTCCACTAAAGATGCCCTTAGTGGATTATCCCTTAAAAAGAGAGAGAACATAGATTGAGAAAAAAGGTAGATAAAATATAACCTTTGAGAGATAGAAAGTGAGAGAAAATTTGTTAGCTTTTTTTAAGAAAAGAAAATAGGAAAAAAAAAAAAGAAAGAGAGAAGAATAGATTTCCTAATAAATAGGAATTAAAAAAAATAATCGCTATGCATGACACTTCTATCTATTTAGTGCGTTAAACACCCACGCTAGCACCCCGCTCATTCGATCCCCTCTCCACTAAAGATCCCTATTTTAGTGGAGAGGGATCCATATTTAGGGATTAAGAGATCCACTTTAAAACCTCACAGTCGTGGTATTGTTGTGTAGGTTTGGCCCACTTAATTAATTAAGTTAGAGTTGTTGGCTTCTCTACGTCTGTGAAGGTGACTTCTCTTCATCCGTGGTGACGACTTTTTGATGATCTTGGTGGTGTTTTTGTGCTTCTTACACACCTATTATTAGCGATTACTACCTTAACGGTGTATCTTCTTCGCATTGTCATTGTAATTCAGGCAATAGTCCCTTCTACTAAAAAAAATAAAAATTAACTAGGGTAATTTTAAAATAAAAAAGCCATTAACATTATTTCAATCTCAAAATTCTATAATTTTGAAGAATTTAGGTGGTGTTTGTTGTTTTTCTAGGCATCTCAATATGATTGGTGAATTTTACCTATTTTAACTTTTATTTTTTGCTAGAATCAAATTCTTAGGGCAAGTCCTATGGAGACCTCAAACCTCTATAATCTGCGGGTTTGGTTGTTAAGTCAAGTACTATGGTGCATGATATACTTCAAAAATTTTGTCTTAGCTCCAAATGTATGGACGAAATTGAGAGAAAAATGAATCAACAAAAATTGAGTTGGGCGACGCCTAGGACATGAAAGCATTTATAAAAAAAATAAACTGAAACATGTAAAGAATCTAAGAAAAAAACGGAAGGGGGAGATGAAAGTTAAAAAAAAAAAAAAAAAGGTTTCAATAGAGAGAAAAAAGTGGAAGGGACAAGAGAGAAGACTTGGGTATCCCTTTATAATTTCTATCATCTACCCTTTTTTTAAGTCGCGTCCTTAGTGTTTGCCCATCCTTTAACCTATTTTTTGAAGTAGGAACAACCTAATTTTAAGGTTTCCATAGGACTTGTTCTTATAAATGGATAAAATAAACTGTTAGTACACATTTTGGTGAATGATTACCCTAGTTATCCCAAAAGGTCTAGAATGGTTATGGACTTATGGGTTAGCCCTGATTTTATTAGGGCAAGGGTAGAGGAAATCCAAAAATTCAATAAAAAAAACCTATGAATCCATGGATTTAGGGGTGAAAGGAGAATAGAGGGAGTGTTTGATGTTGGTGCCATGTGGAGAACGATCGATAGTCGGTACGAGCATCATATGACATGCTGCAATAATGCAACGTGTCAGCCCTCCCACCTAATTTTTTTTTACAAACTTTCGATCACTGTAATAGTGTTTGCGACGATCTGTTGATCGTTCTACTACGGATTAATTAATTAATGAAAAGTTACTTGGATCCTTAAATTTTTGGATCACACTATCAAAGTGAAAATCCATGGATCCTTGGATTCTAGAACTACACTAAACTTGCCCTCCGCAGAAGGGTTTTCTTTTCCTCCGAAGTTTTTTAAAAACAACTTAACCCAAATCCCTCTAGTTTCTCCAACAACCGTTGGGTTGAAGTTGAAAATAGTTAGAAGGTTTGGAATATTAGGGTTTCCAAATGGCAAACCAAGAAACATTATTGTTGTTGAGTCAAAACATGTTGACTCAAAGTAAAAAATTTTGACATCCACTCAAGTTGAGCCTTAGAAAAAAAGTATAGTGCAGATTTGTAGAACATTTGTTTTCCAATAGGGACA
This sequence comes from Macleaya cordata, assembly GCA_002174775.1. Lineage (NCBI taxonomy): Eukaryota > Viridiplantae > Streptophyta > Magnoliopsida > Ranunculales > Papaveraceae > Macleaya > Macleaya cordata. The sequence goes on along the minus strand of MVGT01002360.1, from coordinate 103,632 downwards.
ACTGTCTTAAAAAGCCCCAAAAGAAACCCATAGAGACCACATATGGATCATAAAAAGCCCAAAAAAAAACCTATAGAGACCATATATGGATAATCCAATGATTAATTTTTTGTGAATATAATCATCTCACTAAAAATTATCCACTCTAAAGGCCCCTAAAATGAAAACAAACTAAGGGAGCCTAACTATAATGAAACAATATATGTCAATCATGACCTCAATTACTTAAGGGCTAATTTAATTTACCCCCAGAATTAATGGCCATGTTAACTTACCCCCTTCAAAGATATCGTAATTAACTTACCCCCTTGACTTCACAGTNCCTTTTATTCTTTAATCTAGACCCATATGCGGGGTTATTTCATATAAAAAATAAGATATTTTATGGCAAATTTAAGGGCTAATTTAATTTACCCCCAGAATTAATGGCCATGTTAACTTACCCCCTTCAAAGATATCGTAATTAACTTACCCCCTTGACTTCACAGTTTCCGTCACTTGCCCATCCGAAAGTGCACGTGCATTTCACACATTATTGTTTTTGACTAAAAAGCCCATCACATGATAAACACATGAACAAATAAAAGTCTTTTTTTGTAAAATACCTAAAGTGCCCTAATTCCACCAATCACCACTGTCTTTATCTTTCCCTAATTGAAGGTTCATGTCCAGCAATGGCAGAAAGAGAAATAAGCAGAGAAGAAGAGAGAGAGGGTTGCAGAGAGAGAGAGAGAGGGAGAGAGAGAGAGGGGGTGTGTTTCTAATTACCTGAAATTGAAGGTTTGATTTGCAAAGAAATCAATCATATACTTTCTCACTGGATCTGATGTAATCCCATATTAACTTACATTTTCTTCCTCTTTATTTTTTCTCTTTCAGTCCTCCATTGGGGGACCTTTTCTTTTCACTTTCATTGTCTCTCTTAAACTGCCCCAACCTTATAAAACCAGTAAAAAATTCATTTCATGACTCCAAACTATTTTGATGGACTCACTGGTAGTTGTCGAATCATGAATCGCAATGGTACGAGTAGAAGTGATGATCAAAATCATATAAAGTAAGAAGACATAACTAAGTTCAATGCTGGATGAGGTATGCTATCTGTTTTATTATTAGCTAATTAATCAATTGATTAATTGGTATATGTTGAGTGAGAAAGTAAAAGAAAGAAACAAAGGTCCGTTAATGGCGGACCTTTTCTTTTCAAATTAAGCTGGTCGTCTTATTCATCGATTGCTTTAGGAATTAGAAGAAGAACAGTCGAACAGATGAGAATTTATTATGGCATGCTTTTGTCTAAGATTGAGCTGCGCCATTTTCGTCTACATCGAAGACCTATCGAGGATTTAGGGTTAAGACTTGGGTCTGATAACTGGTGTTCAACTTGTTGGGTTTTAGAGAGAGAAAGTAATGAAAGATGAGAGAGTCATATCCTAGCTGTTGGATTATAGGTTTAGGTCTTGATCGTTAGATTGTACTTAAAAGATAAGGTTAGATGAGAGGGGTTATTGAGGTTAGTTTGGTAAAAAATAACAACGTGCGAAACACACATGCACTTTTGGACAGTGTGAAGTCAAGGGGGTAAACTAATTACGACATTTTTGAAGGGGGTATGTTAACATGACCATTAATTTTAGGGGGGTAAATTAAATTAACGCATTACGTAAACTATGTATATGTAGTAGTTTAACACATAATTAAACACGATTACAAGAGTTCAAATATTTAGTCTTTAATACAATATTACAATTCAAGGGAAAAAAGTTACAAGTAAAAAAATAAAAGATTCGATCAGTTGGTTTGACGCGGTGGGCCTTTGGGTACGCCTGGACGCTTAGCACTCCTCACCGCTGCAACACCTATGGCTCTCTCTTGCACCACCACTACTTTCTGTAGTAATTAATTCCACACCAAATTAATTTCCACTCTATTATTAAGTTTTTTCTTCTCTAAGCAATACAATTAAATAATTTTTAAATAACAACAAACAAAAATAACAGAAATTTATTATAAAATTAATTTACCTGGACCTGGACCGAATTCAACTTGGGTTCATCTTCATTTTCAATCCCTAGCAGAAAAAAAAAAAAAAAAACAGCGGCATAAAAAAAATAATCAAAGAAAATGAAATAAAAATGAAGCAATTTTAAAACTTAAAAAAAAAAAGGGGGTTAAATTTTCAGTATTGAAAAATAATGAAGTTTTCTACCTTTATTTGGAAAAATCCTGCAAATTGTGCAAGCTTTGAGACCTTGAACTAGGTCTAGAAATGTCTTCCTCAGCTTCTCAATGAGCTTCTCCATTATCAAATCTCACTCTTCTTCTCTTGTCTGAGATCAGTATACTGTATACTGAGATGAATAGATGTAGAGGCACGGCCTTGTATATATAGAGGGAGAGAGAGAGACTTGGGTATCGTGAATAGTCCTTAAAACAAGACGACCATCACGTGCTTAAGTTTTATTTTTTTTGTCATTTTTCTAGAGAGAGAAACGACCAAGTTCAATATGAAATTTAAAATTGTACTTATTGAAAATGAAGTTCGGTCGGTTCACTGTTCATATCATGTACTCTAGTACTTATTATTAGAGCAAGCTCAGTGGAAGGAGTTAAAAAAAGAGGGTTGAAACCTCAAAATTAACAGGTGGTCCGGGGCAAGCTTAGTGGGTGCATGCTTGAAATGAGGTTTTAAATACGAAGGAAAGAATGGGTGGAGTTCAAATTAGGTTAAAAGTGAGGGTTGATCAACAGAAAAACTATTGAGAGTAATTAATGGGGATGAAGAGGAGGGAAGTGCTGATGATAAAGAGAATCCTAAAATTCTCTATGAGCCATCTTAGGTAAAATTTATGTTGATCAAAATTGATTTTGACCATTACTCACTGTGAGCCATCCCATTATTTTAATATAAATATTATATATTTAAAACAAAATTAATACCTAGTTGAAAGTAAAAAAAAATCATAGGGATCTAAACCAATTATTTTTTGGGTTAATTTAGTTTACCCCCTAGAATAATTGGCCAATTGGACTTACCCCCCTCAAAGATCAGATATTGAACTTACCCCTTCAAACTCACGGTTTCCGTGATTCTGCCGTTAGAAGGCACATGTGCGTCTCCCACGCTCCATTTTTTGAGGGGGGTAAGTCCAATTAGCCAATTATTTTGGGAGGTAAACTAAATTATCCCAAAAAAAATGGTGCAGAGTAGAAATTAACTCTGAGAGAGAAACTAAAATGGAGAGATGGGTGACGGTGTTTTGGAACCATTGTGGAAGAAAAGAGTTTATCCCCTTCTTAGTTTTTTTGACATTAGCTGCTCTTCTTTACCTAAACTTCGGTGACAAGTTCATATTTCCGATCGTATGGCTGCCTAAGATGAACTTTGTCAGTACAAATTCCACTCGTTTCGTCGTCACCGGTGATGGTGGGGAGGAATCACTATTGTTTGTCAAACTTGGGCTTTTAGTGATGGAAATAGTTCAAATTCTCTTCAAATCTCACCTGGTGTGTTTGATGAGAGGGTCTTTCAGGTTCGTCCTTGTAAATTAGAACAATTGGTTAATATTTTTATCTTTTTTATGTGGTCAATTATAGTGAAATTCTCTTAAATTTTAAAGCTTTTGTCTAGATTTAATCAATCCATTGATGTCATTAGAAAGAACCCAATACAGAGAAGGAAGAGCAGTAGGTCTCATTCTCTGAAAATTTATGATGAATTTGAGGATGGAGAAGATGAAGTGGTGGTGAAGGAGTAGAAGTAATTAAGAATTCTGATAAAAAAATAATTAAGAATTCTGATTAATCAAATCCCTAAACACCAACATCTATCTCTCCATTTTGGTTTCTCTCTCAGAGTTAATTTCTACTCTACACCATTTTTTTTGGGATAATTTAATTTACCCCTCCCCGAGAATAATTGGCTAATCCGACTTACCCCTCAAAAAATGGAGCGTGCGAGACGCACATGTGCCTTCTAACGGCAGAATCACGGAAACCGTGAGTTTGAGGGGGTAAGTTCAATATCTGATCTTTGAGGAGGTAAATCCGATTGGCCAATTATTCTAAGAGGGTAAACTAAATTAACCCTTTTTTTAATAAAATTTTTACCACTAACATGGGAACGTTTTTTAAATATGGGTTAAATTTTTTTTACATTTCATTAATTTATAACTTGCAATTCTAATGAGATCAAATTTTAAAAGGTACAGGTGGTTCTGTAAAGGGGAGAGAAATTGATCTCTCTCCTCTCTTTCCCCTCTTTATCACTCCTTCTCTTTTCTCTCTCTCCCTTCTTTTTCTCTCTTTCATCTTTCTTCTTTCTTCTTCTCTCTCTTCTCTCTCTCCTCTCTCCTCTTTCCCTTCTCTCCTTTTCCTTTATTTTCTCTATTTTCCCTCCTCTCTCCTCCCTCTTCCATCTCATGATGGTGATGGTGACAACCTGTTGTCGTTGCATGCGTTGATGGTGACGGCTGGTTATCGTTACAGCGGCAGCAAGAGGAACATGTTCATGATGGTGGTGATCGGTGACCCAAATCTAAAAAAAAAAAATTAATTTAATTTTGGTTCCCAAAAATAATATTTTATTTTGATGTCAATTTTGGGGTCACATTTCAATCTTCACTAGCATACCAAGCAGGAGAATGCTACAAGCACCTTGGATTTGCACCTTTGCTAATACCTCTGATTATTTTATTCAAAATAGACCAAAATTAGACCTACGTTAGACCAAATTAGACTCAAATTAGACCCAAATTAGACCCCGGATACAATTTTGTGTGCAAATCCGGGGTGCTTGTAGCATTACCCAAGCATTCACCAATGGATTTGAAGCCAGTTCCGCCAATTACGCCAATTCATGCGCTATCACACTTATCATCCCATCAACACCCCCATCTCTGTTCTGCGAAGATAACGTCCAGGCCCTGCCCTGAGGGCAAGCAGGACAAGTCTTGCTTTGGGCCCCAACAATTAAGGGGTCACCCATGCCCAATATATAAGTAGTTGGGGTTAAGTCAAAAAAAAATTTATAAGTATCTTTTAATAAAATTAAAATAGCTATTTATCTTGGGGCTACTTAAAAAGCAAATACAACTTAATTTCCAACGATGAAATCTTCTTCATCAATACAACAAATCTAAAAATACAAAAAAAGAAGAAGATACCCTAACGGACTCACTGTACTCTGCCTACTCGCAATCTATTTGCCGTCATTACGTAGCCTTTAAGATAAAAAATTTCTTCATTATCTTCTTCTTTCTTCTTCGGTTATTCTTTTTAGTATTCATTTTCTAATTAAGTATTTAGTTATCTCTAAATTATAATTTAGTAGTTTATATCTTACTAATTAAAAAAAATTTGATGATGATGAAGGGAAAGGGTGGATTACTGGATTTTATATATTGAGCCGTTGAAGTGTGTTGACAACTGAAATTTCTTAAGTTTTTTTTATTTTTATTTTAGTTATCTCTAATTTCTAATTTAGTAATTTTTATTTTACTGATCAAAATGAAAATTTGATATCCTATTTCTTTGGTTCATTAGTTGACTAGTTAAGTTGTTCTATAGATAATTATATGTAAGATGTTAATTGTTTGAGCCCTAATTGTTTATTTGATTTTTAAAAAGGGTTTAAGAGATGAGAGCGGATCGGAGTACATTGGTTACGAGTACATAGAGTGCACATTGGCTTGTGGGGCCTGCCTAGAGATGAATCAGGGGCTCATTTTAAATTAAGATATTCTCTTCATCATGTTGACCATCTTCACAAAAAATTAGCCCATTTTAAAACTTGTATCCCCATCATCTATAGAGTGAAATCAACGGTAAAATGAATAACTCAAATACCATTAATTTTCAGTGATTGAAAGGATGATGGGATTACAAATTTTAGAATTGACATTTCTTTGTGAAGATGAACAACATGCTGGAGAGAATATTCTAACATAAAATGAGCCCCTGATCTATCGCTAGGTGGGCCTCACAAGCCAATGTATACTCATTATACTTATAGCCAATGTATTCCGATCGGCTCTCTTAAGAGATACTCTATTATTTTTTATTTTTATTGCAAAAACACTAATTAAATAATTATTTAATGAGTCTAACCTTTGAAAAAGATTTTAAAACAGGAAATCTTAATTGATTTTTGAATAAAGTGTAAAGAGGGTTTGTAGATATGGCTATGGGGCCACATTTCTTTTACTCCGCTTTAGGCCTCCAATTTCTCAGGGCCGGCACTGAGAACGTCGATAGGCCAACTCCGACCATATCTCTCTCTTCTCTCTGTGATGACGGTGGTGGAAGTCGTGGAGTGATGGTGAGGTGGTGCGGTGATGGCGGCAGCAAATGCGGTGAGGTTGTGACGATGTTGGATGTGATGGTGATGATGGTGATAGGTGGTGGTTGCAGCGACGGTGGTCATTGCAACGGCAGTGGTCCTTGGAGTAGGTGGCAGTAGTGGTGTTATTGGTGATGGTAGAGAGGACTTAACCCTGATCTAAAAATAACCCGACCCGTTATCTCCTAAATCAGATCTAAAAAATAATTATTTATTAACTTTTGGGTCTCACCCCTAATTATTTATTCAGATGTAATACGATAAGTAAAATTTTGATATCGCTTAGCATTTTTACTGTAAAGAGAGAAACTAGGGTTCATTGAAAAAATAAAAGATTCCATTAAGATTTGTCGGATATTCGCCAGAAAAGATTGTTTTAATATTAGAAATTTTTATGAGGGTTCATTTTAAAATAAAAAATTTATGAAGATGGTTTTAAAAATTTAAAACCTTATTATTTTATTTTTATAAACGAAGATGGCTCATAGTATAATCCTAGGATGACGCATAGTTGATTTTGAGAAAATTAGGATCGCGCATAGTGTAGGATGGCTCATAAAGAATCCTAGGATTCTCAATATCAGCAGTCTTTATCGATAGACAATGCATCGATCAGTGGGATATCCACTTATTATTTGGGTGTCCTGCGAACAGTTCGAATTTAGTAGAACCTCAAATTTGAAAATTGAGAGGTGAGATAATAGGCTGAGGGTTTGAAGTTATGAATCACAAACATTCTCTAAGAGAAGAGTTATGTGTAGTGTCTTTGTATTTGGTAGTATTTTTAGTTGAAAAATTAAGAAAATAAAATAAGTGGTGTGTCTGTATCTGTGTTCCTTCGCTGTGTCCATGCTTCCTAGGTTTGAAGTCTCCAATAGGAGCTAGGTTTGATGGTGGTTAAAGGGTTCGGCAAAACTTCCCCTTAACTGATTCCATATATATTTTGCACTCATTTTAGGGGTGGGTTATTATTGAAGTACGCAGAACTGGAACCTATTTAAATGTGGATTAAGTCTGATTTTTTCAGTTCTGGTGCTCAAATAGGTGGAGAACTAAAATTGGAACAATTGATTCTGATTTTGTTCCATGTTTTGGTTAATGATGTAACTGAAAATCCTATTCTATGCATTTAGTTTCGATTCTGTCCGATATCAAAGTACAATTATAATCGGAATCAGCAAACAACCGCTTGCTCAGTTGGTTTGCGTCCCTTCCTATGACATAGGAGGTTGTGAGTTCAAGCATTGCAAATAAATTATGTTGGAGTTAAAGGTTTCTCTTCGTCCGTGGTGGCGAGTTTCTCTTCGTTCGTAGTAACGACTTCTCTTCGTCTGTGGTGGCGGCTCCTTTGATGATCTTGGCGGTGTCTATGTGCTTCTTACACACCTATAGCTAGTAATTAGCGTCTTAGCGGTGTATTTTCGCCTTGTTATTGTAATTCGGGCATTAGTCCCTTGTACCAAAAAAAATTATAATCGGAATTAGTTACAATGTTTGGTTCGGGTACTATAATATTTGGAACCGGAACCGGAACCAAGAGAACCGGTTCTGATACGGTTCAATTTCTAGTTAAACCTCTAACTTTGCGTGGGGAGACTTTTGGTCCCACACAGTACATGGACGTACAAAATAAAATGATGGAATCCAATGGCTTTAAATCATCAAAAAGATTTTCATTTTAGATTGTGGGCCCACCAAAATATATCCTGCGTGATAGGTAGGCAGTAGGCTACTCAATTCGCCTGAATATAGTAGAATCTCACTTTAAATGGTAGCCTCAAACGTGTTTCTTTTCCATGTGTGTTAATAATTTGATTTCTTTTTCTCCTATATAAAATTATACATGATTATTGAGCCATATGGAAAAGAAATAAGGGCTGGTTTTAATTTTTTATTTTGTGATGATAATCTTTTTTACCTTGACCATCCTCACAAAAAATTTGATTATTTTTTAATAGTATGTTTGGACAAGGGATTTGGGGGAGGGATTTTGTGGGGACCAGTGATTTTGAGGAAAAATATAACATGATTTTTCCACTAAATCCCTGGTCCCCACAAAATCCATCCATAAAATCTCTTGTCCAAACATACTATAAAATTTTCTAATAGTCAGTTTAGACAAAGGATTTTAGGGAGGGATTTTGTGGGGATCTGGAATTTGGTGGAAAAATCATGCTATATTTTGCTACCAAATCCTTGATCCCACAAAATTCCTCCTTAAAATCTCTTGTCCAAATAGACTATAATTTTATTAATTGGAATTGTTGTACCGATGTGACATTCTCCTTCGGAATCTTACTCTTGCTCCCATAGTTTTAATTCACTTTGGAAGCTGTTTGAAACTTGGTACATATTTTAGTTGGATGGTTCAATGCTTCTCCTTCATGCTCCGGTTACGTAATTTATAACCCTTTAAAATTTAGTTGAAAATTAATGAAAAAATAAATGATTACAGAAATACAATCCGAAAGGCTAATTTTTATGAGTATATTTTACTCACCATTCATATCATCCTCCTCAAAATACAACATTATCATCATCATCATAAAAATACAACCTTATGAAAACTTTAAAAACCATGAAACTTGGTGAAAACTTAATGGTAAAATATGCATATCACTCCAAAAAAAAGTAAAATAAATGGTTCACAAAACTTAAAATTTCAATTAAACTGTGTCCTATACAACCTTGTGGCCATACAATTCCAATAATTTTTTTTTAGAATGTATTTTATTTAAATATTACATACACTATTGCTTCCACTAGGTGCTACCACAACAGGGGTGATGAGAAAAAGGTTTTGGATAAATCAACTCAACACAACACAACAAAACTTTTTATTATATTTGGCTAAATTAGTCATCAGTTAACTCGAATTGACAATACAAATTTCATAAGGTAATCACATTGTAATTATGCGATGTTGGCTTTACATAATTGATAAACTATTTTATATTGTGGGATACATGAAACTACACAGTTGTGTGGCTAATTTAGTAAAAAATTGTGCGCAAATATCAGTTTTTTTTTGTTGGTCATGAAACTTTGACCAAAGTCAAGGGGTTTGCCTAAGCACTTCTGAAAAACATTTGGGACTGTCTGAAAACCCAACCATTTCGAATACAAGATCTGAAACTTTCTTGTTGCCTTTTTCTCTCTCTCTAGAAGCGGCAGCCTAGAGCTGGCCTGCAGTACGTCAGGCTTACGTCAGCCTTAATTATCCACCATTGGATCAACAACATCGGACATTTACAAACCATAGATACGAATCTCGAAGAACATCAACAGTCTAGATTAAACATTGACTGTCAGCTCGAGCGGATATCATCATTTCTGTTTCTTAAGACTTCAAAAAACTCCCTAAGAAAATAACGAACGTAGTCAGAGTTTTTTTTACAGAACCGAGCTTCACCAGATACAAAACACGTAAGAGAAAATTCTCATTTTCCATTAGTTTCGATTTCTATATTCAAACGTGTAACCCTAATTTCACATCTAATCAATCTGAAAAAAGGTCTTCTAGTATTGAATCCAAAATCATCATCACTCTTAACGCCTCATTTAAGATTTCTAGGGTTTTTAATTTTGATCTCTTTGATTCATAAACTTCCGAATTATAAACCCTATTAAAAGAATTTCGAAATTCTTTTTTGTTTAATTTTGATGTAATTTTGCAGGTATATTGATTGATCTTCTGAAATTGCAAGTTTGTATTGTATTGTATTGATGCTGTGATTGTTCTGTAAAAAGTTCATCAAAATGATGGTCGAAGATCTCGGAATTGAAGCTAAAGAAGCTGCAGTTCGAGAGGTTGCGAAATTGCTACCGCTTCCTGAACTTTTAGCATCAATTGCTTCGATCAAGTCGGATTACATTACTCGACAACAGGTATGAATTTTGATTCTTTTTATGATCGTTTCATTAGCTTAAAATCTAAATATATTTTTGAAATGTAAACCTAAATTTCGGCATTAGTTGGGTCTTGGATTTCAAATTGTTCCCTTTGGGATGCAATTTACATAACGTTCTAATTCTTAGTGTTTATAGTTCTAGCTTAGTGGCTGTCTCGGTCTGAGTATAACAGTATCAAAGAAAATAATGGAAGATTTATACCCACTGGGAGTACATTTAGTGGTGGGAGAGTTTCCAGTTTTGATGGAATTGCCCACTACAGATTGGTCTTGAATTTGTATCTTTCTGCAGTAGATATGGATGGATTAATTCGTCATATTTAAGGAGAGATGTCCGTGGCATATGTTATTTGCAGATGATATAGTGGATATTGAAACTAGGGATGGAGTAAATTCAAAACAAGAACAAGCTACGTAGGACCAAAATGAAATATGATTGCATCTTTAGTGAAGGAAAATCTCGAAAATGAAAGAATGGGGCACTAGTTAACTAGTTAGATTGATGGTCAAGAAAAGAAATACCCAAGAAAACCACGTCTGCTAGAGTAAGTCACATGTACTAATCAAATTAAACGGAAATTTTTACTTGCGAATAATAAGACGAGCTGTGGCAATCAAGAAACATCATTTTCATTATATGAGCTGTATGGATGCTAATGCTGAGATGGATGAGTGGTAAGACTAGGAAGCACCTAAAAGATGATTACACCCTAGGTAAGGTACCAACGGGTTAAAATTCCGATTTGGTTATTGAAGTACTTGGAACAGGAACCTATTAAGTAGCCGAATTTCAGTTCCAATCAGTTCTCTAATATTCTGGTTCTCAAGCATTTAACAATTATATTTAAAGAATGTAGAAAAAAGAAGAAGAGGAATACTGCATTTTAAACCAATTATCGATCTTATCGGTTCGGTTCTGGTTCTATTGCTAACGAAACTACCTGGATCTGGAACCTATCATATACCAATGGTTCCGGTTACTAACAGTTTGATTCGGTACTCAGCGGTGTGGAACCAGAGTTGGGGTAACCGATTCTAGGTTGGTTTGGTTCTCGGGTAATTGGGTAGCCACCGACACCCGCAACTACAAGGAACCTAGGAATAACTCCAATATGAGATAAAATAAAGAAGCTTGATTGAGATAGTTTGGGTATGTGTGCGAAGACCAAGGGGGTATCACTGTGTAGGAGTGCCTTTGTGCAGGTTGAGGCCTCTAAAAAGCTAGAGGATGATTGAAAATGACATAGCTTTAGGTAATAAGATTTGACTGCTTGCCTTGACATAAAATACAAGTCTTGATAGAGTTGAATGACAAATTAGGATTCATGTCACCAACCCCAATATTAGGGATAAGAATAGATGATGGTGTTAACCGTTAACATAATTGGTATAAGTAATAAGTACGTACCTTCATTAAAGTTCCCCCATTTACACGTGCCTTTTATTTTTTGTTATAATTCGTGAAACTTGTAAATCTGTATGCATCGACAAGTAAGGTCTTTATAAGTTTATTCAAGGTTGTATAAATCGCGGAGGGAGTGTGCAATCAAGCTCACATTTGATGGGCATTCACTTTGCAATCTGGGTTTGTCAAGATGCGGGAGTTATCATCCATGATAAGGAGGAAGCATCATTCATGATGTAGGTCCTCCAAGGGGGAGTGATTATTATTTGAAAAAAAAAATCCTTTCATCATTCAAGGCCTCAAAATCTTTAGAGAATTGAAAAGGGCACAAACTACTTTGACGGGGATTCTAGTGATATTGTGAGATTAATGACTGGCAAAAATTGAAGGTGTCCTGGATGGCAGAAGGCGTACAACACGTTTCTTACTAAATTCAAGGAGTCTATGTATGTGCTAGCTACCTAAGGAATACTTCTGCTCACGATATTCTTCAGCAAGCATTTAACAAATCAATGCTTGATGGTTTAACAATCAAAGGTGACAGGTGGTGTGTTTGTGAGGACTATGATGGCATACATGATGTGCAGGTCTAGGCTTTAGTTAACATGATGCTTCTTGTATTGTTTTACTGAGATCCACAATATGAACCATATTTATTCCGCCACCTGAATCCAAGCAAGCGTAATCAGATATCAAATAAAAAAAGCAAGCACCAGTACCACCACTATTATGTTCTGCAAGTGAGTTTTATGTGGATGGCATACTTAACTCTATTAGGGTCCATCTAGATGCTCACATGAATTTGCAGTAGGTTCTGACAAATTGTCCCCTCAGTTGGATGATAATACATTTACACTGTGTAGTGAAAAGCTTGTTGGAATCTTTATGTTGTATATTAAATTGTGCTTTTGTTCTACAATGTCAGGCAAATGATGCACAACTCAGTACAATGGTCGCCGAGCAGGTATACTTTTCTTGCACTTCAAATTACTGCTTGTAGTTACCAACCAAAAAAAAAAACTGCTGCTGTTAGTTATACCAAATTTAGTATCGTTTATGAATTAGGGATTTTTGAATATTTTTTCCGTTTTAACCAGACTGTTCCTTCCATACAGGTTGAACAGGCACGTGCTGGGCTAGAAGCACTTTCCTTATCTCAGAAGACTATAAACAATCTCCGTGAGAACTTTCTTTCCATTGAAAAGTATGTCTTGTTGTATTTATGTGTTTAGGTACAACTATGAGTTCGATCTGTTTTTGTTTCTTGTCTCTTGCGTATATACAGTATGTTTGTTGTACTTATGCATTTAGGTAACATATACAACCATGAGCTAAATTTATTTCTGTTTCTTGTATCTTAGTACATACACGTAGTGAGATTTAATGTAATGTTATGTTGAACTTACTTATTTTTGTGGTTGTGATTACATTTGTTTGTCTGACACTCTTATGCATCAGGCTATGTCAAGAATGTCAAACCCTAATTGAAAATCATGATCAGATAAAGCTTCTTAGTAATGCAAGGAACAACCTAAACACAACTCTAAAGGTTAGACTAGCGTCCTCTTTGTTTTTTAGTTTAACTTATCATGGTTGTCAACCTATGTAAAGATATATATATGTTTATCTACATATATGCTTGGCGACCTATCTGTTTTCAAGCTTTTGTTTCTAAAACTGCTTCTTACAGGTATATATGTACAGAATATCTGAAATTACTTCGACTTGTTTAGTTTTCCTTCTTCATTTTAATTGACCAAAATTTTCATTTTGTGTAGGATGTCGAGGGTATGATGTCCATTTCTGTTGAAGCAGCTGAAGCAAGGGATTCTCTGAGTGATGATAAAGAATTGATTAACACATATGAGGTATCCTTAAAGAGCTTTGAGATTTCCGTGTAAACTAATCTTACCAACATCCTTTTCATATAACTAAAAGCACGCTCCATACACGTAATTTTTGGGTTTTGTTTGTGCTTATGTTGATGTAGAGGTTAACAGCACTTGATGGAAAGAGGAGGTTTGCATTAGCAGCTGCAGCATCTCATAAGGAAGAAGTTGGGAGGCTAAGGTGAGAATGCCATTTCTTTCACTTCAATTTTTTTCATTTATATACTAAGTGAAATGTTTGAGTGTTTTTTTTTATCTTCTTCTTCTTCTTCTTATATATATATATATTATGCAACTTTGATATGACTTTTGTTCCTCGTGTATTGAAAACAGCTCTTTACATGTTGGTAGTTAAGCCATTTGGCATTGGTTGAAATGAAACATGGGAAGCTTTATCATCCATTATCAATCCTTTCCACGAACCAACAGAAGCGCCCCTGTTATTTTGTAGCTTTCAATGCAATAATCAAACATGTCTGGAGAATTTTATCATATTCACCCACCATGTCCACATTTCTCATCCATTTGTTAGATATAACTTGATGTTGTCCACTGCTAATTCCCGTGCTAGGTGCTACTGCGTATCTATTACTTGAGTCGGTTGGCCAAGTCACATCATGTTATATAAGTTAAGCAAGCCAGCCTAACAGAGTGCAGTAAGGAAATCTGCCTAGCATACTGAAGGAAGGAAGCAAGGAGTGGCACAATCAGATAAGTGAGAAGGTTCAAGCCAGGAATCCAGCATTCCAGCCTAGCAGAGCCTATAAGAGTCAGGGGTCTCCCTCTAGCAGTAGCACTCTAGCCTTTTCCATAGATACTAAGCCTTAACTTTTAACCCTGCCTAGTTGGCCATGACACATCACTTTTCTTGTTGCTCAATCCTTGGCTGAGCCTGCTTCCTTGCTAGTTGAACTCTACAATATATTATGGCCCTTTTCTATTTTATTGAGCTGTTTAATTACTTTAAATTTTAAGTCAAATGTTATTTACTTCTGAAATTGAATTGTGAAAGAACTAGACAAATTGGTTTGTACGAACTCAGGGTTCTCACACCTGGTCATACATCTTGATCTTGTTAAACATTAACCATGCTTTTATATATCCAAGACGAAACGTTTGTAGTTTAAGCTATTCTATTTAATGGTTTAAAGTCTATAGAGCACAGTCACTCTAGTGTCAGGTTGAACAATTCGAGTTGACAGCCTCTTAATCTTGACTTTTTCCCAGGGAGTATTTTGAAGATGTAGATCGGACTTGGGAGACGTTCGAAAAGACATTGTGGGCGCATATTTCCAACTACTTCAAACTTGCTAAAGAAAGGTATCCATTAATTTGGCATATTCATAGTTAAACATTTTGGTTATTTCTCATCAAGGTGTCTTATTCACCTCGAACATACTTACTGAGTACACATTCTTTAACATGCGTGCGAGTAAATTCAGTGATCAATTGCATAGTAGCTCATGTGATGACCGTAATTGCTGCCTTTGTACCTTTTGTTCGAAGTGTTTTCCGCATATTTCTTTTTTGAGAATAGTTCTCCGCATATTTCATTTTTTTGGTCGTAATCTTTTACACATTAAAGGCTTAAAGATAGTCTGGATCTGAACAATAACTCTTGTCGAGAAAGCCATGAGACATCATTTTGTATTAACTGTTCACCAAAAAAAATTCTGTAGAAACTACAAACCTGAGGTTTACTAATACGGATGAACCAGAAGCTATCTATCCTTTTCTCTTTGTTTTTATTTGTTTTTCCGAAATTTCTGCTTACTATTGCTGGACTGGTGCGAGGGTTTTACCAATGGTTCTGTTTACTTTGTAAAACCTACATACAGGGCATTAATGTTTCTGGATCTAGTGGTGTCAAAAAAAATGCCTCCATAAAGATGAATTGGAGGCTTTAACAGCTTCAAAACTCCCCTCCCCCTCCCTCTCCATTTTTTCTCCTCTGCCTTAACATTTGCTGATAATTGAGGGATGATATACTAATAAGAGAAAAAGTGGCCAAAAATAAGAATAAAATACATAGCTGTGAAGGGAGAAAACCTAGTAGATTAGGCAAATTACGAGCCCAGCCCAACAATTTAAGATTTAGAGTCCCTTAAGTGCTCCCATTCAACTTGAGAAATAGCTCTCCAAACGAAAACACTTGTAACCTTTAAAGTGCCATACATTTAGATCCGGAAAAATGACAATGTTGTCTTGTCAAAAACAGACTAGCAACCCACATGTCTCTTAAAATCTTGGGTTTCCTACCTTCAATATATTCAAGCACAAACCAAGAAGGATTCTCCAAATTCATGATGATCTAGCGCCTCTAATGAGATGACCGCTTTAAAATTTGTCAAGAACCTACCCGCAGGAGGAAAACAACTTCAGATGGCTTTGGCCTTCTGGCATGGGATCACAGTGAGTCCGCTCGAGGGAAAGAAGAGAGCGTAGCCGTTTAGAAAAAGCTGCTTGCCTAATCTATGCAACCTTCTACTGTCTTAGGTTCCACCACAATTTCATTGAGACACTAAAATAGCCTTGCAGGTTTTATGTGCTCTTGACTTCCTTTACCCTTCTCTCTTAATTCAAACATGTTACAAAATATATCATGTTCAAAGTTGTTCATGCTTTCATGACGTTTTAAAATGTTTTATTCATCTTCATTAATTACTGTTGTATTTGTACGTGTAGGTATATACTGACACTGACACAGGACTAGGATGTTTTAGTTTCATATGTTTCTTCTGCGTTATAGGCTGCTTCTGATGCTCATTTATTATGAACTTTTTGTTTGGTTTGTAGCCCGCAGACATTGGTCCGTGCCCTGAGGTATGATTTTGATCTTGTTTCCTGTTTTAATAAGGTCATGATGTGAATTATTTAAGTTGAACTTTTGCTCTTTCTTTTCATGTCATTGAATGCTGGGTACTTGGAATTTTTGTTGTAAATTATATTACTTTTTTGATCTATTAATAAAATTAGAAGTTGTTAGGACTCTTACAATTATCACTTTCGACAAAATTAAGACGACGGCCTTGATCAAGAAGTGAAGAGGTTTTTGGTGCAAGATGGTTTCCAGCAGGGAGAATTTTGCTTGGCTAGGAGTGGGGAGAGAACTCTGAAGGGAAGCAGCAAATGGAGATCAACCATCATGATTGTTGAAGTTTAGGGAGGGGACGATTAATATTTCCGGCTTTGTTTTTTATTTATCAGATTAATGTTTCCAGCTATTAGGAGGAAGCTGAGAAGCTGCTCTTATGAAAGTTTCTTGTTTCATTGATAAGTTGGGGTGGTGGAAAAACCTATAGCAGAGGAGGTATAGGGTAAGAATGGGGATGGATTTCTTTGCTAGTCATCGTTACAAGTAGCGGTATTTTACCTATTTAGGACAAGCCTTCTGTATCCATCCTTTGTTGTAGGGGAAAAAATGAACGAAAGTTCTTTGCATTTGGTTTTCTTTAGGGTCTCTGAGGCCTATTGATGATAGTTGAGAGCCCAACTCGGGGAAGAGTCAGACGGTGTTTATGATTGGCAGGATCAGTCATGGTTTATATAGCCTGTAGGAAAGGTTGAATGTTATCCAGTTCTCTTGTGAGAAGAAGGGCGAGAACATAATTACTAACCTTAGAAATGAGCTTGTTGACTTGTCTAGAATTCATGTGGTGAAATAATTTAGAGAATTCGATTATGTAGAGATTAGATCAATGTGTTGTCTTTCGTAGATGAGTTCAATTTCGACAGTCCTTTGACGGCTTATGGTACTAGAATTTGGAAAGGTATTTCTGAAGTGTTAAGCGAAAACCCAAAAAAGGAGCACGCTGTGCACTTCAAAGTGCTTCATGGAGCTTTATAAGATATTGGATAAAATGTTGATTTCTTGAAAGAATATTTTCCAACTACTTAGGCCATTGTGAAGAACAATGGAGTGGTATTTTACTTTTCTTCAGCGCTTTGGAGGGGAAGGATTATCTGCAACATAGTACTGTAGTAGTGAGGGGTGCAAGGCGAACTTAAGGTGTTAAGGTCTCTTGTTGCCTAAGGCGCTAAGTGTATGGTGTAGCGCTTCCTTGAGTGAAGCAAGAAAATTTATGATCAATATGTATCCAACACATCAATCAAAATATTGGACCCAAAAAGATGAATTCTATATTTTGAGATTTGTGACAAATTTTCTATCCAATATTTATGCTGCATTTCTGAAAAATGCTGTTAGCTCATTTAGTATCAGACTCAGTCGCTAATTGGGGTTAGTTATTTATGCTGTAGCTTGTTAAGTTTTGAATAGTTTCAGTTTAATGCTTCTTTTTTCCCTTCCTTTCTTTTCTCAGGGTAGTTGAAATGCAAGAAATCCTCGATCAACAGCTTGCTGAGGAAGCAGCCGAGGCTGAAGGAGCCGATGCCATGGCAACTGTCGCAAATCCTCGCAGATCTGCCAAGTAATTTGTTTGAAGTGATCTTTATTTTCTATTGATACTGACCTGATGATGTCCGGCCTTTCTCCATTTAGGGTTCTCCTATAGTGATTTCAACTACTTCATCTATCATTTATTTGGTTGCACTTTCGTGAATCCGTGATGGTTCCTTTGTAATCTGCAGAAAGTCTACAAATGCACTTGCTTCTTCAAGAAACCTAACCCAACAGAAGTTGAAGGCTCAGGGGAAAGGTTACAAGGATAAATGCTATGAGCAAATACGGAAAACAGTTGAAGAACGATTTAACAAGCTGTTGACAGAGGTACGTCTTTCGGACTTTCACAATACATCTTTTGGAGCAATCACTGATTCTTCTGCATTCCAGTAAATAAATGAATAACAAATTTAGTCAGCATTATTTTTGGTTTATTGTCCTTTCTCTGACGCAAATTTGTGAATACAGCTTGTTTTTGAGGACCTGAAAGCCGCTTTAGAGGAAGCTCGAACGGTATGGCTAGTAACCAAGTTCGTTTTTCTTCTACTGTGTATGATAGGGGATGCAAATTGAATAGTTATATCGTCTTTTGAACATTTTCCCCCACCAAAACCTGATATGATCTATTTTGTTGTTTTTTGCTTGAAAAGTTCTTAGATGTTCACCCAAGGTATTGCCTGGCCTATAGGCAGGAACTATAAAGTAATGTCAGTGCGGTTCATTAAAGGTTAACTTGGATGGTGAAACATGAAATTTCGTTAGCAAGGGTTGTGCTTCTGGCACACAGTATCTGGAACCTCGTAGTCAAATAGTCAAATATATGTAACATAAAAGACACACAATATTATCATATAGGTATATGAAGATATTTGATAATGTATCTCAGGGAAACTGCATCTACGTATATACCAACATATATTCGAATATAGCTCAAGTGGTTGATGGTTTGACAAACATAAGGTCGTTGGTTCAAAGCCAGCATGAATCTGCCTTCCCTGTCACCTCTACCACCACGAACACCACCATACACAATCCAATTAAATAAGATACAAACTTACAATAAACTAATAAAGGGAATGTTTTGGTTTTCTCCGAGCTGCAACATTGAGCGGTATATAGCTCTATGGACCAGGTCCTGGTATTATGTTTCGTTAGACAATGTAATATGCTTCTTACATGGGAATCACTGAATACTAGATCAGCCGTGGTAGCCCTGTTATTCAGCACAATCTGGTTACTGGTTATTTCATTTCTTCAAGTATGAAGCTAGTGCTCAGTCCGTCGACTGTCTCCAGGATAACTGGTTGTCTGAAAATATAGTCTGAACTAAATAGATCCAATCATTCAATGATACTAATATTTACCATCATAGCAGTTCAGGTCAAAAGTGCCATTTACTTATATGAGTAGCAATTCTATCCATCCAAAGCTTAAGATCTTGTTTGGGTCAAAGGTTTTAGTTAGTTGAAACTTCTGAACAAATGAACAATACATGACTTATACCTACACATACCTGTTAAGTGTTGACAACTACTTCCTTTTAAAAGCTCCAACCGTTAGTGCAAGGCGTAACAGTACCTTTACAAGGGTCTCTGGGTCTAACAGGGAATACACACGAACTCTCTCTCCGTGCTTCTGCAAATGGCTGGTTTAATTTAAAAATGTCCTAGAAGAAGCATGCTACTCAGTTATCAATTATCATATAGGGAGAGTATTGCAGATGACTGTTCCGGTAACATTAGAGCTTAATGTAAACTTGTCCATCTATTTCTCACATCTGAAATTAGGTGGTTATTATTAAGTTTGTGGGCATCCAACTCAAAACCAATTGGCAATGAGTGGAGTGGCCCAAGATCATTATATATTAGGTTTGCTAGGCTCTCATATCCCATGTGGGACTATTCTCAACACGTCCCCTCACGTGTGGCGTTCTTTTGAGCCTAACACGTGGAACTCTTTTTGGGTGATGTGGAGCATATGTGGCCGAGGGGCCTATCACGTGTGGGCCTGCACTCTGATACCATATTAAGTTTGTGGGCATCCAACTCAAAACCAATTGGCAATGAGTGGAGTGGCCCAGGATCATTATATATTAGGTTTGCTAGGCTCTCATATCCCATGTGGGACTATTCTCAACAGTTATCATGTTACTGCATTTTAACTTCTACATGAAAAAGCAAGTCCGATTATTCTGTTTTTGATATGTAAGTTACGCCTCATCTTGAAAATCCTTCATCACTTCCATGAAGTCCTTACCCACTATCTCCCAGCAAACCCTAAAAAACTATTTGTCTCCATCCAATCAAACACGTCCATACCCCATGGATACAAGTAGGGGAAAACACTTTAAGGTTTATAGGCTTGAAAGTATGTTTCAAAAACGATGTTACAAACATGGTATCAGAGCCTTATTCATTGAATTTAGTCCTATATGGGGTGTGGGTTGATGTAGATAGTGTTATTAATTCCACCTCTCTATATGAATTTCCCCTTTTCAATGGATTATCTTGGAGCAAGGGTGAATATTTATTCCATTCCGTTGTAAATTATTGACATTCTTCTTCTGCAGATATATACTGAACAAGTTTTGTAAGTTGTTGAATGCTAATGTAAATTGCTTTTTGTATTCATTATTCTAACTCAAATTATTGATTTGTCTTCTAGATTGGAGAGGAGCTTGGAGATACCTATGACTATGTGGCTCCTTGTTTTCCTCCAAGGTTAAAGTTTTTGTTTATGTTTCAAGCCATTTTCTTCTTATCTTTGCCTTCTATAGCTAGCCTTGTAGCAACAATCGCACTGTCTAAGTGTATTTGATTGGCATCAAAGTTGAATGAGTTTTTCGTGTTTGAATTATCTTGTTATATTTGTTATCTTCTCTTTAATTTCATAATGTTACCTGGAACGCGGTTCGTTCTGATACGTGGTACGCTACTTTGTGCGTACGCGGTACGTTAGGGGTATACCTCTTCGATACGCAGTTTTGGGTCGTGTTTCATTTTAGAACTCTTTTTCTGGATGCTATATCTATAAAATATATATATATATATATGTCTTATATTATGTATATACATAGACAGACCTACAACCAAGCTGTTCATACTCATCAAGAAATAAAAACTAGTCAACTAGATAATCTTTTAGACTTTTTGTCTTTTAAATTTTAGAAAAATCAAGGTGAAAGATTTGGGCACGCCAAATTTAGAGTACTGGTTCGCTAGAGTACCCAAAACCGGTACGCGGTACGCAAGGGGGGGTAGAGTTTCCGGTAACTAGACATGGATGGTTTGATCTGGATTTTTTGTGGTGAATATGTGTTTCAGATGGTTTCTTTAGCTAGTACCAGTGATGTTCTGTTTATTGCTCCTAAGGATAAAAAATATATATAAAAAGAAAAAGAAAAAGAAAAGAACACTTTGGTTTATTGCTCTGGATCCTGACTGCTTCTCTTCCTTCACTATTTGGATGGATCTTGCACACCTCCATTTCTTTTTAACTAACTTCCTAGTTTCGTCATTGAACTTTGAACACCTTTTGGCACCTTATCTCTGGTGCAAAACTAAAACATGCCAAAGTCCATTACATCATCGTCGTCCTTCGGAAACAAAAAAATAAACAAATAAAAAAGAAAAGAAAGTCTAACAAATATCTTTTGACATAATCCCTGTTGGTTGACGATAATACCGATATGATGAACAAACCCCTTCATATTATTATTTTTCTTTTCTTTTCTTTTTGATCGGTCTCCTTCATATCATAGAGTTACTAGAACACTTCTTTAAGGAGGCAATCAGACAAATTACCATACCAGAATCAGTTATATTACGTTACGCCCTTAATCCTGAGATCTGTGATCCAGCCTTTGACCTGTATCCCAACCCATGACGTGAGAAAAAGACAAATTTCTGGATTTCAAGGGAACTTATTTTATTCTTAAAATACCTTGCAGGGTACCTAGGTCAAAATTATCATAGGGACTGGCTGAGCTGAATGACCACCACCATATAAAATATAACTAAAAAAATCCTAAACTCCATTTGTAGTAGATTTTATGTTTGTCAAAAATAGACCTAATTTACTTCTACATAAAAATATTCTGGTTGTAGATAATCAGAAAAATAAAAAATTTACAACTGATAAAGCTTTGGAGAAAAATTTGCTCGCCAACTGGAATACCTTATAAATAAATAGTTCTTGGTCGATCTTGCCTGCCTCTGAATGAGTTTGACATAAGCAGATTGCGAACTTAAGTACTTGTAGAAGGGGCTATTTTTGAATTGTCAAATTCAGTGTAACAAAGTGGTCTGTGGATTTATATACCATGTTATGGAGTAGCTATAAATCTTGATCTTGTTATCTGCGTTTTGATCTATTTTTCGCACACTTGCAGATATGAAATTTTCCAGCTCATGGTTAATCTTTACACTGAGAGGTTTATTCAAATGCTAAGGCTCCTCAGTGACAGGGCAAATGAACTAACAAACATAGAAATACTGAAGGTATTTAACTCTGGATTATTTATTATGCTTTCTTTTGACAAAGCTGTTCTCTTACATCAAACGTGTAGCTTATGATGAGAAAAATCTTAGTTAGTTTTCTTTTGCAATAAAAATCGTGGTCTCATGTCTCGGCTATGCGAAAGTCGGATCTTCCGATCCAACGTGGGATTGGTTTATGGTGATCCATGATTTGCATTTGGCTTATGAGTCACCATGGACAGTTTTTATTTGGATGTTCCGAACAGGGCAATTCTAAAGAACAAATAAATAATTAAATTTTTTTTTAAAAAAAAATTCCTTCAAACTCTGCGAAGGCCATTATCCCCAATGATACTTAGTATTTTATAGAGTCGCTTACTTGCTTATCAAACAAAAAAGAAAAAAAAAAGAGTATTTTATGGAGTTACTTTGTTCTATGCTGATCCTCTTTGTTGTTTTTTCTTTACTTTATTTTTTTCCTTTTTAATGTTTATATGTCTTGCTCCTTTCTAAGTAGGTTACTGGCTGGGTAGTTGAATACCAAGATAATCTGATAGCGCTTGGTGTTGATGAGTCTTTAGCTCAAGTTTGTTCTGAGAGTGGTTCAATGGATCCCCTTATGAACTCATATGTTGAAAGGATGCAAGCTACTACTCGGGTAATCTTTTTACTCAAGATTTCATTGTGCTACCATCTGGTAAACTTGATTACAGTGCTCATACTATTGTCTCTCAGTCAATTATTCCTTTTATTTAAATTTTGCTATAATTTTTGTTTTATAGAAATGGTACACAAATATCTTGGAGGCTGATAAGGTACAACCTCCTAAGAAAACGGAAGATGGAAAGCTCTATACACCAGCTGCTGTGGATCTATTTAGGATCCTGGGGGAGCAAGTGCAAATTGTACGCGATAATAGCACAGATCTCATGCTATATCGAATTGCTTTGGCTACTATTCAGGCAAGTGATGCTTTATGTGGTGGATGATCATTATGAAAAGTTCTACTATCACATTTCATTTCTACTCTTTGTACAATGTGTTATCCTTAATGAGTGTTCTTTTGCTCTTCCAAATACTTAAGATTTGGTTGTTGATGTCAACGCTGTAGACATGCATTAAAGATTGAGGATTCACATTAAATGGAGAAATTCCTTGTTCCATCTGCCATCTTAGTTTTTATACAGATACAATGATAGATGAGATCTAGAAAGTTCAAATGTTTGCACTAATGTCAGCTCTACGGGGGTAGGTGGTAGGCCCAGATTGGAGGATAGAGGATGAAACTGGCCTGCTTGTGCAAGTTCGTTCTACCATGAAAAATCACAGGAAGTTGCTCTGCAAAACCTGCAGGTCCACGTAAAGTTTGGAAGAGAAGTCTCTAGGAATATCAATAAATTACTACACTTGAAAGAGGCTTAATGAATTATGATACTGTGTTATCCACCCTTAACTGGTAGATTTATCAAATATTCCTGCATACTTGGATATCTCATGGTTGAAGTCATCATAAACTTGGTCTGGATGTGTAATCATCATTTCCTATGTGTCTGCTGGTGCACTTGAATTAGAAAAGAAGTAGTTCCTCCTTGTCATATTTATTTACTTATAATTTCACATATACTTCTTATCTAGTATATTTCAAAAGGCGACGATTTGATCTCAGACTTTTATGCCCCATGGTGCGTGGATATTTTTTCTTTTTTGCTTTCATGCTTCAGGTTATGATTGATTTTCAAGCAGCTGAAAGACACAGACTTGAAGAACCAGCTTCTGACATTGGTTTGGAGCCTTTATGTGCAATGGTTTGTGGATATTCTAAACCTGTAGCACATTTACGGACCTTTTTGTACTTGCACGTACTGGCTTTTTTTTTTTTTTTTGCTATCAGATATGTACTGTTATTCATCTATCTCCTTTTTGTGTCATAATAGATCAACAACAATCTCCGCTGCTATGATCTTGCAATGGAGCTCAGTAGCAGCACCATCGAAGCTCTTCCGCAGAACTATGCTGATCAGGTCATGCCATAATCATTTTGCTTTTTCCTCCTTTCTTGAAGTCTACAGTACATAATTTAAAGTTTATTATTTTCCATATGTGTTTCTTGAATACAGCTTGCTTTTAGGTTTCAACAGCTGAATTAAGGATCTGATATATATGGATTATGTGGGGGATGTATAACTGTTCTTCACTATTTCCTTTGCTTGAAATGTTTCACAAATTAGTCAAGGGAAATCGTCAGTTTTCTGTTTGCGGAAAGTTTTCGTCTGAAGCAGTTCCTGGTCCTCCTAAAATTTTAATGTGAAGCCATTGTGAGAATATTAATGGTCCTCCTGCAGTCAATTCCCTTGAATGGCCATCCATCATGTATCCACAAGCTTCAACACATCCAACAGCATTCAACAAGGCTCCTATGACGAACAGCCTTGTGCTTAGAGATTTATGACCCTTGGAAGATGTTAATTCCAGTTAAGTGAGTTTTGTCAGATCAGTCAATATCCATCAGTTTTTTCACTAAAAGAGTTGAGATCAACCACTTGTGTGAATCTCTACTGTTCGTCCAACCCTTCTCCCTTCTCCCTTTCACCTTGACCTTCACATGGTACCAGAGGGCAGAGCATATGATCGATGGGCATGAGGATTGTTTATTTTTTTCTTCTCTGGTTCTTTCTTATCTAGCTATGGTTATTACCTGTAAATATTTGAACTTCGGGCCTACAGAGCAGCCAAAAAACCAAAAGAAAAAAGAAAATTCAATCTATAATACATTTGACTAGGTTAGTATCTAGAGAAGGGACATCCACATGCATAACTAAAGCAGCATCAAACAAGTCAATGAAGTTGTACCATATTTAGCAGCAGGATAACTGACTAAAATCATATTTATTGTCTCTTCTTGTACAAACTACAGTTTCATTGGAAGGAAAAAGTTTCTACAGTGTTGACATGTGGGGATTTATCCAAGTCAACCCTCCCAAGTGTGTGGCAATGTCACTACACAAGCTTCACACCATTTAAGTTCAATAGCTTAGCTCAAATCTTGTTTTTCCTTTCACAGATTTATATAAATAGACCTCGAGCATAAATTTAAATGGTGGAATCAGACATCTAGCTCATCTGTCATACTTTTGAGATTATTTTTGTGTTGGGTTCGTGCAGGTGAACTTTGAGGATACTTGCAAAGGATTTCTTGAGGTTGCCAAGGTCTGTAAAAGGTTCCTTTTCTGTCTATTATACTGCTAAGATTATCAGCTGTAGCAGTCTATGGAGGTCGTGGGTTTGAATATCCAGTGTAGCACTGAGGGGGAGTTTTGTTGGATTTGTATGCACTTCTTGTTAGACAGGGAGACCCTTCTTATATACATTGTTATTTTTCCTCTCTCTAACAGTTAGTGCATTTACAGTAAATGATTGTTAACAATTTTCAAGTGGAATTGTTAGAGAACCCTGATTTTGAGTTAAATGTAAACTAGCTTCCGTTGTATTGAAGTTTTCAATTAGCTTTTTAAGATGGTTTCTTTTGTGCCCATCAGGCAATGTTTAGACTGAACATGGATTTGAGTAAACGAATGAGTAGATACAAAAATTTCTTGTGCAAGCTTTCTTTTGAGTCTTTTTGAGTGCTGAGCAATTTTCAGAGCTACTGCTATTAATCTTTTGCCTTCTGTTCAAGTGTTAGCGGATTGTCATGAGATTGTGCATTTTGAAAGTATCACTTGGTCAATTTGTGGTTCCAAGTCCTCTGTCATATTTTGGATTTATTTCTTGATGGCAGGAAGCTGTGCGCCAAACTGTTTGTGTTATCTTTGAAGACCCAGGTGTGCTGGAGTTACTTGCCAAGCTTTACCAGAAAGGTAATATAATTCTTTATATTGATCAACAGAAAAACTATACGACTAATACATCTTGTTGCTTTTCATATCTCAGTTACTTAGGTCAGAAACCTATTTTTTATCTTACATGTTTTATTTTATGACACTAATCCTCCCATACATGCTTCCAGTTTTAATTTTGTTTGACAGTTTCTTCTTGATTTCATTCAATTGCGGTCCCAGTACCATGGTTCTTATCCAGCAATTCTGTGTCTGATTTTGTGGTTGATATGGACTATACAAATTCATACGTGTATGTATGTGTTTTGGTTTATGTCCACAAACTTGTTTGTACGTTAGCGAATATAGGGTAGTTTAACAGGTGAGCTTCCAATTCTATTTCTTCCCCTTATTACATATTTGTAACAGGAGAGGATATGTCTAGGTTGCTCTAACTGTCTCTTCTCTCTTTTCTTTCCTTCAGCTTTCTTTGTAGTTCTCTTATCTACTCTTTTAGGGTTTAGATTGTGATAAATCACTTCAAGAATAATAACCCTGTGCTGACCTACCTACGTCTACGTGTTATCAATTCCTTTCTTTTCTCTTTATATTTTCTCTTCTTTTGGGGACCGCCGATTAATTTCTTTTCTAGGTTTTATTTCCTTCCTACATCTTTTCTGTGTCTGTGTTGGTTATATGAAGTTCCCCCTTTCAACCAGAGTTGAGAAAGGATTGTGATGCAGCAAGGAAGAGCTTTAGACCAAGTTAATGTGAGACAAAAGAGGGAACTACCCTTTAATTAGAAACTAGGGTAATAAGGTGAAAATTAGGTTAGTGTCAGATCATTTAGGGTTTGGATTGGAAAATTGGGTTAGATTTTGAGGATGAACTGGGGTCTTAGGTCTGGAGCAAAAGTCAAAAGAAAGGAAGATAAGAAGAGAGCTAACCAAGAACCACTCTAGGGTTTTTAACAATCAGTCCCAGTAAAATCATGGGATCACTCCACTAGTTTGAGGAATCATGCTCTAAAAGATAAACCAGTCTTCAGCTATGGATTTCCTAAATGAGCATCAGTCAAATCAAAAGTAAGTGCACAAAAATGGGGTGTTTACAAAACAGAAGAACCCCTTCAGAATCACTCATTATGAATTTTGCGTGCATTGGTCTGGATGTGCTGGATGGCGGGAACATTTGGATTGCATTTAACTACAATTTGCCAATTCCTTATCAACTAATTTACTACATTTAAACAATTGTGTACACTTAATACAATTTGCCAACTCAATACTGCTTTAACATTTTTCTTTTGTAAACATTAATAAGCCTTTTTTTTAATTACTTTTTAAAATGTATGGGGAATTACGTTTGCACTCGTCTTGCAAGTCATTATGGTGAGAGTCGTGAGACTTGGTTTTAATTTCATATTAGATTTCTCTTGAAGTGACTCGTATGTCATTATATTTGGCATTGAGATGCATGATTGCATCTTGTAGTTCAGTTGAATTTTATGCTTATGTTCATAATTAATTCTCCATGTTCTATAGACACAATTGACAATACTATTTTACAATCGTAAATAATGATTATCTTTTAATAAGAACTGATGTATGATGAGTTCAAGTTTCTAATTTCCTCATGGAGCATTTATATTGGATTCTGATTTGGGTTTTCTTTTTCATAAATTTCAGAGTGGTGTGAGGGATTGGTTACCGAGTACCTAGTTGCAACATTTGGCGATTATTTCTCAGATGTGAAGATGTAAGTCTTTCCTCCTTTGGTAATCAGAGCAACAAAATATTAGAATTTTTTTGTACAAACTACAAAGTAATATTTATCTGCCACCTCCTTATCCCTCTTTTTTATATACCATCAAGTGTTGTACATATCACGTGATAGTAATAGAAATTTGGAACAGAACTTCAAAACCTCAGTGCAATCATAATGGAGATGCCTGACATACTAAAAATTCCGTCTTACAGAATGAACGTTTGTGTAATCATTTTTTGCATGATTCAAGTGTTTCCGTACATAAGTCTTCATATTGATCCTTACTATCTCTCCATCTTTCTGGATTACTGAACATATAAAACCGCGATGCAGTTATCAGATTATTATTACATTAGTCTTCATATTGATTCTTACTATCTCTCCATCTTTCTGGATAACTGAACATATATAACCACAATGCCATTATCAGATTATTTTGAAACCGGTAATTCACGTAAAAATATAAGAGTATAAGACATCATATAGTGCTGGGTTCACACCTATTGGCGTCAGTGATAAGTATTTAAACATCTCCGCTTTAAACCTGGTCAAAATATCCTTTTTTGCTTTCTTTTTCTCTCTTTTTTCTTTTCTTTTTATTTTTTTGTTTTTTCTTTGATGGCAACTCGTAGTAAATACAATCTGTCTCAAGTTATGGGAGAGTATATCCTTTGTCCAAGACGATCACATTTGCTCATTTCCATCAAATCCATAACCTTTCTCGATAGTTTCCTTAATGGGTTTTGACTTGAAAGTTTGGATTCTCTACTTCACCATAATTTACCAATAAGTTTCGAAGTACGCAGATTATGGTTTCCTTGATTTACTTTGTTTCCCTAGTTAAAACTACAGCAGATCAGCAGTTATTACATTTGGTTTGTTTTTTCCTTCAGGTACATTGAAGAAAGATCGTTCAGGAGGTTTGTCGAAGCTTGTCTAGAAGAAACAGTGGTTGTTTATGTTGACCATCTCCTTACACAGGTATTCGTTGAGGAAGATACATTACTATGTTTCTTTTTTAAAGTGTACGTTGTAACATGTTCTCTGTTTTGATGATGCTTGAGCAGAAAAACTACATCAAGGAAGAGACTATTGAACGAATGAGGCTAGATGAGGAGGTTCTCATGGATTTCTTTAGGGAGTACATCAATGTATCAGTAAGTGCCACTCATATTAAAAAAAAAAAAAAAGATTTTTCAAGTATCTTGGTTTGAGTTTTTTTACCTGGGAAATGTCCTAGCCATCATGGGTATATTCTATACTGCATTTTGTAGAGTGTTATTGGTCTAGAACTTAGATCCATCCCTAAGGGAAAAGAAGTAAGACATGTACCATCTCCTGTTGGCTATATCAGAAGGATTTCCATTGATGGCTACTTGCAAGTTTTTTAACATACTTCTCTATTTATATTTTATTTCTTAATTAACTTTTGTTACTTCTGATTTCTTTATTTGGAGCAGAAAGTTGAAAACAGGGTGGGGATTCTGAGTGATTTAAGGGAGCTTGCTTCAGCGGAGAGCCTGGACACCTTCACACTCATCTACACCAATATTCTTGAACATCATCCTGATTGCCCTGTAAGTAGTATTTCAAAATTTATACTGGTGCTACAATTTTAAATTCTTGATCTGGTCTAAATATAAGATTATTCTAAGCATCAGCATGGTGGCTTCACTGGTCATAAATATGCTACAAAAACTGGTTTTTCTGTCATAGCGTCGAGTGCATGATATCAGTATAGGGTAACAGATGGTGTTGGAAGTCCCTAATCTTCATATACCTTTTAACTTTGGTTCGTGGTTGGTTTCTGGTTTAAATTTGTGCAGCCTGAGGCAGTTGAGAAGCTTGTTGCATTGCGTGAGGGTATACCACGAAAAGATGCCAAGGAGGTAATGATGTCATAAGTTAAACATTTGTGCAATTTGGCTAAGACGCAGTCCCACTATGAAATGCAGGCATTTAATTATCTTAGCTAGGGTACCTTAAAATGTTTGGGCAAAGTGCCAGTGGCTGTCTTTATCATATTGAGGGCATCTGAATTTTGAAGATTAACATTATGATCTAAATGACAAAAAGACCTTAATACAAACAATTCATGCTCGCCTTTTAGGAGCTCAGTATAAGTTTTAAGGACAGAATATTTCCGCCCCACATTTTACCCCTTTTGCCTAACATATTACAAAATGGCCTGTCGGTTCCGGAGATCCGACAGCATAATAAAGAAAAAAAAAATAGCTTGTCAGATTTCTAAAACCCAGACCATTTTTATAAAATTTGTCCTGTCAGATCTGGGAAATCTGACAGGCCATTGGCGGATTATTTTCGAATTATAGATTTCTTATTATTTGTGTATTAGACATGAATTATTTTCGAATTATTTCTGAGACATACTACTGGAACTTTTGAGGAAGCATATTCTTCCACATGCCAAATACTGACAGGGATCCACACTGTATCAGTCGTTCGGTGCTGTGTTCTTGGCACACTTGGGATCTTAGCTTAGCGTAGTATTAAGATAGGACTTAGTTTGTTTAATCGATAATTAATTTGAGACTGCTTTGAAAAGTAGTAGTTTTTGAGGTTTATTTTTTCTTAAATTATTTTGATATCTTTGTGAATGAACAGGTTGTACAAGAGTGCAAGGAAATTTATGAGAATTCGTTTGTTGACGGCCATCCACCGAAGGCAGGTTTTGTCTTCCCAAAGGTTAAATTTCTCCAACATTCCAAACAATCCCTATGGAGGAAGCTCACTTAAGTTTCTATATTAGTGGAAATGGAAATGTATCGTCTTTGGATTTCATTGTAAGCAATCTCTGTTCAAATTTTCTTCTCCATGATGATCTCTTGGAGGAAAACAGTTTTCTTTTTTCTTTTTTATTTTTTTCCTCATGTTTATTAAACTGTATCTGGATAAATATGCAGAGTTCATTTCCACATTCTTTATCTAATGCTTTACAGTTTTTGGTTTTCAACTAGTCTCTTTATTACCAAGACCAGTCTGACCAGATGCCTCAAAAAAAAAAAAAAAACTACGTTTGGAAGTGGGAATTAGAGTGACCAAATCAAAATCGAGACACCTTTTTTTTCCCCTTTAGTAACTAAGATCCATGTCTTCACTTGACCTGAGAACATTGCAGTCCTTCCGTTTTACACATGCCTGGCAATTAAGGGGAGAAAACTCCTTGGAGGGGCCAACAGGAGTTGAACCTTTAACCTCATGACAATCTTTGTTTTATCTACAAGGCCTTCGCCATCAGTCCAACCCTTGTTGGTTAAATCAGGGCTCAGTACTTGTTGTGTCCTGTTAGGAGATCAGTCATCTTGTTTTGTGAAATCAAGTAAACTAACTTTTGAAAAATCAAACCTGTAGACATGTATATGTTAAATATGCGAGCAATACATGTTTAAAGAGCGTGTTGATAAGGAGCAAAATGTCGAACTACTTAACATAAGATCATAACATTCTATCATGTTGTTTCCTCTCTGTCGACATTGGTTAAATGGTTGCCCTATCCCGGAGCTTAGTAACCAGAACCGTGGTAAAAAAAAATGTGACGCTCTTGCTCTAAGATCTGGTGCTCTTGTTCCAAACCTTAGTAACCGAAACCTTGGTATAGGGGTGACGCTCCCGCTCCGAACTACGCTCTGATGCTCCCGCTCCGGAGGTATTTTAGAACTAAGAACATTTTTTAATCGGCCGCTCCGACGCTCCCGCTCCTATTTTTGTTCCCGCTCCGACCCACGCTCTGGTTACTTAGTTCCAAACCACACCCCAATGCTTTTGTTCCGAAGGCATTTCTCTATTTGAGATATTATTAGCCGCTTCAACGATTTTACTACCGCTTTGGTTTCTGCTTCTACTCCCGCTTCGACGATTTTAAATAATTTACACAAAAGCTTGTGCTGATAAGAGCAAAAACTCAAAGCGCCTAACCTATGATCATAACAAATCATGTTTTTTTTTAAAAGGAATCAATGAATGATAATGTTGAGTTTTGGGTCATTAAGTTCATTATTAGTAAAATAGAAGACACTTCTCTTTCAATTCCTCAATTGGATTTGGATATCTATGTCTCACTCTGGTTAGTAAATTGTATGGGTTAAAAAAACAAACTATACAACAAAAAGACACAAAAGGAAAGAGAAAAATGAAAGAAGAATAAAAGAAGTTTCAGTTTAAATGACAAAAAAAAACATCAATTTTCTATGTACTACCAGTCAAGTACACTTCTTGATGAATTGATGCCCTTAAGCCATCAACAACTCCCCCTTCCTCCCCAGACTTATACTAAAAAATCTACTCACCTTCAGTGGGCCCATTTTCCTACATGGGGGCCCATTCGATATGTATTATCACACGCTGCAACATCATTGTTAAGTACAGGTCCATTATTCCCATCTGAGCTCGCCGGATATAGAATCTCCGAGAGCTGACCATGAGTTCGAAATGGGCCCATTTCCTCACATGGGGGCCCAGTTGATATGTCATCACAGTGCAACAATCCATCAATCGATTAAGCCCATCATATCCTCACGAAAAATATACTGAGCTCAGGCCCATTATTCCCATCTGGGCTCAACATATATAGAGTCTCAGAATCTTTTGAGCCCACAACACGTTCGAAATGGGCCCTCATATACGCCAATTCGTCGTCCGGTCCTTCGGCGTCAGAATTTCCCGGTAGGACGCCGGCGCCCATCGAAATTGCCTTTAGAAGCTCCATGACATTGAGATCCTCCTCTGTTGCATCCCTCTTGACACCATATCCACTCTTCTTTCCATTACAATACATAGTCCATACAGGTTCATCAAGTAGCCTCATTTTATCTTTGTCAGCTCTTTTCTCACATTCTAAGGCTATTCTTACCATTCCTGAACTCATTTCCTTTTGTAACACAAAAGTTTGCATGGCTAATTCTACAACCAATGTAGGTAGACATTTTGGAGCTTCTTGTATAGATAAACTTACCCTTCCTTTACGATATCCGAATAACGTACCGGTGACACGTGAACCTGTGATCACTCGATGGCCATCAGGTAATGTACTATGGATGATTGGAAGTTTACACATTGGTGTTATTATGGGAAATGAACGAAACACGGAACGAAAGACTCGAAACACTCTTTTTTGTTTCTTCTTTTGGTGAGGTTCGATTAGAGAGACAGATTGACGAGGTGGTAGTGGTGGAGGTGGTGGCGCTGGTGGTGAATCTTCCGATGGGTCATAGGCACCGGTAGTAGAATTTGGCTCCCCCATGAATGGTGCCTCAGAACCAACAAAGGGGAGAAGCCATGAGAGAGAGAGAGAGAGAGAGAGAGAGAGAGAGAGAGAGAGAGAGAGAGAGAGAGAGAGAGGCGCAGGTTAGTTAAGTTAGGTAGTATGAGGTCCTACAAATTCGGTAGACATAGTCAAAGCTCCTGTCCCTTAGCCTTCTATGTAGGATATGATTTGTTCTGTTAATTTTACATCTTTTCCTACTAAACAATATAAAAAATTTATTGTACATATAATGATTTCAGGAAATTGCACAAAATCCACATTTAAATCTGCCAAATAACAAAAGACTCTACAAACATTCAATACATCCAAAATTCTAGTTTTAAATTGTTTCCCATACCAATTACATCAAATTTAATTTCAAAAAAGCTAAAAACTCCTATTTTGGTACACTTTTAATTCAAGTTATAACCTTTTTTTTGTTATTATAAAGGTGTATAGCTGGCGGAGAGAAAGTTTGTTATTTTTTTATTTTTAAACTTTAAATGATTATATTTCCTAAGCTAAAAATCAGATACTCAAAAAAAATGTATATTTCGAAAGCATTTGTCTACATCTTCGAAATGAGATCAATCGATAATATTTTTTAAAAACATTCATATGAAATTTTTGCAAAAATATTTTTGCATGCTATTTTTAGTTAAAGTAGTAGACTGTTAAAAAAATATTTTTACAAATGTAAAAATTTTACAAAAATATTTTTGCGTACAGTTTTTAATAATAGATTTTGATGAAGTTTATATATTTAGAAAGCACTCATCGAGATCTTCACTTCTTCTTTTGATGTTACCAGATTTTGAAGAATACAAATTCGAATTTGGATGCAATTTAGATAAAATACTAGTTAAAAAATATAGTTTTATGTTATGCAAAAACAAATTTGCATTTTTTTAATTCTTTTATAGAAAACAGTATTGTTGACTGGCCTCATTTTGAATATATTGACGAATGCTTTCTAAAAATATAAATTCTGTAAAAAATTGATTTGTATTATTAAAGTTGTGGCACTTTTTGCGTGAAAAATAAAATTTAAAGAAGTAGTTGATTCTAACGTGCATTGAGAGTTAATGATTCATTTGAGTTATTTAAAAAGCAGATATGCCTTTAAATGTTTTTTGAAGTTTTTGTCTATTTTGAAATAGTTGTAGAGTTTTTAGATGGCAGTAGTATTAAAATGGTGTATTTAGTCATTCTCTATAATGAGTGATGCTACAACTACCCAATTTCAGTACTTGATTTTAGAAAAAGCTTTTTGGACTGACTGTTTGCCAGACCAAATACTAAATGTTTATGTGGCAAGGTAGGACCTACCAACATTCTTCTCTCCAAAAAGATTTGGGTGGCTTTTCTAATTGTCCGGCGGTGAGCTCCACTGTGCCACCTATACTTTCGACATTTGGCGGGTCCAAATAATAGTGTCCCTTGATTTTAGGTACCTGCCAATGTATCGCCTTTGTGGCTAAGATTAATTTTACTTTAACATATAAACTTTTTAAAATAATGTACACTAGGTTTTACCTCGTGCCTTTGGCATGGGGCAATATCTCGTTGCCTCTTATACGCACTACGTACTTGTGATTTGACAAATTAGATGTCTATAATCTCCACATGTGCTTTCCGTCTACGCTTGCTTCGGGCGCATCCCTACATGTGTTTCGCACCTGAGCTACAGGAAAGAAAGATGGAGTAGAAAATTTTAAAAGAAGAGAAATAAATAGAATTTGAGAGGGAGGAAGAGAGAGATGAAGAGTGAAATAAAAAAAAAAAATATTGTTCACCCGCTATTGAAACAGTACCATGTAGGATACTGTTCAATAACTTTTTTTAGCATCACCAAGGACGTCGGATGGAATTCATCCGGACCGTCAACTGCTTCAACTGTATAACATTCAGCTGAATTGTTATATAGATTGTTTACATAAAAGCACATGTTTCAGAAAAAAAGAAAAATTTATGGCAGAAACTTTTGTTAACTATAGCTTGGTGTCACGGGTTTGGGCTTCCAACCCAAAAGACTAGCCCATTAGGTGGAGTTGACCCAAACATAGTTTTAAAATCGCATATCGTATCGCGTATCGAAACCCTAAATTTAAGATACGCATATCGTATCGAATATCGTGTATCGTAAGATACACATATAAGGTGCAAAATTAGATATGGGGTGTGAGTAAGTTGGGTGCAATTATGATGTTCCTTTTTATAACACTAACGTAATTTTTTATAAACACAGGTGTTCAGAGGGGGGTTTCTTAATTTTTTAAAACAATGGAGTGTATATTTTTTTAGTTAAACAGAAATATCGCGATACGATATGCTCAATATTGGGATATTTTGAGATATCATGATACATATCGCAAAATCTCGCGATATTTTGAAATGGCAGATATCGTTGAGTATCGTATCTTTTTTTTGGCGATACGATACGTATCCTGTATCG
Source organism: Macleaya cordata (assembly GCA_002174775.1). Taxonomy (NCBI): domain Eukaryota; kingdom Viridiplantae; phylum Streptophyta; class Magnoliopsida; order Ranunculales; family Papaveraceae; genus Macleaya; species Macleaya cordata. Next base: position 67,907 of record MVGT01002360.1, on the reverse strand, counting down.
TATCGGGATATATCGGGATATTTAAAACTATGGACCCAAACCCATATTAACCCCAAGATCACCCCTTCTCCATCCGATGTGGGATTATTCTCATTTTTGAGAACTCCTCCGTGACATTCTCTCCCACCTGAATCCTGCAACGCCCTCGTTGTAGACGAGCCACCCTGCCTACCCATCCCCACCCTCTTTTGGGGGACCCACTAACTTTTTTGTGGACACAACTTTTTTGTGTGGGCGTTTGGCGTAACATCGTCGGGCCACCCTGCCTACCCGATTGGGCGCTTGGCGTGACATCGAAATGGGTCGGGTTTGCTCTGATACCACTTTGTCACGGGTTTGGGATTCCAACCCAAAAGACTAGCCCATTAGGTGGAGTTGACCCAAACCCATATTAACCCCAAGATCACCCCTTCTCCATCCGATGTGGGATTATTCTCATTTTTTAGAACTCCTCCGTGACATTGGGCTCTCCAAATGAAACAAAAGATATTATTATTATTATTATTATTATTTTTTACAGACAGAGACAAAAAGAGTAGGTTAGTGGGAGAATATTAAAAGGTATAGTCATTAGTCACGAGACTAATGACTTTTGTCCAAAAAAGAGATCGAGTTTTAGTGGGTGAAATTTTAACTAAAATATACACTAATTAATTCATGCAAAATAGTATACTCATTAGTCATACTATATATGGGTCACACATTATAATTTTTTTTTTTTTTAAATCTAGGGTATCTGGGTCGAGCACTCGACTAGTTCCTAGGGTGTGAGCAGACCTCCCTATCCACACACAACCGGTTAAAATCTTATTGTGGGAGTGGCTATCAGGAGGATCGATCACTCGACCTCCATTTTGTGAGGTGAGCGTCTTGACCATTTAGCCATCCTCCTGATGGTTGTCACACATTATACATACATGTAACATGCATAACCCTTATCATAGTTTCAAAATCCAACGGTCGGAAATGATCATCCATGAAAAATGCTTAAATATGTCCCAATGATTATAAATACGGTGATGCTAGAGTTATCGAAAAGCCCACAGAATTTTCTACCGAAACTATATAATCTACGGTGGATGCATAACACTTTAGAATCGATGCAAATCACGAGGGTATGTAAAAAATAGTTCTATCACTAAATTAGATATTTCGGTAGAAAATTATATAGGAATTTGTAGTAAATTTAGCATTATCCGAATCAATATGATCAAGCTATAAGTTTTTACTAATTGGCCCATCAAGACCGGTGGAAAGCAGAATGGCTATCTAATGTCTCTTACAAGTGTACGTACGTATACGTGTCGATTCAAAATTAATGTGTCTGTCTGTCTGTGTCCATCCAAGGAAAAGTGTAAAACTGTTTTCTCTCCTATTATTTAAGACTGTAACGTACGCATGGCAAGGTGTCGTTAACTTTTATATTGGAAAAATTCTTCACTCACTCTCTCAACATCACCCGTTTAAATTACTTGTTAACGTGGAATCATTTAACATAAAAATGGTTAAAAACCAGATAGAGAAAAAATAATTAGTATTTAGTATTTGATATTTTTAAAATAAATAAAAGATCTCGTGATTATTTTAAAAAATAGTTGTTAGTCTTTTAAACTTTTTAAAATATTGATTTAGTCCACCTAATTTTAATATATAATTTTACAAAATTAAGTAAATATTAAAAATTATAGTAAAAGAATATTTTGTTCTGAGAATATGAGAGAAAAAATAGGAATTGTAGTGGAGAATATTTGGTTTGGTTACAAAATAAGAGTATTATTGTCGCTTACAATACAAATGTTTGACTAACTACCATTTAGGATGAAATATATATTTTAAAATTGTCAAATACTAAACACTAATTAATTACTATATAATGGTCTAAACCCCAATTTTTTGATCATTTAAAAACTTGTTGACGTGGAATCAGCTAAAATATGTCATACCCCTGTTAATTAATAAGTTTAACACATTACTACTGGCACTTAAAGAAGTAATGCTATAGAAACTCCGAATTTGCACACCAAATAATACCTCGGATTATAAAATTGATATGGAGATCTAATTTCGGTCCAACTTTGTTCTAAACTCGGTCTAAAGTCGAATTTTATAATCTCAAATATTTTTTGAGGTGCTACTCCAGGGTTCATGTAGCATTTCACTTTTATCAAGCCTTTACTACTATATAGTGTGAGAGCAAAATTCAATTTCCTTTTAGGAAGAAGATCATCTAGAAAAAGAAATGGTGAAAAACGTGAGAAAATTTAATTAATTAAATGTATGTATTGATTATGAATATATATATATATATATAGGCATCCACGTGGAGGTTAAAAACGTGTCCGTCGGCTGCTAGCTCTTGATAATTATTAATTTGTACAGTACTAGTGTACATTAATTAATTTTGGGCTGGATATAAAAAGACCACCATGGAAGGGGAACTCGATCATGAAGATATACAAATTACAGCTAATTACTAGCTAGCTAGAGCAGCTACGGGATATCGATCTATATTTAGAGAGAGAGAGAGAGAGAGAGAGAGAGAGAGAAATCTAGAGAGAGAGAGATGGATGGAGCCGCAGTAGTACATGCACATGGAAGTACAGATATGACTACAAAAGCCGCAGCTTACCAGCACCCATTCAACATAGTTGATTTTGCTAAAAATGTAATCTTTAAGTGCTTGGGTATTTTTGATTCATCTCCATCATCAACAGCTCATATTACAACACAGCATCTAGCTTACACTGCAACGTCAGATCATGATCAAGAAACCCTCCATGTTACCACTGTAAGTCTATTCTCTCTCTATCTTTCTTTCTTTATCTTTCTACGAAGCACATTTGGGGTGTTGTGTTGGTGTCGGATACTTAGACAAGTACGTCCATAACGGACACTCACATGGATAAATCTAATACACATCTGTGTGATTTTTGTGGCAAATATATACTTGTTTTTTTTTTTTTTTTTGCCTTTCTTTCTTATCGAAACACTTTTGTGCAAGTGGATTTTTTCAAGTTCTTTTAAGAAATTTCATCTATGAAATAATTTTTTTTTTCGTACAAATGTATATTATTTAATTATGAATTATCCTCATGGTGTTCATATTCTTAAAATTTGAATTGCCTTCCCGTGGGTATTGGGTTTTGTGTCCGTACTTTCTAGCTCTCTTTTTATCTTCATATATGTGTTTTTGTTTAGAGGAAAAATATAACATGATTTTTTCACCAAATTCTTGGTCCCACAAAATCCCTTCCCAAAATCTCTTAGTCTAAACAGATTATAACTACTTTCTTCATTTCTTTTTTTTTAATGATCCAATACTATACTAGGTACTAGTCTTTATTCTAATTAATTAATTAATTGTATATTTTTTATGCATATATATATATGGTGATCGATCGAAGTTAACTACGATGATGCATTCTGGTGGTGGTAAAGAACCAACACGGCCAGGCATTGATCCCGGCCATGGTGCTCAAACCAACAACTACGTTCCCGCCGCCACTGTTGCTGCTTAATTAATCATATCACTCTTCATAAGGAAGGCAGGCGCCATATGATCGATGATAATATATAGCGCATGTGCGAGTTTCATGTGTGCATTCGCGGTTTTATCTATGTATAGGCATGTGTTTGGAGTTACAGATTTTGCTACTTACAATAAAATTAAAAATTATGGAGATAAGGAATTAATCACCTTTTATCAACGTGGCGTTATACATACGAAGCTACTAGTTAATTAGCTTGGTGCCTGCCAAGCAGCAAATGGTGAATGAATTCTCACGTCCACAACTTTGATTTTGTTGCAGCAAAATGATCGTATGTCAGTGTACGTAAATATTTGTACGTGTATGTGTATGTGCAGTGTGCTTGTCTGTGTGGTAGCGTAGGCAAATAGTATGTATGTATCAATAACTGAATGAGCATGTATCTCTGTAAAATAAAGGGTAATTTTTTTTATCTACTTTTGTGTTTTGTATATGCCGTTTATGATCGAACATTTCTTTATTTACTCTTACTCTAAGAAGCACATACACTCTAAAACAGTGCTGCTGTTTGGCCCGACCATATTACAAAACAAATGCCAGATTCTTATGTAGCATGGTGGGTCTCACTGCCACATAAGTTGGAAACTCATTCATAACACTTTTGGGAGGGGAAAAGTGGTAGGTCCCACCTTGCCACATAAGTATCTGACATTTGTTTTGTAACATGGGTGGGCCAAAAAGCTTTTGCGCTCGTGCCCGCGTGTCTGACACACGCAACCTCCTTGTAAATCCATTTTGAAAGAAAAACATCAAAATTTTTTTTACGATTTTGTTTTAAATTATTTATATATTTTTTAATTAAATAATTATGCTAGCCGTGTTTGTGTTCTACTTTTTAAGAATTTGCCATATTGTTGTGTTCGTATCGTGTTGTGTCGTTGTGTCCATATCCGTACTTCATAGCTCTTTCTGATTTGTTGTGGATGATCTTCACACCCAGTCTAGGTCATCCTTAACCCAAAAAAATAAAAAATAAAAAATCAAATCGAAGCATTTTGAATTTTCTTTATCAAAGTTAAGTTTGATTTATATTAAAAAAAATTAAACCATTTTTACTGTTAAAATTTCAATGAACTTAATGGGTTTTAGAACTATGGATGGGTTAAAATTTAATTTTAAAAGTTATTTTTTCAAGAAGAAATACATATGAAGATAACATTGTAAAAAAATAATAAGCTCTTGAATCATCTTCATACATATAATCTCAGGGTGGAGTTAGATATAGAATTTAAGAGGGTTAGCATCGTGGGGACTTTTGACAAAAACTTGGGACCTTTGATTTCGACCATCCAACGGTTGTAAATAAGCTGATAACTAAATTAGTTAAACATATCCTCATCGGGTCGGATGGCGGGTCACTGTCCCTCAATCTTTATCATCGTATTCATACCTACGTTCTCAGACGGATTCGTATAAAAATCTAGGGAAAGAAACATAAACATCATCAGTTCACTTTTTTTACTATTCTAGATATATTAATTCTTTTTGGATGAACGTATCTGCTAAAACATATGCGAATCGGGTTGGATATCTAGGTCAAACCTGACCCGTTTTGTCATTTTGTCTTTTGGAAAATTATGTTAATGGACCCCAATCCCCACTAGAATCTGGGTGGAGCAGTTGATACCTAAAACCACAACCTCATAGGCTCCATAATGATAGCAAAATATTAGAAGAGTGAGTCATCAAAAAAAAGAAAAAAAAAAGAAAAAGGAAGAGTGATGACACCTTCACACATCAGTAGGTCCCATAAAAAAAGTTTGATATTAGGATCTCCACCACAATTCCGATCACTAAATTCCCACCACCAGCAACTCCACCACCATGCCCCCACCACCTCCACCTCCACCTCCACCTCCACCTCCAAAAGAGATAAAGAGAGGAGATAGAGAGATCAAGAGGAAAAGAAGCATCAAGAGAAAGAGAGGAGAGAGATCTGATCTCCCCCATCCCTCTCTCCTATCTTTTTCTCTGTTGGAGGTGGTGGTGGCCTTGGTGGAGTTGATGTTGGTTGCGATGATAAAGTGATAGGGTGTATTTTTTGTGGGGTGAAATTATAACAAATTAGCTTTGGGCTTAAAACCCTTAAAAAAAAAAAAAAGTAATCCCTCTATCCATTTTGGTGGTCCTAATATGAGCCCCTAAAAAAACTGCCATCCATACCCGATTACCCTTATATTTCTACCCAATTTTATTCCAAGTATTGTTACACTTCGTTTACACCTATCTACAACGCCTGATTAGTGATGATCCAAGGGTTGATTTCTCTTTGTGAGGCTGAACTCCTCATCATGTAGATGGTGAAAACCGTTCCCATAGCTTAAAAAAAGAGATGGTGAAATCCGTTCCAATAACTTCTCTAGAAATTTTATGTGCAAAGATGCTTTGGAAATTCAATTCTAACATTTTGTATTTTCACACTGATTTTTAACGCCTCTTTCAGTAAAGAGAACTCTATCGAAGGTATCGTTGAATCGCGCCAGGTTTTACAGCGTTTTGATGGGAGAAAGACTTCACCCCATGGCACCATTTGTAGAAACTAAGATCTGATCATTTTAATTTGAAAATTGAAAGTTCAGAAACAAACAGTTTTCCATCTTATTGAGTACAACTGCTATACTGTTCTAACATGGAACATTTGATAGCGAAAACTCATCATAAGGGTTTCTTGGACTTACCATTGTATCTCTGCTACTTCCATTCTCTCTTTCTTTCTACTTCTTTTTTTCTTCTTCGTAGGTCTTCGCACAAAATGGCAGTTAGCCCTGACTTCTGCTGCGAAGAAGGTATAGGCTGCACAACACAGAAATAAATGAAATAAGCAAACCCAACCATAGTATCCACAGAAGTTGAGGCTCATCAATAACAATTACCCTTTCAATCATTCAAAATTATGAAAAAAAAAAATTTAAAAAGCAAAAATAAACATAAAAATCCAAATTAAAAAAATTGCGATCAACCATTGCTTCAATTCATCCAAAGAATGCCATCACAGGACCCAGGTATGTTTAATTAAGGTTCGTCATTTGAACATCTCGAATTCAAAACTAAATGTGAGACTTTGGGTTCATTTGGCTTCTCTATGGATTGGTTGATTCTCCAACTCACAACCTCTATATAACACGGGATAGACATGAGTTCGATTTTTTTAACCCCCATTTAATGGGCGAACAAAACCCACCATCATGGTGGTCCGTACTTAAATGGTCTTACAGCCCATTAAGTACAAAGCATCCAGTTGACGGCTCAAGTACAGACCAACAGGATGGTGAGCTTTGTTCACCCACATTAAAATGAGGTCGAACAAAATCACACTTGGATAGATAATTAGATATCCACAAAATGAAACTATTGCAATCAGATTCTCAACTAACAAAATCACACTTGGATAGATAATTAGATATCCACAAAATGAAACTATTGCAATCAGATTCTCAACTAGTCCACCAAAAGAATGCAGAGCACAAAATGAAACTATTGCAATCTCAAGGTCTTGAACTGAAGTATTTGCACAAACTTAGATGTATAATAAACTTTAAAGGACCAAGATCAAGGGTTTCACCCACAAATAGTACTCTAGTAAACTCAAGAACGAAGGTGGAGACACATCAGACAGTCAAATTCACCAAATAGCAAATTCTCATAGGGAGATCGTAGGAGTGATTGTAAAAGAGAAAGGCAGATTGCTGGTCAAGGTGGTAACTCTCAGACCATCCACGGAGCAAGGGAAAACGGCAGAATGAACCTATGGACCCACTTAAGAACTAAACCGCTGCTGTAGTTGACTTTTAGAGATCAGAACTACTAATTTCCTCAGCAAAATGTAAGAGTATACCAAGTCGCAAATCAGTTCAGGCATTTCCCGAGGGGTTATTAAGCCCCACCTTATTCAAGAACCCCATCGAAGTCCCACATTTTGTGGACCCCACATGGAGATGATCCAGGGGCTAATTTCAGGTGAAGATGTTCTTCTCGTCATGCAGAGCATCATATCTGAAATCGGTATGTTCTAAAGCTTCTAACTCCCTTAAATCACCCCTTCGAAATTAGGCATATTTTAGACTATTGTTTTTTACCATTGATTTTAGATAAACTTTTGATGGGATTAGAAGTTTTAGAACGTGTTGATTTCCAAATATGATGATCTAAATGGTGAGGAGAACATCCTCACCTGAAATTAGTGCCTGGATCATCTCCATGTGGACCCACAAAATGTGGGGATTAATAACCCCTCTCATATGTATATTCCAAAGATTTAAATCTATGTGAAGCAGTAGAAACTACACAGTATCTTTTCCTTGGAATTGTGAAATATAATGATGTAGCAACTAAGGGTACCTAATTTTTTAAGTTTGGATACTACTTCTAGCTCATAATCTTCTCTATTTGAATTAGTAAGAGTACTACCCAACGCTTCCTTTTATAAGGTAAAAAAGTGGACCCTAGTCAAGGTAAATATTTCTTATGCCCATGTTGGTAAAAAATTAAGCATTGAATCTTGTTCTAAACTCGATTCCGGAACGAAATCAAAATTCAAGGCTCCAAGGCACAGCATCTGTTGATGGATTACTGGCACTGCTCTAACATCTCATCATGTTAGTCAACATAGAGTTCTAAATCTAAATCTTCTCTTCAAGCTCAAATCAAACAGTAAGAATAATAACAGGTAAACATCATACTTGGTTGACTAGATAACACCAAACTCTGAAGATCATTAAGCTAAAGAGAAAGTTAGAAGGAAACAAATACCAAATTTATCTGCAAGAGTGAACATACTCACAAAATGAGGGAAACATTTCCCTTGAACCACTCTTACGTGGTGTACTCTGGGAGATAACAATCACTAAGCCCATCTTGGGAAGATAAAAGTTTGTACTGACTTACCAAGAAAGAAATATGAAAATAGGTGCTTCTGGAGATGGTCATGGCTTCTTTCCTCGAGCAGCAAAATAATTCAGGGCCAACTTAGAAAACTTGGTGAGGCTAAAGAAAATTTGTAAGATTGCACGACCCTTCACAATCCCCTCCCGCAAGCCCCTCGCACTTCTAGCTAATAGTGGTCCCACCATCTCAGTCTCTGGATTGGCTTGCTCCTGCATCAGCACTAATCAAGTAAATTGAAGTAAAACCAACCACTCCACTACACTCAAGATCATTTGATCAGGCAAGAAAAACGGAGGACACATAAGCTAACCAGTTGGTTTTATGTTAGTTAAACTACGTATCCTGTCCTCAGCAACACGAACAGCTCGAGTGGAGCGTCTAACACCTTGTGTTATCTCCTGTCTACACAAAAACAAAATGGGCTTGTGAGGTACATTTATAAGACTAGTGTGTGGCACATGGAATGCACATGTACATAATATTTATGCGAAAGTGATGTATACAGTAAACACGGTAAATTTTCTCATCTTGTTCTGTAGAAATGGAAGTATAATGTGGAAAAGGGTAAGAAGAGGTATTACTATTCAATGTGAGAGTCATATGACATTAAGTAATACTAATTAATGTTATTAAATGCTAAGAGTTGAGTTATATCTTAAAAGTTCATTCAAATGTCAAATATAACCTTCACTGAGAAAAAAAAAAGTTTAGAATTGTTTGCACATTGTACTTATAAGGAGACTCATAAGAAATTTAATTTCAGAAGTTTGGCAACAAAGGCTTCTAACTTACAAGAATTAGCACTTAACAGCATAATACAATAGATAACGGCAGAGGATTTGAAAGAAATGGTGTTTAAAGCATACCCCAGATCACTGAGCTCCATGGTTAGGTCACTGATCTCCATGCCGGACAATCGGACAGCAGCCATTGTGTCCGGAAGTTCCTCTCTCGTATCATCCAGTAGCTTTTCTATTGACTCCGCAGCTTTCTTAAAAGCCTTCAATCCCACATTGAAAAATTTGTACAAGAACACGTTTTTTTAAGATCTAAAATACCTAGTTGAAGATCCACAAGAACTTAAATAGTTACAAGTTCACAAATCAGAAGGTTACAAGGGAGTCCAAGATTACAAACCAGAAGGGTTGGAATTGCAGAGAAAAATAGCCAGCACGTCGAAATTGCTGCCTGTATAAAAATATGCATTTATCAGACTCACAAAGATTTACCACAGAAAGCATGATTCTTTCTACACTAAAAACTGAAAATGATATTTTATTGATTTTTTATTGTCACTGGACATGATCAACCCGATCACACTAACATACCTAAGCTTTATCATTAATTTGAATTGGTTTTATCATCGGTATATGATTCATTAGTATATACATCGCTCAACTTTTTTTTTCATTATGTTAGCTAACTCTGATATTTTATACCTAAAATTATCAGTTATGTGAAAAAAAAAAAAATTGAAAACTAAGGGCAGGAAAATATATCATCAGCCAAAATAAATGCAAAATCACCCATTTTATTCGTGTTTGAGCCATAACAGATACATCCAACAAATAAATAGTAGACTTCAAAAAAAATGTGCTTTACAACCCTACAAAAGGTCCTAAACAATGAAATCATTCAAACAGCAACTCAAAGGAAAGCACAGAACATGAGATATAAAAATAAAATTTTATGAACTGTTTGTATTGAAGCAAAAAGAAATTGAAATTGTTAAGAACGTTCTAACAAAAAAATTTATAGTTATGAGATGAACTAACAAAGTAATCTCCAACATGAAAAACACAATATATATAATAAATTCTTCCAATAAACTCGAATTATAATCTTAAAGAACAAAACTTGACGAATTACAAGAAATAGAAATAGAAATCATAGACTTTTCTTCTTCTTTTTTTAGCAAATCAGCAATTCTATTGGGCAGGTTTCAATAATAGCTTCTTCAAATAAACTCAAATGATCAATTTAAAGAACAAAACTTTACAAAAAATTAGTAGAAACAGAAACCTTAAAGATTATCAAACACATTCTTCCAATGAACTCGAATTATCAAAACTTAAATAACAAAACTTAACATATTGGTATAAATAAAAGCCCTAGAGATTATCCAAACAAATTCTTCAAATGAACTCGAAATTATGAATTTATAGAACAGAAAGAGAAATGTTAATATAAACAGAAACCCTAGAAAAGAAGGAAAAGGAGGATGAGAGATGGTTACCGCGCAAGCAATGGCGTTTAAAATCAAGATGTGACGGTTTGTGAGGTTCAACTGAACGAGAGGAACCGATGATGGAGATCCAACGGACGAGGTGAGAAGATAAGGTGGGGCAGATGAAGCGTGGGATTGGAGAGAGAGTGAAGAGAAGTGAAGAAGCTTGGGTAGATGAAGATTCAATGGACGAACGGAGGAGATGCAATTTTGAGTTTTGATAGGGTTTTTGGTGCGGTTTAAGGGGAGTAGAGATGTTATTGCAGGATTCGAAGCCTGCAATTTGATTGCAGAGAACATTGGATGGAGGATGCTGAAGCTTGAACCTCTCTCTCTCTCTCTCTCTCTCTCTCCCTCTCTCTCTAACTCTCTCTAGAACTCTCGCTCTCTCCGCTTGAGTTTCAGATGTGAGAAGGGTAATTTTGTCATTTAACAAAATATGACCAAGGAAGGAGAAACTTTTTACTTCCACAAAATTGCCCATGGACTATAGTGGATGTTCTAGTGAGCAGTGAGTGTTAATTTTTGAGTTTCAGCTCTAGGAAATTCATCTAATTAAAAACCTATTATGTAGAAACCTTGGAATTGGTTGGACAAATAAATCTTTAAGGGTAGTGCTCTTTGGACCGACTAAGTTGCAAAAATTGTGCCCTATGTTTATGTGGCATGATCGGTCTTATTGTCATGTAAGTTGAAAACTCTTTCAAAATATTTTTGAGATGTAGAAAGTGGTGGGTCCTACCTTACCACATAAGCGTCTGGCACCACTTTTATAAATTTATCGGTTTAAAAAGTATTATTAATTTTTTAAAGGGATTTTGGAAAAAAAAAGTCCATGTAAAGAAAGTCATTATGATTTTAGTCCTTGTTTTATAAATTTAGTCCATAAAGGACATAAAAGTTATAAAAATAGGGACTAAATTTATAAAACAAGGACTAAAATCATAATAACTTTTTTTTAATTTTCTATTTTTTTTTTAAATGCATTCAAACAAATTTAAGAAGATAATGCTAAGGCTGGATGCCAAAACTACAGAACATTATTTAATTTGGTCGTCTATTGTTATATATAGGTCAATAATTAACCTTCTTTTGATTGCACTTATTCTTAGACCTCGTTTATATATAATTTTATGGGATCAACACGGAGATGATATTATTTCTATTTACATGATTAAGACATCATCCTAACAAACAATCAACCCTTGCATCATCTTCACGCGTGCCCAAAGACCTGTGTAAAAATGAGGTGGATAAAGCATGTAAACAAATCCTTGGAGGTTCTTTTTTTAAAAAAAAAAAAAAAAAACCCTAAACCATCTCGTGATTCTTCCGAGTTAAACTAACTCTTTTGTTTATAATTTTGTATTGATCAAAACATATAAATAACATTCATTAAAAGCAAATGCAAGTTAATTAAATTATTATATTAGTTGTTCTTAATTATAAACCTGAACAAAAACTCTCTAAAATAGCAGCTATAGTCATTGATTCATCATTATCTTCATCAATGGCACCCAACTCCATATAACAGTATTGTTGATCATCAGTCTCTTCTAACTCCGGTGTTGGAGGCGGTGGTGGCGGTGGAGGAGGAGGAGGAGGTGGTGGTAGAAGAGGAGGAGTTGATGATGAAGGAACCAAAAATGGGTAGTAAAAATTCGTCCGAGCTCGACCGAGCCCGCTAATAGAAATGGCTGAAAGATCATAAGCCAATGCAGCTTCTTCTTCAGTATCAAAAGTTCCTAGCCAATGTCTCTCTTTAGTAAATGGGTTTCGAATCTCCGCCGCATATCTCCCCCACGGCCTTCGTCGAACGCCTAAGTACTTACTCGACTGTCTGGACCGCCGTCTCGGATTTACTTGCTGCAACTGATGAGCAAAATTGGTTTCCATATTTATGGCTATATAAAATTTGATCTATCTGCAGATAAATAGAATTCAGAACTAGTTAGTTGTACGTTTATGTGTGTCAGTGTACTGTATATATATATATATATATAGGATGAAGAAGACCCTAAAGACTAGGGTTTGATGAATATTGTAGTATTTAATCTGTAAAGGGCAGTTAACTTTTGGAGATTGATTTGTTTATATGGAAATATATATATATATATAATGGAAGATAATAGTGATATTAATTTAAGGGTTTTAATTGATGTATAAGTAATATTTGGATGTTGTTGTTTTTTAGTGAGGTCAAGTAGGGCAGGTGAGAAGCACATTCCACAATATGGAATTAAAGTAATAAAACTGAGTGAGTTTATGTTCCTATAATGGTTGATTATTTAGCTAGCCATGTCTAGCTTCCATGTTTTACTCAAATTATTTTACTACCCCAATTAGAATATATAGTGTGGTATCTTGCACAAATCCCTGCAATTGATGACACAATTTGTGCTCTCTCTCTCTCTCTCTTTTGAGATCTCAAAATCCGACCTAAAGTTAGATCGAGTTCTTAGGGCTTAGGCAGTGTCTTTATTAACCCGCCAAACTAGCTAGACCTTTATTTTGGTATAAAAGAAGTACCGACATTAACGATACAGAGAACATGCAGCATTATTAATAGATGAAGTATAGACAAATTAAAAGGAATCACCAACGATTTTAAGAAATACTAGCATGAGCGTTTCTAAATTGTATATAACATACCTTAAAACATGTCAGCGTATCTTTATGGGTAATCTCATTGATGTAGATACTCCTGTCGAGAATAGTTCCACATGAAAAATGAGAGCCTTACAAATTCAATATATAAAGATCCTGAGCCACTTCACTTATTGACAATTAGTTTTAAATTGAATACCCGTAAACTTAATAATATGGTATCAAAGTAGACCCACACAATTTTAAATACATACACACGCTTAAGTGTATAAGTTCCAGAAAATAGGTAAAATTAGTAGTGCATCAATATTAGTTTTTGTAGGCATATCAAGGTGAACTTTTGATGTCGGCTAAATGAAATTTACCAACCTAAATTCAAACTCAAACTTGCCACTAAATTTAAATTTTTAAAACTTACTTCTAATCAACCAGCAATGTACTTTTTGAGACCTAGACCTTATTTTCAGGCACGGGGCTTCAACTTCCATGTACATTGGTTTAGTGCTGCCCAGTACATGAACATTGGTACGTCATCTCCATTCAGCTCCATCGGTATCCAAGTACTTATTAGAACCAGATAATACTAACAGTAGTTCCAGTTCCTAGTGATTCTAGTTCGATCTGATACTCAAATATGTAGAATTATAATTGAAAAAATCGACTTGGGTTTTGATTTGGTTTGGTTCAGTTCGGTTATTAGGTATCCATTGATTCCCCTAATGCGCAGCAAGAGATCGATGGTTCGTGATATGGTTGCATGGGCCTCATGCATTAGCATGTTATTAATATATATATATATATATTGAATTTTTTTGTGTGATATTTCATCGATCATTTCACACGAACTCAGCAATGTTTGGAGTCATCTGACGGCATTCACGTAAGGCTTTATGTAATTATATTACCATCATCGTATATATAATTGTTCTAAATAGAAAATTTTCAATTTCATGGTTTTCATATGAAAATAGAAGTCCAGAGAATTCAAACCCGATCCAATTAAGTTGACATGACCAGATCGGACGGTTCAGATCCGACTGAGTTTGACTACGTCAGGCTAATAAAACACCATTTCAATAATTCACCTTTTTAAGCATGGGCATTTTTAATTAAAATTATTAAATTATTACAACGCTATTATTTAAATTTAGAAAATGTAGAAAAAATTAGAAAATAGTTTGGATCTTTGTGGAAAAAGGGTAGTGGTATTGATAATTTTAATAATTAATAGTATTGATTGTTAATGTAATTAATGAATTTTTAATCTTGAAAGTTCAAGAGAGAAAGCTAGGGGATCAAATACTGCAATAATTATAAAAAAAAAATAGAGAGAGAAATGAGGGTTGTAGTTCTATTGTTAGGAGTTTGGGACTAAAGATTAAGATTCTTGGGAATAAATTCAACAATGATGCTAGAGGTACTAACGAGTTAATTCCAGATGAAGTTAATCCGAAATGATATGGTAGCTGAAATGGAGACATGATTATATCATATGGGTACGCAACGGACGACCGGTGGGCAATAAAACACTAAAACAGGTTTCAAAGTATTCCACATACATGTTGGGTATGCAAACATTGGGTGGTCCCCTGCAGCGGCCAAGATTAAGAGTAGCACTATTTTGACTGAGTGACTGACTGACTGTCTAATTTATTGCCCAAAGAACGTTGGGCTCATACTTAATTTTCGATAGACGTCCAAAATCATTTTAATTTAAGTTAAGTGGATCTTATTACCTAGCCACATTGGGCCATAAATCAAACCAATGGTATGTACTCCAAAAAGTATTTTTCAAAGATTAATGGGACTCTACTTGGTGACTGAGTCTAAGGACACACTTAACACCACCTTATATGGTAAATACTTTAAATCCACAACATTATGATTACTTGATGTGATAACTGAAGCTTATGTAAAAAAAATATATATATATTTCACTGTGATCAACTAATGTGGTTAAAAAATATGGTAAATCCTAAACTACTATTAACCAAATCGCCAAAAAAATATAGCCTGATCAAAAACCCTTTTTATGAGTGGGGAGCACCTTTTACGTTAAAGTTTAAAAATTGGAGGATATTTAATAAATGAATCAACATAATAAGTATTTAATTAATTTTATCCAAAAATGTATTTAATTAATTATAATAAAAATATTATTAATAATTTATGATAATATTATTAAATAATTAAACCACAAATTCAGATTAAATGCAAGCCAATGCTCCCCACTTGTAATACAATCAGGGAAGCATCTCACTTCATGATTGAAAAATTATAAGTTTTTTTAAGTTTTGTTTTGTTCTTTTTCTTGTTCTTCCAATTCATTTATTTCAGTTTTTTTTTTCTGCAAGCCAACATCCATTTGGGAACTGAGATGGTCTCTGGTCGACACTCAACGAATTAGGGTTGAACGGGGATGTCATTCGACGGCCCACGGGTTAAGAAAGTTAAACTGGTCTGTGGAAGTTGAACTTTGTTGACCCACTTAAAACATGGGTGAACAAAACCCATGTGTAAGCTCACACAGTCAAAGTTGATTACTTGATTGTTATTAACCGTTTGATGGTGGGGTTATGATGAACCACGTTACAAGTGGTCAACAAACTCCCCACTCAGGGGTGAGCATTGGTGACACCACCATTTTAAGAACCCTTCCACCTTCAAAGAGAAAAAGATTATTATCAGACTTGAGTCATTGGACAGAAATGCAAACCCATCATTAGTTGTAGAAGGCTTACTTAGCTCCTTACTAGTTAGGGCTGCACACGGTTCGGTTTGGTTGGGTTTTTTACCAAACCCATAGCCAAACCATTAATTAATTTAGGAGGACCAAAACCATACCAGACCATGATGTTTTTTTGTTTTTAGAACCAAAACCACACCATCGGTTTTTTAGATTTTTTGAATTTTTCGGTTTTTTTTAAATTTCGAATATTTTTAGGGGTTTTCGGTTTTTTAACGTATAAATCATTCAAAACTAAAGTTTAACTAGATTAAAAAAATTAACATATGATATTTATGAATTGATCATTTAGACTTAAACTAAAACATGACATAATTAGAGCACTTGCATTATAAAAAACTAAAGTTCGTTCAAATTTTAAAAATAAAAAACTGATAATATCTAAATATTTATTTAAATTTAAAACATGAAAAAATTATGTCAAAGTGTTCAACCATCTGAAGTACTTATTAATTCTCTCTCTCTCTCTTTTTTGTGAAAATTATTAAATTTAATATGAGAAGATCATCCTTACCAAAAATCATATCAATCAAAAATAATTATAAGGTAATTTATAGTCCATCTATTTTAAATATTACATTTAAATCAAATTTTGACAGGGTTAACAATTTTGGTACGATATGATTAGGGATGAAGTCATAAATTTTTTTAAGGAGAAAACCACAAAGCACAACAAATTTCTTTGGTGTGCCTAAAAGCTTGTGGGGTACGTGTTAAGAAATGAGTTGGTCAAATTCTAATTTTACAAAAAAATAAGGCATAATAGAATAAAATCTTAATAATTGGTGGGGCACTCAATTTCCCCATAGGTATTAGATGCTGGATTTTTTTTTGTGGGGCACACTCCTCAACAACGTGCAAGATAACTCGTCCCCGAATATGATTTAATTTTTTTTTTTTATGAAGATACAAAGTGAAGTCTATGAAGAGTTCATCTGCATATCTTAGATATCTCTATATGGAACCCGACATATTTTCCATAGCAACATAGTGGCAATTTTAATCATGGTATGTCCACAATTGAATTTTTTCACAATAAAAATAATAATTATATAAAATAATAAATATATTATAAATAAATTAATAAATATGTATAAATTTGAAAACACACATCACACATATATATTGCCTCATATAGGATACAAATTGACATAGATACATTGACTTATGAAATTGTGATTATATTAAGAGCCAGATTCTTTAATTCATATTTTCATAAGTTAGCATGCATATTTATACATAATAATGTATGTGTATACTATATAGGTATATGTGCGGGTTTTTTTTCTAGTTTTTTGGGTTTGGTCTTTCGGTTCGGTGTTTTTGGTACGGTTTCGATTTTTTTGGTTATTTAAAAACATGAAACCAAAACCAGACCATAAATATCGGTTTTTGCGGTTTTTTGGTTTTTCGAGTTTTGGGTTTTTTGGTTTTACGATTTGTCGGTATTTTTTTCGGTTCGGACCAGTTCGGACCGGATTTAAAACTGCACCATGTGCAGCCCTATTATTAGTTATTACAAGAGCTGCCAAAATGACCTGCGACCCGCCAACTCTACCCTAACCCGACCCGTCAGACCCTACCCTAATTCGACCCGCGCCAACTAAACGGATATAGTTAGGATTAGGATTTTCTGACTCGTTCCCCCTTCAACCCTATAAAGGTTAGGTTTGACCCTGCTCGTTCAATTGTTTTATATAAGAAAATATTAAACGGATAAAGTTAGGATTTGAAAAATTGATCCGTTTCATAAACTAGTCATGGTTTGATAATCTTGACCCGTAACCCATCAAATGTCAACCCTAATCTAACCCATAGCCAGGTCTAATTATTACTACTAAATTAAAAACCCTAATCATGGTTTGATAATCTTGACCCGTAACCCATCAAATGAGTTTCAATGAACATTGAAGAAGAAGATAATAAAGAATTCTTCATGCAATACAGTAAAATTGTACAATACTACTACTACTACTACTACTGCAATATGCCAATATCTGCTAATTAATTTGTATAAAAAAAAATGCATGCTCATGCATGTCTGCTTACTAATTAGTTTGTAAACTTGGAAGATCTTCTTCTTGCTGAGTGTTTGTTTTTTTCTTCCTTATTAATTGAGCTGATTCGCCCTCCATCATATCCAACAGCAGCATCAGATGATGATACACATTTTTTCTTCTTCTTTGTCCAAGGTGTCCGGGCCGGGCCACTACATATATAGTGCACCCGACTATTCTTTGGGGTGTGAGCAGGCCCCTCTCATCTACATATATACAATCAGGTCAGAATTTAATAAGAGTGTTCATCTGGAGGATGAAACCTATACGACACCCATGTTGAAATCTAAGGGTTCGACCACTTAGCCATTCCGTGATGGTTTGAAGGTTTTGGGTTAAGTTTTAGATGTGGTCAATGGATTTTGACCAATCAAAGATAGTCTCAATTATTTCTTTATATGTCCTTATCCAAATATAGTAGCCATGATATCTCTATCAGTTGCCATTGTCCCATTTTTAGATGTCAATAGCTAGGGCTGTCAATGGATATTCGAAAATCCGAATTCGATCCGAATTCGTATCCGATTTTTAGGATTTTATCCGAAATTTTCGGATTTCGGATTCGGATTCGGATATTCTTATCGGATAATGGTCTTATCGAATTCGGATTCGGGAATGACATTATCCGTTCGGATAATTATCCGAACCGAAAATAATACATTAATAATAAATTTTTTATTTACCCTTAATAACCCTTGGGTCATTTAAAAGGCAAACTTGTTTCTATGAAACCCTAAAATCCATCTCCCTCTCTCTCCACTTCTTTCCCCCCTCCTCAGTCCACATCAGTACCCAAAACGGCTCTCTTTTTCTTCCTCTTCACTTTCCTCTTCTCAAGCGGTTTCCCAAAACAGCTCGACCTCCAAACTCTAGTTTTAAATCCCCTCTCAAAACCACCATCTCTCAACCCAGACGATCTCTCATGGAATGAATCCGAAACCCTAACAGTACCCGAATCTGCTAAAGAATCAAACCCTAAAACGGCGCACTCACAGTGTGATGAAGAACTGAAGATGACGATGGTGATGAAGAACTGAAGACGAAGAAGAGTTTGATCCTCTAAGAAAGAAAGAGAACGAGTGAGTGAAGGTGAAGGATACGGAGAAGACGATGAAGGTATGTGAATCAAACACCC